>CM066171.1:38395942-38500942 GCA_033629205.1 Lithocarpus polystachyus | reverse complement strand
TTTGGCAAACTAAAATTATAAAACTCTTTCTTTCTAGTGTCTAGTATTTTTGGTATACTGCGACGACCAGAAAAAAAGAAAAAGCAGACCTAGATAGATAGATAGATGGCGGAGCAGCTTATGGAGGAGCAGATCGCTGAGTTCAAGGAAGCCTTCAGTCTCTTTGACAAGGACGGCGATGGTAATGACTCATTCATTCATTGACTTACTTTTGGATCATTTCTTTTCATATCTTATGCTCTCTCTCTCTCTCTCTCTCTCTCTATTCTGTTAGATGATGATGATGATGATGATCAATTAATCATTATGTGTAGTAGTAGTAGAGTTGTACTTGTTATACTTATTCATTCGAATCATCATAACTCGTACGTTTGTGTCTTTGTTGTATTTTTTGTATGTATGTATTCCTGGAAGAAGGTAAACACTATACATACTCTCTCTCTGTATGGAGTATGGACATGACATTATTTTTTCTATCTAAAGGGAAAGGGGCACCTTCCTTGTTATTCTTTCCAACTGTCTTGAGAACAACTCTTTGCTGTTGGTGTATTAAGATATTACTTTTCACACAGATATTTAGTGTATGCTTTTGTTGTCTTTTTGTAACAGAGAGTGTATGACCTTTAGAGCATGGCAGGTCATTTTGAGTGTAGTAGAGCTCAATAGAGTTTGTGATAAGAAAGCAATTTTAAGAATATGTAAATTTTCTCTGAAAACAGAAAAGCCTTTGTTGTCAGTTTTGGATAATTCATTTCAAATTTGGAAATCTTGATACTCCAAATAGCTGTATGATATTGTGATATGCTCGGTCTCATACTCAAGCTATTTTATTCTCTTTGGAAGTATAATATAGCGTTAAAAAGGGAAAACCTTCATGCTGTATGTTTTGTTTGTTTAGGCTGCATCACTACCAAAGAGTTGGGAACAGTCATGAGATCTTTGGGACAAAATCCCACTGAAGCTGAACTACAGGACATGATCAATGAAGTTGATGCTGATCAAAATGGCACTATTGATTTTTCTGAGTTTCTGAATTTGATGGCACGAAAAATGAAGGTGAGCTCAATTCTATGTCAATCAATATCATCCTGTTTACTTTACAGACCCTTTATGGTGCTTGCTACCATGTTATCTGGTTTTCCTTCTAAGGTGTATGACATTTATGCGCTAAATTCATTATAGATGTCTTTCCAATCAATTTTCTGTATTTTTCATGGTTATTGCATTTCTGTGTTTTGGCTGGCTGGTGGGTGGTGACTAATAATTTGATCTATTACTATCTCATTTGAAAATGAAGAGTAGAAATTTAGAAGCTATGTTTGCATCTATTTTTGTATGTATACCTATCAATTGCTTGTTGAAAGTTACTTAGCTGATCCTGTATTTCTGAAACTTCCCTTATTGTGATTAATGGCAACTACCGTTATTGTCTGCTCAATTTAGTGTGTGATTTTTAACCATTGTTTTGCCGTGTTAAATAAAATAAAATTTTGGAACTGTGGAATGCAAAATACGCTCTTGAGGCATGAATCTTCTTCTTGAGGGTGTTTCTAGCCCTTGAACTTCTCCTTGTTTTGGGGAGTAAAAGAACTTTTTGTTCTACATCGTTCTAAGTATGTAATCAAACACTGACTCAATTATTTATTTATTTTAATTTTCTAGGATACTGATTCTGAGGAGGAACTCAAAGAAGCTTTCAAGGTGTTTGATAAGGACCAGAATGGCTTTATTTCTGCCGCAGAGGTAATTACAAAACATGTTCATCTCTTTGATGCTGCTTTTAAGTTCTAACTTTGTTCAGATTAGATGCAAGCCTATGTTATATTTATTAAGTAACTGCTACTTATCTACTGTCGATTCTTTCTGCTTTTGGGACTTGTTTTTAATTTGGTGTTAATGGTTTGAAATTATGCAGCTTCGACATGTAATGACAAATCTTGGGGAAAAGCTGACAGATGAAGAAGTGGATGAGATGATACGTGAAGCAGATTTGGATGGTGATGGTCAGGTGAATTATGAGGAGTTTGTGAGGATGATGCTTGCCAAGTGATCTATAACTGTTGTTTTCTTGTAAACATGGTGGGGATATGAGATACAATTGTTGTAGAAATAGTGCTTATATCTCATGTAAGACTGTCGGATTATCCAGAAAGTAGTCATTGTCATTAGTGTGGATTTGTAAACTGATATTCTTTATTTTAGTTGTCTGTTTCTGTTATATGATTGAATTAGTTCACTCCTTGGCATGATTTGTGTAGTGATGTTTTGAGAGATGGAAAAAAATTAATATTCATGTCATCATAGCGGTTTCTCTATTGAAAAACAGAAAGTTCCTGGGCTGCCTGACTATTCTTGTCCAGTGTTTGTAGAGGAGTGCCCATAATTTCCTATAGCAGGCACACACCATTGAGCTTGCCAACAAAGGTGTAGGCATGTGAATCTGTTGTCTTTGATTGGGATGTTATAAAGAATGTGCTGCCCTGTTTTGAGTTTACAAATTAATCTTAATGGTTCAGACTATTGGGGTGGCCAATGTTCATCAGATTCTAATTTGCACGTTGCTTGATAGCTAGATTTTGAATTTGTATGGTTTACTAATGGTTCGTTCCTACTCCAGTGATGACCGGTGGGTGTTGGTTGCTGTATTTCTTCTTAGGCAATTTGAAATTTCATAAAGTACTATATCAGGAATGGTGCCATTTTTGGTGTTGAAAGTTTTCAAAATTTATATTTTCTTGGCAGCTTGGAATCGCAAATAATTAGCAAAGAATGGCATAAATATTGTATCTTTTAGTTCCTCCTAGGCATGTTAAAGATAAAACCTATCAGAACCCCATGGTCATATAGAGAAATAATAAATGCTATGCATCTTTACAAAAGAAAAACAATGCATGACTGAAAATAAAGTCATGAATCGTTGATTTTGTTTCTTTTGCACTATGGTTAAATGAAGGAGGAAAGAAAAGAAATGAGAGACAGAGGAGAGGGGAAGAAAAAAAATAAGGAAAGGAAAGGAGCAATATTTTCTCTAGATGTGTTTGACTTGGAAGAATGGAAGAGGGGAAAAGAGCTGTAAAAGCCTATTAAGAACTCTCACTTGTCTCATTTTCCTCCGAAATTTGGAGGTAATAAGATAGTGGACTGCGGAGGGAAACAACTAATGTTTTCCTTTCTTCCACCCAAATTCCCTTCAACCAAACAACAATTTATATTTCTTCAATTTCCTCCTTATTTTCTTTCATTCTTTCTTCCTCAAACCAAATAGAGTGTCAAATTCACGGTAATAGATTCACCATTCCCAAGTAATATATGAGAATGTTTGACTCCCCAATGGAACAAGCGAAAATTTATCTTTCACATCAAGTTATGCCTTGGTAATAGAGAATTCTTAAGTAGACAATTTTGTAGTCTAGTGGTTCTACTCCTCTCAAGTGATGAGATACTTAACCCATTATTAATGGGAAAATTTCCAAATTTAGGGAATGAGGAGGGGGGGAGGGGGGGGGGGGGGTGGTTGTTGCTGGGGCTACCTCCGTCCCACTCCTACTTTAGGCTACGGTTTTTTCCCCTTGTTCTTGCGGATACCTACAAATATCCATTCTTCTACACTCAAGTTTTTTTCTTTTAATTTATAATTTATTAAAAGTTTATTTTGAATACATTTAATTAAAACTTAAAAAACATTTTTTTTTAAGTTCTAACATTACAAAACATTCTCAAAGCATAACAATACAACAATTCAAGTATTAAGAAACATAAAAACAATTCAAACATAACAGTACAACAATTTAAATCCTAAAAAATATAAATATAAATTCAATAATACAACATCATCAATTTAAATTTGAAGGCTAAAAGTACAAACACACACCTATAAAAAATATTTTTTTAATTGTTTAAATTTAAACGGGGCGACTGCGAAGCAAGTGTTGATGCCTGTTTTTGATAAAAAGGGCCCAGCAGTAGAAAAGCCTAGTAACTAGCAAAGAGAAATGAAGAAAAGAGATTAATAAGCAATGATAGAAATAAAGGGGATCATAAAAGCCCAGCAGGAAATGCAGCAGGCAGGCCCCTAGGCCCAAAAAGAGGCAAAAGTGGGGTAAGATAGAAGCAAAGAGCCATAAAAGCCCGAAAAGAAAGAAAGAAGGAAATAAGGCCCAATGGGCCAACCTGGCAAGAAGTGCCAACAAGCAGACCTATAAGGCCGAGAAGAGGCAAAAGTGGGGCAAGCCCAATAAGCCCTTGTCATCCTCCATAAAGGATGAGCACGGGCAGAAGGGACGCATGAGTAGAATGAGATAAAGATTGAGCAGCAATGGCGGAAAAAGCATGGGAAAGGAAGAAAACAAAAATAGAGGATAGTGGAACAACCACACTACAGCCAGAGCACCACCAAACTGTACTCAGCCAATGCAAGGAAGGTGGGCCCACAACCAAGGGATTTACTGTTAGGAAAACATATGGAAAACACAGTTTTGTATCTCATATAAAAACACGCAGAAAAATACAAACGGATCTACTTCATTAATGAGAGATAACATGCAACATCTGAATTTAGAAACAAAGAATAAGAAGGCGTACCTTGGTACAACGAAATTCAAAACAATTGAAGATCGAACTTGGGAAGACTTTCAATCTTCACTCCAATTCCACAATGTGCCCAAGATGTGTGGTCTCTCAATCAATTCTATATATATATTTGTTCAAGAGAATAACCAAATGTCTCTCTTAAGAAAAGACTCTAAATCTTTTTCTCTTTTTAATCATACGTATATTTCTGCACTTGACAGTTACTTTATTTAATAACTCTTATTAAATAAAAAAATGATTATCTAATTGGATTAGCCTTTTGGGTTAGCCCAATTGGGCTTTAGTGTGTGGCTTGTAGTGGAACCAAGAAGGGACAAATAAAGCTCTAGCTCCAATGAGCTCTGGACTTATCTATCAACTCTTGACAAGTCCAAAGTTACCATTAACTATATTTTAATACCACTATATGAATATAATTGCACTCTAGGCCTTATTAATAAATTATATCCCTAGACTTTATTAAACATTTAACCCCTTCATGAAAATATTCATAGTAATACAAAATCATAATGTGTAACTATCACTTTGAAAATGACTACCTCTTGATCCTTGAGTACCTGATTTAATCCTTTAAGTTATTCATATATACTTTATGAAATCTAATTTCATAAAATATAAACTTTAGTAACTTTTTACTAAAGTGGTTAGGCCTAACACTTTGAATAACCAAACTCATTAAACTTATCTCAAAGGAATATTTTATATCTCGATAAATAGACTATAAATTTCATCTTGAGAATATGTGTTCCTTCAATGTTTCATGTGGTTGCCCAAAATACTGAGGTTTTGACCGTTTGTCTAGATCTCACTTCTGATATATTAAAGGAACCTACATTTCATGATCAAGTTCACTATTCTCTCAAGATTGAGAGTTTATGTAAATGAGAAGTTATGAGATTTATTATTCATTTGACAGTTGTTAATAGAATAATAAATCTCACCACGGTCCAATTCAATATGTTTTATACACTTAAAGCATATTAACATATCAACTAAAAGTCTCCACTTACATGATCAAGACAAATCATCTTAATTGACATGTTATAGTCTTCACAAATGAAATGCCCAATTTCAACATTGACTACGAACTAAGATTTTGAGTTTACAAAGAACTTGTGATTTATATCTTCTGTGGCTAAATCACATAAATCACATACTATGCATCTAAAGGACTTTATGATAATGTCCAAACATTCATGCTACCATTATTTTAGAAAATAATAAAACAAGTTTATTACATAGAAAATAATGTCATATATAATGTCATACATGGCATACAATAGGATTTTAGGACACTAATCCTAACAATCTCCCACTTGCCCTTAAAGACTAATGCTCACTAATCTAACTCTCATTCCCTCCAGGTGTGACTCAAAAGTCTTCTGGAGCAAAGTTTTGATAAAGGGACCTGCCAGATTATTTACACTATCAATCTTTGCTACTACCACATCTCCTAGAGCCACAATGTCTCGAATAATATAATACTTTCTTCCTATGTGCTTTCTTTTCTTGTGATTCATTGGATCTTTAGATTGTGCAACTGCTCCACTATTGTCATAGAACAAAGTGATTGGAACTTGCTTCATTCTTATAACACCAACATCAAAAAGGAATTTCTTGAGTTAAACATCTTCTTCTGCTACTTCACAATCAGTAATATATTTAGCTTCCATGGTGGAGTCACAATATAAGATTGCTTAACACTCCCCAACTTATGGATCCACCTCCCAAGGTGAACACACAACCTGAAGTGAATTTTCTGAAATCAAGATTTGTTTGAAAATCATAATTTATACAACCAATAGGTATCAATTCCTCACATCAGTAAACAAGTATATAGTCTCTCGTTCTCCTTAGATACTTAAGAACATGTTTTATAGCCTTCCAATGTTTTGGTCCTAGATTTGATTGATATCGGCTGACTATGCCAATTGAATAACAGATATTTGGCCTAGTACATAGCATGGCATATATGAGACTTCCCACTACTAAAGCATAGGGAACTTGTCTCATTGTCTTTTCCTCTTCAAGAGTCTTAGGCCTTTGGTCATCAGACAGAGGAACACCATACTTGAAAGGAAGCAATCCTTTTTTGGAGTTTTGCATGCTAAACCTTGCTAGAATCTTATCTATAAATCCAACTTGTGACAAGCCTAACATTCTATTCTTTCAATCTCGCCAAAGGTTGATCCCTAGAATATAGTTACTTCACCTAAGTCCGTCATATCAAATTAGCTTGACAACCAAATCTTAATTGATGACATTACCCCTACATCATTTCTAATGAGTAGAATATCATCAACATAAAGTACTAGGAAAATTACTTCTTTATCTTGATGTCTCTTGTACACACATGGTTCATCAAGATTTTGTTCAAAACCAAATGACTTGATTGCTTGATCAAATCTGATGTTCCATGATCTGGATGCTTGCTTAAGTCCATAAATGGGTCTTTTCAACTTGCATACCAAATGCTCTTGGTTCTTTCTATGAAACCTTTTATTTGCATCATATAAATTTCTTCTTCAAAATTGCCATTTAGAAAAGCAGTCTTGACATCCATTTGTCAAATCTCATAATCATAATGAGCAGTAATGGATAAGAGAATTCTTATAGATTTAAGCATGGCTAATGGTGAAAAAGTTTCCTTATAATCAATACCTTCTTTATGTGTGTACCCTTTCACCACTAGTCTTACCTGAAAAGTTTCAACCTTTTGATCTATCCCTCTCTTTCTCTTATAAACCCATTTGTAACTAACAGGTTTAATGCTAATAGACGCCTTTACAAGATCTCAGACTTGATTGGAATACATAGAATCCAATTCAAATTTCAAAGCTTTGACCCAATGATGTGTATTCATATCTTTCATTGCCTCTTCATAAGTGCAAGGATCAGATTTAGCCTCTTCTGAGATAGCTTCATAAGTTTCTCCCAGACCTATAAATCTTATAGGTGGCTTAATAATCCTCCCACTATGATGAGGCTCTTGTGTACTAGTCATCTTATGAGTAATATCTTATGGTGTATCTGGTACTTTACATCATTCCTAGTTTCATCCATTAATTGTTTAATTAAAGGTTCATTCATTTCAGCTAAGACAAATCTACTTTTTGGAGTAAAATTATTCATATAGTCATATTCCAAAAATTTGGCATTTGTACAAGCAAACACTTTGTTATCAATACGACTATAGAATAAATAACCCTTAGTTTCTTTTAGATAACCCATAAGCAAACATACTTCTAACTTTGGTTCCAATTTATCAGACTTCCCTTTTTGCACGTCTGCTGGACAACCCCAAATGTAGAGGTATCTCATACTAGGCTTCCACCCATTCCACAATTCCATGGGTGTTCTGGGAACAAATTTTTATGGAACTAAATTTAAAAGATGCATTGTTGTACCTAAGGCATACCCCGAAAAAGAAATTGGTAGAGTTGAATAACTCAACATGGATCTAACCATATTTAAAATGGGATATAATCCCATTTTTAGTTAAGTAATCCTTGAAATCTCCAAGAAGATATTCGCCACCACAATCAATTCGAATGACCTTTATGTGTTTATCTAATTGATTCTCAACTTCAGCCCTAAACTCTTTGAACTTTTCAAAAGCTTTGAACTTCCATTTCATTAGATATACATAACCAAATCTAGAGTAATCACTAGTGAAAGTAATGAAATACTCGTAGACATCTCTTGCTTGGATGGACATTGGACCACACACATCTGAATGTACTAGTTCTAGCAAATCTTTGGCTTTATATCCTTTTGCATTAAAAGGCCTTTTTGTCACTTTACCTTCCAAGCAGGATTCGCAGACTGGGAATTCATTAAAATCTAATGGTTCTAGAAGCCCATCTTTCACCAGTCTTTGGATCTTGTTTGAATTTATATAACCTAAATGTAAATGCCAAAGATATGCATCACTAGTAGAAGGAAATTTTCTCTTTAATGATTTTACATGTGAATTATTATCTAATTCAGAATTGTATAATTCATGCTTATCAAGAGTTATAATATAAAGACCATCAACAATATTGTCAGAACAGATAAACACTTAAAACTTCTTTATTAAAACATTGTCTCTTAAGATAACACAATATCCATGTCTACCTAAATAAGTTGCAGAAATTAAGTTCCTACTAACATTAGGTACATAAAAGCAGTCTTCCAATATTAAAACCCTAGAATCAAAGCATAAATTAAACACTCCAGCAACTACAACTGGAATTTTGCTCCCATCAGCCAAAGTAAGAAACAATTCCCCTTCATTCAGTCTTCTGGTTTCCTGGAACCCCTGCAATACTTTGCAGGTATGATTAGTACAACCTGAATCCACACACCAAGAATCCCTGAGATTATATACTAAACAAATTTCAAGAAGGAATGATCTCATCACACCTTTATTCTTGCTAGCCATGAATTTTGGACAGTTCCTCTTCCAATGACCTTTCTCACCACAATGGAAAACATTTTCCTTTGATGTAGTCATTTACCTTTTTCTTTCCCTTATTGGCAACTCCTAAGGTAAACTGTTTACTATCTTGTTTGGTGAATTCCTTCTTCTTATTACCATTCTTGCCTTTCGACTTAGGCTTTGAAGAGGAAGCTTCAGCCATATTATTATCAACACTGGCTGTCCCAAGGATGCCTTTCACTGCCACTAATTTATTTAGTAATTCAGACAAGGTATAAATCTTTTTGTTCGTATTATAATTAAGTATGAATTCTTTGAATGATTCTGGCAAAGAATGGAGTATCATATCCACTTGGGATTCTCCATCAATTTCGGCACCTAAAACCTCCAGTGTATCTAGATAAGAGATCATCTTAAGACAATGCTCTCTTACTGGAGTCCCTTGAGCCATTTTGGTATTCAAGATAAGCCTCATAGTGTCTTGCCTAGCTGAACGGCCTTGCTCACCAAACATCTACTTCAAACTTAACATAATATCTGAAGTTAGTTCAACATCTTGCATTTAATGTTGTAGAACATTTGAAACAGATGCTAGGATATAACACTTAGCCAACTTATTAGATTTCTGCCAACGATCATATCATTGTTTCTCCTCAGAATGAGCATCTAATGAAGGAAAGTTTGGACATGGTTGATTAAGCACAAATTGGTGCTCTTTAGCAATAACAACAATGTCTAAGTTTCTTTTCCAGTCAACATAGTTGGATTCAGTCAATTTGTTTTGATTAATAATAGTAACAAGTGGGCTAAAGTATGCCATGCTTAAATCTGAAAACAATATGCTGCTTTCCCTTTAGCCTCTAAGTAATAATGACATAGCTCCGTAGGAAGGTTAACATTAAACTTAGTCTAGTGTACACCATTGCCTGAAATCTATGTGAGTCATCAAGTAACTCCACGGTAGCATGGTCTTTCTTAATGTAAAAACACATATCATCCATCATTAAGAAATTTAATCTGCAGTACCATGAATTAAACACCCTCCGTTGAGAGCAAGGCATATATGCCAAGGCGAGGTGCTTAATGTGCTTAATCACACTACTATAAACCAACAATAGAGGCAGTGAGGTTCAACCCTTGAATCTCTCTCTCACTAGAAATTAAAAAAAAAAAGGTTTTTATTTGGAAAACATGTGTAATCTCATCACACACAGCCTTGCACTTTATCTATGTTTTAACACTTAGTGAAATTTCAAAAACAGTCCATTCGATCGGTCAAAGGTATTTCTCAATCGATCGAAATATTTAATAAATCCATTTCGAAGTTTCTAGATGACTCGATCGATTTTCGATTCCTATTCGATCGATTGAAAGGAACATCCGATCAATCGAAAGGAATTCTCAATCGATCGAAAAATTGAAAAAATTCATCACAAAGTCTTTGGATGACTAGATCGATTCTCAATTCCTGTTCGATCAATTGAAAAGAACGTTCAATCAATCGAAAGGAATTCTCAATTGGTCAAGACTTGTGAAACTGAATTTTTCAAATTTTTTCTAGTCACCATCTTTGATGTTTCACTTGAACAAAACATAGTTCCTTGATAATATTAGAAAGAGATTGAGATCAAAACTGATTTTCAGTGATGCTATAGTCCTTAAGTTCAATATGGCATGGTTAAAATCAAACTTAAACAACATCAAAATCAGTTTTATTAATAGTTCTAAAACTAAAATATGTAGAAAAATTATTGCAGAATTTCCAAAATCATGAAAACAGTTTTCTTTGATTCTAAAAATCACTTAACATGTTATGCAACCATGAGATTGAAGACCGCTCTGATACCATTTGTTGCGAAAACATATGGAAAACGCAGTTTTGTATCTCATACAAAAACACACAGCGGAATATAGACGGATCTACTTCATGCATGAGAGAGATAACATGCAACATTTGAATTTAGAAACAAAGAATAAGAAGGCGTACCTTGGTACAGCGAAATTCAAAACAATTGAAGATAGAACTTGGGAAGACTTTCAATCTTCACTCTAATTCCACAATGTGCCGAAGATGTGTGGTCTCTCAATCAGTTCTATACGTATTTGTTCAAGAGAATAATCAAGTGTCTCTCTTAAGAAAAGACTCTAAATCTTTTTCTCTTTTTAAGCATATGTATATTTCTGCAGTTGCCAGTTACTTTATTTAATCAATCTTATTAAATAAATAACTTATTATCTAGCGTGTGGCTTGAAGTAGGACCAAAAAGAGACAAATAAAACTCTAACTCTAATGGGCTTTGGACTTATCTGTCAACTCTTGACAAGCCCAAAGTTACCATTAACTATATTTAATACCACTATATAAATATAATCTTACTCTAGACCTTAGTAATAAATTATATCCCAAGACTTTATTAAACATTTAATCCCTTCTGAAAATATTCGTAGTAATACAAAGTTATAATGTGTAACTGTTAGTTTGAAAATTACTACATCTTGATCCTTGAGTACTCAATTTAATCCTTTAAGTTATTTATATATATTTTATGAAATTTAATTTCATAAAATATAAACTTTAGTAACTTTTTACTAAAGTGGTTACGCCTAACACTCTGAATAGACAAACCCATTAAACTTATCTCAAGGGAATATTTATATCTCTATAAAGAGACTATGAATTCCATCTTGAGAATATGTGTTCCTTCAACATTACTTGTGGTTGCCCAACATACTTTGGTTTTGACCGTTTGTCTAGATCTCACTCCTGATATATTAAAGCAACCTACATTTCATGATCGGGTTCACTATTCCCTCAGGATTGAGAATTTATGTAAATGAGAAGTCATGAGATTTATTATTCATTTGACAGTTGTTAATAGAATAATAAATCTCACAGTGGTCTAGTTCAATATGTTTTATATACTTAAAACATATTAATATATCAACTAGAAGTCTCCACCTCCATGATCAAGACAAATCATCTTAATTGACATGTTATAGTCTTCGCAGATGAAGCGTCCAATTTAATCACTGACTACGAACTAAGATTTTGAGTTTGCAAAGAACTTGTGATTTATATCTTTTGTGACTAAATTACATACTATGCATCTCAAGGACTTTATGATAATGTCCAAGCATTCATGCTATCATTATTTTAGATAATAATAAAACAAGTTTATTACATAGAACATAATGTCATACATGACATACAATAGGATTTGAAGGCGCTAATCCTAATATTTACAGGGGGTGTGGTTTGGTGGAGGGGGGAAAATGGCCTATTTCCAATTTCTAGTTAGAGCCTCTTTTAGGTGTGATAGACAGTTGTGACCACTTGATGCATGCTAGAAAGGTGATTAGAGAGAGACCCAAAGCCTTATTCGTTCAAGCAAGGGGGAAAGGCTCACGGCAAAACCAAACAAATTGGGGTTTGTCATGGGATTGGATAGTGGAAGAGAGAGAACGTACTGGGCATACCCAGATATAGTTGTGGTCGAGCTACCAATGGGTTAGTGGACAACTCTGAAGACCTATTCATAGCAAACAAAAATGGTTGGTGAGCCATAAGGGTAAAAGAGAGAAATATTTTTTTGGATTAGCCCAGTATAAATAGGAACAGTAGCTGCAAATGGAAGGAGATAGCAACCAAGGCTAGAAAATAGAGAGAACTGACAGTGAAACAATAGAGAGAAAGGAAAAAGTGAAGTAAAAAAGAAAGAGAGAAAATATGGTGGAAAGTCATGCATCAATTGGTTATCTTTTCCCTCCCTCTTATAGAAAATCCACTCTTTGAAATCCCAAAGCAGCAACAAGAAGCCATTTAGGCTCATTCTCTAGAATGCACAACTTTGATTGTATAACCCAATAGCAAGGTTGTTCAAGTTGGAGTTCGGGCTTTTTTTTGGTTCACTTATTGCGGGAAATATTTATCATTTTGCATTCTGCTATATCATTCTTACATTCCGTTGTATCGTTTAACTTCCTGTTGTATTGACCGCACTAGTTATCCTATTGACTAACCTTTTTGCTATAACCATGGTTTTAAAAATCGGTATGGTTAAAGAACTAGAAAAGGAGGTGATTATCGGTTTTGTGTCATAAATATTTAATTAATAATTTCAAAATTCAAAAAATATATAATAAGATTATGACTAATAATATATCTTGTTATAATATATAATAAATTTTTTATAAAAAAAATTGAATTTTCACCTTTTATGTTAAATAAAAATGTAACTAAACATATTAACATTACAATATCATCCTTAAAACAAATAAAAATAATTAGTGGCATAGACGGCCATCACTAAAAAAAAAAAAGTTGTACTCAATTTTAAAAGCTTGTATAGAAGTCTTTATTTTCTTTTATGACATAGATTGTAATTGTTGATTATAAAAATAAAAATAAGAAACAAAAAAAGAGTAGTTGTTGATCTCATAAATTATAAAATTATTAGTATAAGAAAATAGTAATTGGTTTTTTATGAAATCATTTTAAAGAAAAGTGTAGTAAATTTTAAGTTATTTCATTTGATTAACAAAAATAGTCCTCCTAAAAAGGAAAAGCAAACAAACATTAAAAAAAAAAGAAAGAAAGAAATTCGTGCTCGTGACTTACTTGTGCAGTTGTGCTATTTTACCAAACATGCAAAAGGACCAAAACTATCCACCACACAAACTAATATCATTTCCTTAAATAATAAAAAATAAAACAAAAGGTAAAAATAAAAAATAAAAAGAGTCCACAACCCTAATGCCCCATATAAATAATAAGAGCACTCACAGCAGTGGTGCTATATTGCTATATAGCTGTATTTTAGCTCTTTAAACACTAAAATCGTGCTCCAGCAGTGGAGCTAAACTTATATTTTTTAGCTCCATTGCTACAATGCATATCTATAAATAGATGTGCACTGTTCATGAGAGCTAAAAAAAATTTATTTTATTAAATTTCTCTCTCCTATTTCATTTAAAAAATATTTTCTTTTTCCTTCTTTTTCCTTCTTTTTCTCTTTCTCTCCGGCTTCTCTTCTTCTTCCTTCTTCCTTCTCATTTTTTTTTCTCTCCCTCATCTGCTCTCTGCTTCGCCGATCTGTTCCACTTCGCCGTCCCACGCCGACCCACGTCGCCGTCTCACCCCGCCGTCCCATGCCTCCGCTGGCCTTAACGTCACCGACCCAAGCCGACCCAAGCCCCAAGCCGCCGATCCACGTCTCCGTCCCACGCCATCCCATGCCTCCGCCGGCCTCAACAACACCAGTCCAAGCCGACCCAAGCCCCAAGCCACCAATCCACATCGTTGATCTGTTCTCTTTTTCTTTTTTTTCCCTGCTGTGGACTACTGGTGGTGGTGGTGGTGGTGGTGGTGGTGGTGGTGGTGGTTGTGGGTGTGGTTGTGGCTATGGCTGTGGCTGATGGTAGAGGTGGTTGTAGTTGGTGTGGTGTATATTTTTTGGGTAGTAGGATATATTATTTTATTGTAGGGGATATATTATTTTATTGTGATGTTTATATTATTTTATTGTGTTGAAAGCTAAAATAGATCCACTGCTGTAGTATGTGTGTTGGTAAAATAGATAAAGTAACTTTTAGTGGAACTAAAAAGCTAAATTTTTAGATCCACTGATGTGGATGCTCTAAGTGCAGCCTAGCCACCCACTTGCTCTCAGACCACATCTAAATTTCTCTTCCTCTCACAGTTTGCAAATCAAATAAATTTCTCAGATTTCATAGCTGCCCACTTGCTCTCTCATTGATTTAAATTTCTAGACTTCAAATCTAAATTTCTCTCTCTCTCTCTCTCTCTCTCACAGCAGTGACGACATTGGCACTGTGGCACACTATGAAATCTATGGTGTGCCTCCAAATGGGAGTTGAAAGTTCAAAACTATGATAAAGATTTGCAAGTCAAAATCTGTAGATCTGCTGTGAGTGTTTCGACTAAATGTTCTTTTTCTTTCTATTTATAATTATTTCAAGAGATTAAAAAAGCAAAAACTAAGATCAAAAGTGCCTTTGATTGCTTTAACAACTGTGACTTTGGGATCATTTTGGCATTTTAACAGAACTGTTCAAAAACCGGTTAAGCTGTTTCGGTTTTCAGTTTTCACGGTTAACCGGCCAGTTTCTGGTTTATTCCAATTTTTTTTGATTTTTTGGTTTTCAGTCATAACCGGACCGAATTAGTGTCTGGTTCCCAATTAAACTAGTTGAACTGGCCGGTCCGGTCCAGTTTTTAAAACCATGGTTTTAACCAACTTATCTGTTATAGCTAACCTTTCTGCTATAAGACATTTACTTTTAAATTTTTTAAACATGTACTAATGCTTGCCCACTAATATATATGTATTTGTTAATCTTTGTTGTCTCTATTTCTTGGATGCTGGGCTTGTGCACAAATGGGCCCTTAGCAAGGTCCGGCTAGAATAGTGGGTCAGGCCCAACTCTCTGACCCACCGCAGAACGGGCCTAAGTATAGCAGAACAAACCTCAACCTGTTAACATAAAAGCACCTGTAGCGGGTATGAGGGAAAATGTTATCCTTGCCCCATATGCTTAGGGTGGGTGAGGCAGGTACCCGTGTGGGGATGGGTGGTTCTTAAATTGGAATAATGCTTTGACTTTCTTTTTCATCATAAGCTTCCTATTCTTTCTCTTCCTCTTTACTAACAAGAAGCACGTTTCCAAGAAAGATCGAATGTTAACTAACGACGTATTGAAATAACAGCCAACATTCAAAACCAATTGTCAAGAAACGACAACAATTGGAATATCATCATGAAAAAGCCCTTTTCGAACATACTACGGATTTTGTTTCTTAAATTCTTAATTGTTCTCGAAGTTCATTGATATGGTTGAGCAATTTAAATTGTCATCCATATTCAAGAAGACTAGTTTAAGTACGGCATTTTCTTATATTTGAATATTAATTAACAAAATTATTTAACTTTTTATACTTTTTTTTTCATTTAAAATCTATCTTTTTACATGCAAAATTAATAATTAAGGTGTCTTCAATCAATTCATCATATTACTCAATGACTTCACAATTAAAAATAAATACTATCATTCTATCTAAAAAAAAAAAAAAAAACACTATCTATTAAGTTAAGCAACCAAATACTAAAAAAATTATTATTGGAAATTTGAATGAAATTATATTTTTGATATATCTAAATAAAATTTTATTATAAATTTATTTATTAGTAATTTGTTATAAAATTATTTGATTTTTTTTTTTTCAATTTCCTTATAAAATTTCAAATAGCGTATAAAACACTATGAACGTTTAGACCTCCAAATTACAAATTATCAATTCAAGCTTTATATCAAACGATAAACGTGCGGAAGATGAAATAAAGCTTAAAACAGAATTGATAAACAATCAAAGTCAAATAAAATCACATCCATAACAGAAATTAAATGACAAAGATAAAGGGAAGAAAGATTCAAACACAAGGACAACACAAGACGTGTTATCGAAGAGGAAACCGAAGACCTCTGCGAAAAACCTCTCCGCCACCCTCCAAGCGGTCAAATGATCTACTAAAGAATGTAGTTGAGATACAAGGATAGCAATGACCCTCCAACCTAATCTACCCAGGTAACTAAGCCCTCCAAGCTTCTTGCTCTAACGAGGTTACACCGAACCTATTTCTTCTTTAGCTTTCCGAAGCCCGCTACTAGTCCATGGCATCGACCAATAAGAATTGGTTCCTTCCTAACTGCTTCCCAAAACACCAAAGAGCCTACTCACTGATATGGGTATAGTGAGAAAAGGATTGGCTAAAGAACCTCTCAAGGATCTACAATGGAGAAGAAGAGAGTAGAGAAATTTGGAGAGACACAAGGTAAAGATTGTGGATGAGTCAATCTTGTTTTTTTTTTTCTAGGGTTTCTCTCTCAAAATTCTCTCTAGAAGCTCTCTACATTTCATGGGTATAAGGAGTATATATACTGGTAGGTGTTTGGAATGCGAAGAGACAGATTTTACAAAACAGAGTTGGCTGGCGGCTTGGCCTCGCAGCTTGACTGAGTCGCGAGTTCAAGCCGCGAACAAACTGAAAGGCTAGACTGGAATTTTTGTCCTGTAGTGCGACAGCTGGCACAACGGTTCAGATTCTGGTGCCTTTCCAGTCGCAAGCCACCCACGAGATCCAATCGCAAGTTCTACTCTGCATGCTTTTCTCGTGTGCAACATCTGGCTGCTTGCCAGTCGCGAGACACCAACGAGGTCCAGTCGCGAGTCCCTGTTCTGCAGCACAGTCTTAAACAATTCTTCACACTCTCTCACACACTACCCTTTCATGATTCTCACCTAAATATAGGGTTTCTAAATACTGAAAATACAAGCAAATTGGCACGGAATAAAGCCAACAAAATGGTTGATAAAATTCAACCTTACACTTTATTATAGAGAATTGAGTTCATTTGTACGGAGATAGAGAAAGTTTTGACATTAAAAAAAAAAACTATATAATGACATTGCTGACCCAAAGTTAGTTCCAAACTTTACAACTTATTTTGCAGTACTCTAATTATTTTGTACAGTCGGGAATGTCTCATCAAACTGGGTTTACATAGGTTCAAGTTTAAGGTTTATTTTATTTTATTTTATTTTTTGGGTGTGGTTTTGGTGTTGTATTTGTGCCATTTGTAAAGTTGAATTTATTCAACTATGTGTTGGCTTTATTCAGTGCCAAATTTTCTTGTAATTCAGCATTTAGAAACCCTATATTTAGGTGGGAATAATGTAAGGTTTGTGTGTGAAAGAGTGTGAAGATTTGATCAAGAGTGTGCAAAAGGTGACTCGTGATTAGACTCGCGACTGACTCGTGAGTGGTGACTTATCGAAATGAAGCATACGTGTGAAGCATGTAGGAAAATGAATAGTCAGGCTAGCTGGATCACTATAGGACAAAAAGTACAGTCTGACCTAGTCTGGTAACTAGCGACTGGAACCTGCGACTCATCCTAGTCGCAAAGTGACTCGCTAGTGCACCCTGTTTAGCTGAAACATGACTTTTCACATTTCATCTTATACCCTAATATAAATACCCTTATACCCACGAAATGTAGAGATTTTTATGAGAGAATTTTGAGAGAGAAACTCTAAAGAAAAACAAGATTGATTCATCCACAATCTTATACATTTGATTCTCTAAATTCCTTTACTCTCACACATTCCATTGTCATACCCATGAGAGGATTATAAACCAAATCCTTACCTCACCAAATTCAGAGTAGTGGGGAGGTTCTTGGTGTTTGGGAAGCAGTTCAAGAGAGAACCAATTCATATTGGTTGATGCAATGGGCTAATTGCAGGATCTGGAAAGCTAGAGAAGACATGGTTCAGCATAACCTTGTTGGAGCAAGAAGCTTGGAGGGTCTATTGCTATTCATGTATCCCAATTGATTTTCTACTGATCATTTACCGCTTGGAGGGCGGCGGAGAGGTTTTCGCCGAGTTCTTCGATAACACGTGCTAGTGTTATCTTGTGTTTGCATTTATCTTTTCTTTACTCTTAGCTTTTAATTTCTGCTGGTTGTGATTAATTAATGGCTTAGAGTAGTTTGCCAATTTGAGTATTGCTTATATTTCATATTCTGCACATACATTGTTTGAATATAGGCTTGTATTGAAAAATTTGTTTTTGGGAGTCAAAACATTCATAAGTGTTTTATACACTAAGTGATTTTTCACCATTTAATAGAGTAAAATTTTCCAAGTTTATGATGGCTAAGTAGTTGGATTTTAGTTAGGATTAATTGGGTCAAGTGTATTTAAGTCATGATTTTCTTCTAAAAAGAAAAGTAATGATTTTGGATTGATTGGAGTGTTCTTTCAATTTATTCTGGCAAGTGAGAAAACTCTTGGTGTTCTTCTTTGTTTTAATCATTTTTTTATTCCAAATAATAATTTCTATTTTTTAATTTTATTTATAATTTTTTCTAGAAAAAAAAAATCAAAACTACATCATTTTGGGGTCACTAATAGGAAACCTTAATTGAATATATTTGAAATTTAAAGACTCAATTGAATGAAAGTTAAGTTAAAGATTTGGAATGAATATTGGCAAAACTTAGAATGTGAGTTTTACATTTTTGCGAAAATTTCATCTGGTAAATTTAATACATATATATATATATATATATATATTAGTCTTATTACACGCGCTTCGCACGTGCAATAAGGTTTTTTAATTTTTAATTTATTTTTTGGGTTTACACATTTTACTCATGACAGTTTTATTTTATTGTTTATTTTAAGAAGTTGTATTATTACTTGACTACTAATGTGAGAGAAAAATATGGAGGTGGGAAAAAAAAGTTTAGCGATCAAAAAAATGGTATGTTTGTGAGGAAAAAAAATTTATTTTATATATTTTTTCAAAAAGAAGAAGTTGTATTAGTACTTGACAACTAACGTGAGAGAGAAATGTGGAGGTGGGAGAAAAAACTGTTTAAAAAAAAATTAATTTAGCTAAAAATTAGGAGTTTTAAATTACTGATTTTACATGTCTAACCCTATGATTTAATTCTTAGAAATAGATGAATTTGAGGGAATTTTGGGCATCAAAATTGAGGATCTCAAACATGGAAAACCCTTTAAATAGTAGTAGTAGTAGTAATAGTAGTAGTAGTAGTAGTGGTAGTAGTGTGTGTGTGTGTGTGTGTGTGTGTGTGTGTATTGGGGTTTTCAAAGTTATTTCCAACCTTATAATTTTATATGCATATTGGATTTATAAAATATATGAATTATATTTGTAAGGATGAATTTATTCAATCATGTGTTGGTTTTATTTCATGCCAAATTTGCTTGTATTTTAGCAGTTAGATACACTGTATTTAGGTGAGAATTATGTAAGGGTAGTGTGTGAGAGAGTGTGAAGAAGACTCAAGATGTGTGCACTGAGTCTCGTGACTGGATCTCGTGACTGGCAAGTCGCCAAAGTGGCACACGTGTGAAGCATGCAGGGAACTGAAGCGCCACAACAGCTGGAGCACTACAGGATAAAATGTACAATCTGTCCAAGCTGTTAGTGTTAGAAAATACATGTTTGTATCAAATACAAAACATACGCAACGGAAAATTAACGGATCTACTTCATTCGTAACTGATAACATGTACTATGTAAATTTCAAAATATAAGAACAAGAGAGTGTACCTTGGTGTGGTGAATTTCAAAACCAAAGATTAGAAGTACTCGAAAACACTTTTAATCTTCCCTCCAATTCCACTAACGCTCAAGAAGTGTGGTCTCTTAATCAGTTTCTATGTATTTGTTCAAGGGAGAATGAGAGAGTGTCCAACACTCACATGCAAACTATTTCATGTAATTTATTAAATTCTGTATGTTTCTCTCCTTATAACTGATTATCTAATTGGGCTAGCCTTTTGGGCTTTTCCAATTGGGCTTAAGTGTATGGCTTGGAGTGGGACCAAAAAGGGACCAATAAGACACTAGCTCTAATCAGCCTTGGGCTTTTCTGTCAACTTTTGACAAGTCCAAAATTACCATTAATTATATTTAGTACCACTATATAAATATAATTGCACTCTAGGCCTTATTAATAAATTATATCCCAAGACTTTATTGTACATGCAACTCCATAAACTATTCGTAGTAATACAAAGTCATTAATGTAGACTACCACTTTGTGAATTACTACATCTTAATTTTTAAGTACCCAGTTTTATCTTTTAAAGTTATTCATCATATATTTATGAAATCCAATCTCATAAATATATACTTTAGTAATTTCTTACCAAAGTGGTTAGGCCTAACTCTCTGAATAATTGAACCTATTAAATTTATCTCAAGAGAATATTTTATATCTCTGTTAAGAGATTATGAATTCCATCTTGAGAATATATATTCCATCAACACTAAATGTGATGCCCAACATACTGAGGTTTTGACTGTTACTTTAGATCTTACTCCTGATATATTAAAGCAACCTACATTTCATGATCAGGTCCATTATCCTTTCAGGATTAAGAGTTCATGTAAATAGAAGTTGTGAGATTTATTATTCATTTGACAGTCGTTAGGAGAATAATAAACCTTATAGCGGTCCAATTCAATATGTCTTAACTCTTAAAACATATCAACATATCAACTAGAAGTCTCCACTTCCATGATCAAGACAAATCATCTTAGTTGATATATTATAGTCTTCACAGATGAAACGCTCAATTTCATCACCGACTACGCAATGAGATTTTGAGTTTACAAAGAACTTGTGATTTATATCTTCTGTGACTTTTCACATAAATCACATATAATACATCTCATGGACTATATGATAATGTCCGAATATTCATGTTACCATTATTTTAGATAATAATAAAACAACTTTATTAATCACAACATTAAGTCATACACAATGTCATACTTAATGTTATACATAGCATCATACAATAGGATTTAAGGGCACTAATCCTAACAGTTAGCTCATGGCTTAAACTTGCAACTTGTTCTAGTCGCGAGGCCAAGTCGCCAGAATGCCCTGTTTGGATGAAAACTGACTTTTCACATTCCTCACGTACCCTACTATAAATACCCTTATACCCACAAAACGTACAAAGCTTCCAAAGAGAATTTTAAGAGTGAAACCCTAAAGAAAACCAAGATTGACTCATCCACAATCTTTGTCTTTTGATTCTCCAAATTCCTCTACTAACACCATCTCCATTGATATATTCTTGAGAGGTTCATTTACCAAATCCTTATCTCACCATACTCATATCAGTAAGGAGGTATTTTAGTGCTTCGGAAGTAGTTCAAAGAGGACCAATTTATTTGGTTGTTGCAATGGGCTTATTGCAAGATCTGGGAAGCTAAAGAAGACAAGGTTCAGCATAACCTTGTTGGAGCAAGAAGCTTGGAGGGCTTAGGTGCATTGGGTAAATTAGGCTTGTAGGGCCTCCTGCTATTCATGTATCCCAACTCTATTCTTTAGTGAATCACTTGACTGCTTAGAGGGCGGCAGGAAGGTTTTTCGCCTAGTTTTTCGGTTTCCTCTTCGATAACTCGTGCCGGTGTTATCTTTGTGTTTGCATCTCTCTAATCCTTACTCTTGCCTTTTAATTACTATTGTGTTGTCATTAATTATGGTTTAGAGTAGTTTGTTTATTTGGGTATTGCTTGTGTTGTTTACTTTGAAATTGGGGGTTTAAACATTCATTAGTGTTTTACACATTAATTGAACATTCAATATTTATAAATAAATATTTATATATTTGTAAAAGTGGCGGTAGCCCCAAAATAATATACAAGTATTAATTGGTACTAAAATATTTCATTTCCATAATCAAATTAAAATGGCATCCAATATTAACAACTTTGACTATGATTGGTTTTATAAGGATAAATAAAATAGGTACTTATTTTTAGTCTCTATATTGTGTGATAGGTCAATCTTTCCTCCACCTAAGGCTGTAAATAAGCCGATTTGAACCAAGCCGATATTTAATTTTATTTCGAACATGAGTCACGTGATCTTAAGTTCATCATCAAGCAAGATTGCATGCTCAAGCTGTTGGAAAAATATATGTTTGTATCGCATACAAAACATACGTAGCGAAAATTAACAGATCTACTTCATTCATAATTGATAACATGTACTATGTAAATTTTAGAATATTAGAACAAGAGAGTGTACTTTGGTGCGGTGAAATTCAAAACCAAAGATTAGAAGTACTTGAGAATACTTTTTATCTTCACTCTAATTCCACTGTGCCCAAGAAATGTGGTCTCTTAGTCAGTTAATATGTGTGTGTTCAAGAGAGAATAAGAGAGTGTCCAACACTCACATACAAATTATTTCATTCCCTTACAAAATTTTGTATGTTTCTCTTCTTATAACTGATTATCTAATTGGACTAGCCTTTTGGGCCATTCCAATTGGGTTTTAGTATGTGGCTTGGAGTGAGACCAAAAGGGAACAAATAAGACTCTAGCTCCAATAGGCCTTGGGCTTCTTTTTCAACTCTTGACAAGTTCAAAGTTACCATTAATTATATTTAATACCACTATATAAATATAATTGCACTCTAGGTCTTATTAATAAATTATATCTCAAGACTTAATTATGCATTCAACCCCTTCATAAAATATTCATAGTAATACAAAGTCATATAGGTTGGCTGCCACTTTGAAGATTACTACAACTTAATCCTTGAGTTTCGATTTAATCTTTTAAGTTATTCATCATATATTTATGAAATTTAATTTCATAAAAATATACTTTAGTAACTCCTTACTAAAGTAGTTTGGCCTAACATTCTGAATAACCAAACCCATTAAATTTATCTTAAGGGAATATTTTATATCTCCGTTAAGAGATTATGAATTTCATCTTGAAAATATATGTTCCATCAACACTAAATGTCCGCCCAACATATTGAGGTTTTGATTGTGACTTTAGATCTCAATCTTGATATATCAAAGTAACCTACACTTAATGATTAGATCAATTATTCTCTCAGGATTATGAGTTGATATAAATAAAAGTCGTGAGATTTATTATTCATTTGATAGTTGTTAGGAGAATAATAAATCTTACAGCGGTCCAATTCAATATGTCTAAACTCTTAAAACATATCAACATATCAACTAGAAGTTTCCCCTTCCATGATCAAGACAAATCATCTTAGTTGATGTGTTATATTTTTCGCAAATGAAATATCCAATTTCATCACTAACTACAAACTAAAATTTTGAGTTTACAAAGAACTTGTGATTTATATTTTCTGTGACAAATTCACATAAATCACATACTATGCATCTCATGGACTATATGATAATGTTCAAATATTCATGTTAACATTATTTTAGATAAAAATAAAACAACTTTATTAATCACAACATTAAGTCATATATAATGTCATATATAGCATCATATAATAGGATTTAAGGGTACTAATCCTAACACAAGCTTGGTTTTTTTTTTTTTTTTTTGTCAAATAAGTTTGAGCAATTTCACAATTTACTTGATTAACTTATTCTTTTTCCATATATAGCAAAAGCATGACAAAAATTTCTTACTTTCCTTTACAAATCTATGAATATTTTCTGTGAATGGACTCTATATTATCAACTAACTATAAATACTAACTTGATACATTGTATGAACTTATTTACGAACTTGTACAATCAATTCTCCTGTCTGTATAAGTATATTTTTGGAAAAATATACATATAAAAATATAACATTTTATACAATTAAATCGAGCTTGTATGCAATGGAGACTCCAAGAATCTTTTTTACGGTGGTCATGAAAAAACTTAAATTAAACAAAATTTAATAAAAATAAAACTTGAATATATTGACATCACCAAAAAAAAAAAAAAAGAGCAAATACATAAAGTTTTTAAATTTTCTTCTACGAGTTTTCATGTTTTGAAATTATTGTCTGATAACTTCATTATCAATGTCATCAGTTACACCTTCTTCAATATACACAACCAACAATCATTAAACTACTGATCTCCTATTCAATCACCAACATTTTGTCTAAATAAGTAATAATATAAACAAAATGCATCATCAACATTTCAACCAATTTTTGTATTCTAAAATAATTAGGATTAAATCGACAAAATGCTCCACTAATTTCTATTTTAGGGAAATCATGGTCAAGAGGTTGACATGAACCTCTTTATAAATATTCTCTTTGTGAGGACACGATGTGTGCAGTCAGACACCCTGGGGCGAGACTGGACACCGAGCCTGGCACCATTAGAAGTTTATCCTCTTTGGGGAGCCAGGCCCTCAAGGTTTATCCCTCAGTCCAAGTGTAGAGACTTCGTCCCACATCGGAAAGAGAGCGCTCCCACTCATGGTTCATAAGGCTCTGGACCTCCCATGAGTGTACGTTTACTCACGTATGCGATCGCATACGTGAGTAAACGTACACTCATGGGAGGTCCAGAGCTTTATGAACCATGAGTGGGAGCGCTCTCTTTCCGATGTGGGACGAAGTCTCTACACTTGGACTGAGGGATAAACCTTGAGGGCCTGGCTCCCCAAAGAGGATAAACTTCTAATGGTGCCAGGCTCGGTGTCCGGTCTCGCCCCAGGGTGTCTGACTGTGCACATCGTGTCCTCATACTCTTCTTATTTCATCTTGATCATTAGTATGAAAAGATGAGACATTTTTTCATATTTTAGGATATGAAAAAAGATTAATCAAGTCAATATGAATTTTCTTAAAAAATGAAACTTGCAATACATGTGATTTCCTTATAAGAAAATTTTCCATAGTGCTAGCAAAAGAATAAAGAGTAAACTATAAGTTCATTCAATATTTTCAACTTAGGCATTCAACCATTATATCAATCTTGCTCAATAAAGTAGTCAGACATTTCACATAAAAAGAAGAAATAGTTAGACATTAATTTAGTGTATATGCGTATGTACAAAATATATAAATCCAACAAATTTAGCTAAAGTCTAAAAGCAAGCACTAAAAGACTAGCTATTTTAAAATGTGTGCTTATTAGAAGAAAAAAAATAGTTATTTTAAAATATTCCTTTTAAAAACACAATTTAAAAAATCATATTTAAACATTTGATTTGGGCTTTTGGGCAATTTTTGAGAAGTGCAATGTCCACAACATTTTTATAACAAATCCTAGATGGTAAGTTGTTACTAGTTCTAATTTGAACTTACCATTGAAATTTCTTTTTTGTCCACTAGTAACAGCAAGTAACAACTTGTCATTTAGAACTTATTTGTGAAAGTGTGTGAAATGTTGGGTATAAAGCATCTCTCACAATTTTTTTATTCGACTTTCAATGGAACAAAATTTTAGAGAAATCAATTTTATTTAATAGGCTCAAATTTTTATTTAAGGTGTTCTAGTTTTTTTTTAGGGTGGTCATGATTTTTTTCTAAGGTGGTCAACAATCTGTATTAATTAATTTTTTTTAAAGGTATACATAAAAAAATATCAAGTCAAGGTAGTCATGTGACCATCCTGAGTAACAGGTAGAGCTACCTCTGCATGTATGTTTACAAGCTTGTTCATTAATACATTACTATTTTTGAATTTGGCTCATTTACAAAAAAAAATTAATATAAATAAATTGTTTTTGCGAGCTAAGCTCAAACTATCTATAAATCGCTTGGTTCACTTATACCTCTAACACACCAAGAAAAAGAGTGTCATGGTTGTATTATCAAAAGAACTTTAGTATTGTATGAGACTCTTCTCCATATCGATTGTGTCGGTTTCATTAAAACTGCAATCGGTTGCTTTAATGTGTTAAAGAATCATAAAAAGGATGTGATTCTACATGTGCAATATATATAAATTCTTGAATTCTAGTGGTTATCCACAGTCTTAAGTTGATATCTCTTAGAACTATACTATTATAGTGTGGGTTCCTGTTTTGGACAATACCCAGGCCCAAATAATAATAAGGATCTTAGGCCTCCAAAGAAAATAATGTTTAGTGGTTGGTGGACTAGGCTTGGTTCACTGTAGTTGTGTTAGGTTGATTACAAACCAATTTGTGCACAAAACATGGACCTTACAACATATATACATGCGCGCGTGTGCGCGCACACACACACACACACACACACACACACACACATATTGTAAAATAAGTGGTTGAGGAACAGTAATGGAATTATCAAGAAAAATGAGAGCAAGAACGTTAGGGATCCTTTAAAAATAGAATGATAGTTCATTATATTAAGTTTTTAAAGTACATTGGACCCTATTTCCTACTAGGATATGCCACGAGGTTCAAATAGGTTCAAAAGTCACAGACTTGGATAGCTTTTTCTAGGCTTCCAAGACTTGTGAGGTTTGAATCCCCTTGAATCCAAATGTATCCTCAGGCACTTGCTGCAGGATCCTTCAAAATGCCTTTCTTTTCTCTCTATTTTTCTGAAGCTTAGTGAATCTCTCTGATGCTCTTTTTATGCTTTGATTAATAGTTGTTGAATGCCTTTTGCTGATGACTTAATCCTCCTTTTATAGTACCTTTCTAGGCTTTTTGGTATGCCATTTATTCTCCCATTTTGTTGCACTAGGTACCAGAACCAATGTTGTGTTGGTAACATTAATGGCTGGTCCTTTTCTTATTTTCTCATTGCATTCTTCTTTTAAGGTTTCCCTCCCAAAAGTTCCCAGCTGATCTTCCTCTTTTGGGGGGTCCTGATGAGGATGTCTTTTATTCCTTTTCCCAAAGCTTCTAAAGAGTTTTTCAGTGCCTTATTTGGCAGACTCACCCTTTTTCCTTTTTCTTCAAATAGGTAGGTTCCTCCCTGTCATGTTGAAAGATCCCCAGCCACCTTCCTTCACAGTTCACCCTTTTCTACTCTGCCCGAGGTTCTGATTCTTCCTATCAGGTATTGGTTCTTAGCCACCATCTACTGCATAGCCTTCTTATGGGTTGTGGGTGGCTGATGGGACATGACTGCTTTGTTCTCCGTGCCCAGTGGCACACATCCTTGTGCCATCCACATCCTGGTTGGCCTCTTTCAACTCTTCCCGAGGATCCCCTCTGGCTTTAGTTGTCCTAAGGTATGGTCTAGTCCCTTTCTCCTCCTGGGCTCTCCAAGGGATCCCTTTCACATAGGGCTGGGCCAAACTTCCTTTGCTTTCTTCTTTCCTTCTTAAGGCCCAAGGCCCACCCTATCATGGACTTGGGCTCCCTCTTGCCTATTCTTAATGGGCCAAACCTTGGCTCATGGATTGGGCTTTCCTTGGTTTTGAGGGCCCATTTCCTTTGGATCTTGTAATATTTTGAACCTCAACATATAGTAAACCAATCACACACACATATATAACCTAAGGATGCTTGTAGAGTTTATAGGTATAAGGTAGCAATAATAAGCACACTTATGGATATATATCTCCTCTATAGACTTTACACATCCCAAGTAACCCTTTCATTGCCCAAACTTTACACATTCCAATCAGACTTTATTTATCACAATATATAGGTTTTATGCTTTTATTACTATAGGGTAGCTCAAATAGTGGAGTATTCTTATAGCTTTAGAAGGGTAATAGGATCAATACATCGGATCTCCATAATTGTTTAATATTAAATTGCTCAAATTATTAATTTTATTGATACAATGTCAACACACACACACACACACACACACATATATAAACAAAAGTATCAGCATCAACAATTTTGAAAGGAGAAGCCTTTACTTCCGTCTTTTGACAAGTTACAAGAACTGTCTCAAGAGGCGGATGGCTAGACCTAACAACAGTTTTGTTTTCTTTAACAAAATTTGATTTCTTTATTATGTTCAAATGATGTTGTGAATCAGCGTCTTTTGAAACATAATAGTTTTCAAGAAAATCAAAAAGCAGAATATGTTTTTTCAAAACATTCATTTTTTCTTTCCATTTCCTTTTAACACGTTCTTTTTCAGATTGAGAAAAAGTATTTTGGTAATATTTCCTTTTATCTCTATTTTTAGCAGAAATAAATTCGTTAAACAGGGAAACCATATCAATTTCAAAACTTTGATTAAGAGAAGTCAAAACTCTCAATTGGCTTTGAAAAATAGGAGGTTCAATAGTTTGAAAATTAGAAGTAGAAGGAGACACAGATTTGGTCTCTTCTTCTTCATCAGCAGATTTCTCGTAAGGAGAAGAAGTCTCTGCTTTAGTTGAATAAAAAGCAGTGCTAACTTGGGAGTTGTTGTCAGAAACTCCTTTTAGCTTCAAATCAGGTTTAACAAAATTCTTTTGTAAATAATTAGTGAGATCAAGATCTCTTTTTGAAATACTTTCAAATCCAGCAAAGGAATGTCTTCCTTCGTTGATCTTCAAGGGTTTGTTATCATGAAAACTTATTTTAACAGTTCCATGAAGATATTGTTGAATATGAGCAAGATCAGTTTCATGATAAATAGGTTTAGCAGGTGGTGATTCACATTCCAACAACCATTCTTTAGGAAGATTAACTTCTTCCCATTGAATCGTTTTTGGTACTTCAATCTTAGCATCAGTAGTTGAACATTGAATTAACAATGTGTGTGTGTGTGTGTGTGTGTGTGTTTTTTTTTTTTTTTTATGCTTTAATTATTAAGGTGATGTAGCTCAATGGTAGAGTATTCTTATAGCTTTGAAGGGTACAAGTGAGAGTATCTATTAATTTTTATTTTCCATACAGTAAAAAGAAAAAAAAATTTTGTGCACTAGAATTCTCCTTAAAACTTGGGGTGTGTATGTGTTAAATTAGGTTTTTTCGACTCAATATTCCAAGTTCCCACATGAGTAGAAACCAACATAACGCTATGTGGGTTTGGTTAGGATGTTAAATTATGTTGTTTTATGCTTTGTAAAAAATTATATCTTCATTGATTATTCAATTAAGTTTTTAATAAATGATTAAAATTTAAATAATTTAACAAAATTATATTCTGAATTTCTAAATTCATCAAAACAAATTCAAAAAAAATACCAAAACAATTCACAACCAGGAAGAACTAAACCATGTTTTATGCGACCCATTTACCTAGCATGCAGAACTTACTTTGAAACTATTGGAAGCCGAATATGGATTGATACTCTCTTAGAGCTGATTGTAAATTTTCTGCTCCACTCTTTGCAAAACATTTGCCTAAAACCGTTGGTCCAAAACTAATTATATTTAAGATTAGTTAAATATAATTAAAAAAAAAAAAGAGGCATACACAGGCGAAAAGAGTAATTGAAACCAAAACTAAAAGACTCCTACTCTACTATCTTTTCGAATTCAAAAAGAGAACTTCTAAATAGATTGTAAACTTTTCATCTTCTCTTCTCTTTGAAACATAACATGTTGCACTTAGTAGATACTAGAGAAAGTAAATTAAAATTAAGTCATAATCTCTATCAGAATTACAACTCGCACAGCTGTTGTTACCATGTACCAGTTACAAAATGTTCCAAAAATGAGGCATAAAATTTGTATTCCAAGTTTCCAAATCCACTAACACTCTGCCTTTTATTTTTCTCTAAAGGTTAATATTTTTCATTCATCGTAGTTATGAGTTAATGTATTTTCTAATCACAAAAAAACTAGGAGTGTGATGTGATTTATTAAAAAAAAATCAATTGTCCAAACTATTGGGAATTTAGAGGAGTAATATAATGAAATAACAAAAGGATCTAGTAAACAAACAGAAAATTTGATTGAATTGGAAGCACAATTGAATGTTATCGTTAAATAATATTTGCCACCAGACAAGAATTGTTAAAGGGTTACTATAAATTTGATCCTAGGATACAATCAAGTTTATTGTGTTCTACAATTAGCAATTTTAGAGAATACTCATAGGTTTCTTGTGTTTCTAAGAAAGATGAAAGAGAAGAAGTTGAATATGAACCGCTATTTATAGCCAAAGAATTGTGACACTTCAATAGACATATTTTCATTCAATATGCATATTTTCGGTTAATAGATACGTTTTCATTCAATAGACACATTTCAATCAATAGGCACATTTTCGTTCAATGGATACCTTTAATATATACATCCAATATGAAGAGTTGTGACCTTTCAATAGGCACTGATAGGCTAGAAATGTATTGACCCCTTTGGTAAATTAATTGATTAATTAGCCAAGTGAAATTAATTTGTTTACAAATGGGGAAAACCATCGAGGCAAAACCCCACCAGGGTGAATTTAAGGTCACCACTCCTGAGAATCCACTATTATGAAAACAAGCGATTACAAGTAAAAGGAATCCCAATACCTAATACCAACCTATAGTTGAACCATTACCCTAATACCCAATTGGACTTGTAATGTAGCAGCAATCTCTCATTTCAATACACGGCTCTCAATATGTGACTAACCAATTGTTAGGACATATTCAATGTTAGGTACATATGTCACTATTTTGTGTAGTTGACTAATCTTCTCACAAAACGTACTTTACTTGTAATTGGGTAGATCTAGGATGTGTTTACTGCTTTAAAAAACAAGGTTTCAAGCTCAAGTGTTAAAGCCATGCAAGTCTGTCCAAGAATCAAGTGGAGAAGTGATGTTCATTAAAGCTCGACAGCTAGTATCTATCGAGGCTCGACAGATACTATCTATCAAGGTATCTATCGAGAATTACGAAATTCAAATTTTCAGATCTAATTTTCGGCCCATGCTTATGTATATGTGTAGGGTTTCTTTTCTCACAACCCAAGACATATATAAAGCTTATTTTAAAGACCGTCACATAAGAGAATACAAGGAGAACACATGCAAAAGCTGACCGATGCCTTATTCTCTCTGAAAGAAGCTACTGCATTTTTGCACCTTAAGGTTATGTAACCAAGTACTTCTTGATCTTCATTGTTGATGAAGAGAAGAACTTTGCAACCAACATCTTCTTCAAGTTGGTGTGTTAGTCACGTACTGGGAGTCGTGCATCATTAGTTAGTCACGTACTGGGATTCGTGCAAAAAGGATGACGTTCATATATTGAAGAGTTCAGAGGTTCTGAAGCAGTAGAAGGTTTCTACTGTAAGTTCATCTACGGGGATTGTAGAGTCTAGGGACAAAGGTTTTGTACTAAATCTGAAGCTTCTCTTTACTATAGTGAATTGCTTCTCGAGGAGGTTTCTCCTCAGGTTTTCTACTGTGAAACTAGTTTGTTTCAATGGTTTTCTTGGGTTATTATATCTTGTCTTATTTATTTTTTCCGCTGCATGATTTTGACATGATATTGATGTTAGTTTGTTTTAACAAATTTTATTCATAATAAATCTAATTAACAAATTGGATTTAAAACTTGTTAATTCTATCAACATGGGTCTAAAATTTGCCAACACCAATGATGCACGGATCCCAGTACATGACTAACACACAAACTTGAGGAAGATGTTGGCTGTAAAGTTCTTCAGTTCATCTAACAATGAAGATTAAGAAGCTCCTTGGTTACAAAACCCTTGACGCAAATACGTAGTAGCTTATAGAGAGAATATGATGAACTAGAATAAATTGTCTCTAGTCACAATATGCATGTATAATCACTTTGTATTAAGTTGCATCATTTGTGACGGCCCTTAAAATAATCCTTATATATGTCTAGGGTTGTGAGAAAAGAAACCCTACATAAATACACATGGATATGCATGAAATCAGTTTTGGAAATTCTAATTTCGTAAGTCTTGACAGATACAACTTCTATCAAGCTGCTATCGAGCTACATCATTAAACCTTGATAGATATGATTTTGTCGAGCTATTTGTCGAGATTTAATGAACAACACTTCTTCACTTGTTTCTTGAACAAATTTGCATGGCTTCAATACTAAACTTGAGTTCTTGTTCCTTGAAGTACTTAAACCATCCTAGATCTACCCAATTACAAGTAAAGTGCGTTTTGTCAAAGGATTAGCCAATATACATAACATATGTCTCTAAAAATTTCCACGTATGTCCTAACAGGCACTTTTTGGTATATTCAATATGAAGAGTTATGCCATTTCAATAGGCCATTTTTGGTATATCAAAATTGAAGGGTTATGACCTATCAATAGACACTTTTTGGTATATATATATTACAATCTATCATGTATATTCCTATATATACAACATAAACTAAACCTTAGACGCAACATTTTGTCTCTTATTCCTTTCCACAGAGAACTAAGAAATAAAATAACATTATTTTCTTCTGCCTAACTAATAAAACTTTGTGCTATTTATTTTAATATCCTTTTTTTAATACATTTTTTCTCGCTCCAGCTCAAAATTGATTCATTCTCAAAAAAGAAGAATAAAAACTCAAAATTAATGGATTTTTTTTCGTGAAACTCATTCAATAGCTATTCTCGTACATCGCACGGGTTAGCAACTAATGTGTGTGTGTGTGTGTGTGTGTGTGTGTGTGTATTAGTACTTGGGAAAGAATGCATTTTTTATTTACAAAATGGAAAATCGACATATTTGCATTTTCTGTGAGAGAACATTGTTAAATTAACAAACATACAAGGATCATGAAATTATGGGAAATAGAATTTAAGAAACAAAAGATTCACATTTTCCGTCACACGAAAACACACTAACTTCCGGCTTCTTTGTGGTCTATCTAAAAAGGTGGCGGTTCCTTTGTGGTGGACACAATTATTTTGGCATTTAGGTTTGTGGAGTTTGAACCAGTAGAGATGGGATTCTTCAATTCTAGCGACTTTGTATTTGGATAGAAAAGAGAAACCAAAGACTTATAATAAATTTGAAGTCAGCTGTATTATTAATCTCATGGGTTTTTGTTTTGCTACTTGAATTTCCAAAACCCAAAACAAAAAAGAAAAAAGAAAAAAAAAAAAAAAAAAAACCAAAATGTTCTCCAATATTCAAAGACAAAAAAACATCACAGCTAGCTATCAAGCAACGTGCGGGCATGAAATGCTTCCGAGTTATCCTTGCCTTAAAGATGTCAAATCTTGGCACAAATTAATATTTAGTACATCAAACATATCAAGTTTTGTCAAATTTCTCCATTCTCTCGGAGCCGCCTTGAATATTTTATATTGTTCACACTTTGAATGGAGCAAATATATGGAGATCGCATGGGTCTCATAAAGGTATACTTTATTCTAGCAGTTGTAGGCTCCTTTTGAGTTCCAATTTTGTTAATTTAGAATTTTCTTGACTTGTTTTGATACATGTATAGTCACACACAAATTATGTGTATTAACTAAGTTAAATACAGCCCTCTCCAAAAAAAAAAAAAAAAAACTAAGTTAAATACAGCACAAATACATACAAGGCCTAAATAAACATTAATAATCCAATACTCTGAATTTTCTACAATTGAAAGAAACTTGTATTTTTTTTTTTTTTTTTTTTTTGAGAAGAAAGACCTTGAACTTAAATTAAAAAAAGTCAGCCTAAATTAGCTAATAGAACAGAGCAAAGGTGTAGAAGAACATCCTCCATCTATACAGAAAAAACCACTAATATGTCTCGCATGTTTAGCTAGGTTGTTAACTATAGAATTGCCCGATCTATGGGTATGGATTTTTATTTATTTTTTTCTTTTTCAAAGGCATCTATAGAAAGAAAATTGTTTTCATAGCTTATCATTTAAAATTTAGATATCTCTGTCATGAGCTAGCTCTCTTTGAGGATCATTTTTTTCCCCAATAAGGCATGAGGCGATGCAAGGGCCTATCAAAGTTATAAATTCTATTTTGGTGATATTTTTAATTTACCTATTATTAGAACAAAAAAATGGGTTTGGCTTACCTCCAGTACTTTTTTTACTGGGGGTCTCTTTTTGTTTTAAATACACAATGACAAGTGGTAGTGGGTTTTAATCTCCACATTTTATTTAGTTAGTGGGTAATGGGGCAGTTTCTCATTTAAAAAAAAAAAAAAGATTTCAGTTAAAAAAGTACTAGAGGTAAGCCAAACTCCAAAAAATATAAGCACCAAAACTGCAAAACACTCCTATATATCGTTTAAAGTTAATTGATATGGTATATATGCAAAAATATATAAGTATTCATGAATACAATTTAAAGTTCTTAAATTTAACATAAAATCAAGTATAGTATTAAAAAAAAAATTGATAACACTTTGAATATAAATCAAAATTAGGGCAACTTGTTTTTTGAAAAATTTGACAAACTTATCGCTCAAACTATTGAATAATTAAATATATATATATATATATATATATATATATATATAGCCCTTTCAAACTAGATTAAAACAATCATATTGACCGAACCCCTAATAGGTCAAGAGGATATGAAAATAGAGACTAATAAAACAAGCGGTAATTTTAAGCTAAGTGTGTAAGGTTGAATTTATTCAATCATTTTGTTGGCTTTATTCCGAACCAATTTGCTGGTAATTCAGCATTTAGAAACCCTGTATTTAGGTGGAAATCATGTAAGGGTAGTGTGTGAGAAAGTGTAAAAAAAGATCAAGAGTGTGCACTCAAGCAGGGCCTCACGACTGGCTCGCGGTTGGCAAGTCACCAAAGGAGGCACACATGTGAAGCATGCAGAGGAGCTGAAGAGTCACGTCAGCTGGAGCATTACAGGACAAAACTTCCAATCTGGCCAAGCAGTTAGCTTACGACTCAGACTCGCAACTCAGTCAAGTTGCCAGGTTAAGTCGCCAGACCACTTTGTTTGGGAAAAATTGTCTTTTCGCATTCCAAACACACACCAGTATAAATACCTCTTATACCCACGTATTGTAGAGAGCTTCTAGAGAGAATTTTGAGAGAGAAACCTTAGAGAAAAACATGATTGACTCATCCACAATCTTTATCCTTTAATTCTCCAAATTTCTATACTTTCACCCTCTCCATTATTACATCCTTGAGAGGTACATTTAGCCAAATCCTTTTCTTACCATACCCATATTTGTGAGAAGGTTATTTGGTGCTTGGGAAGCAGTTAGGAAAGGACCAATTGATATTGGTTGATGCTATGGGCTATAGCGAAATCTAGCAAGCTAGAGAAGACAAAGGTTCACCGTAAGCTCGTTGGAGCAAGAAGCTTGGAGGGCTTAGGTACACTAGGTAGATTAGGCTTGGAGGGTCTTCTGCTACTCATGTATCCCAACTTCATTCTCTAGTGGATTATTAACCGCTTAGAGGGCGGCAGAGAGGTTTTACGCCGAGGACTTCGTTTCCTATTCGATAACACATCGCTGTATTGTCTTTGTATTTGCATCTCTCTTCCCTTAATCTTTACCATTTAATTTCTGCTGTGGTTGTGATTTTATTTGGTTTAGATTGTTCTATCAATTCTGTTTTAGCTTATGTTCATATTCTGCACATACATTGTTTGATAATAAGCTTGAATTAGTAATTTGTAATTTGGGGGTCTAAACGTTCAAGGTGTTTTACACACTATTTGAACATTCAATTGGTATTAGAATGGGTGCACTTGTTGTTGTTTAATTACCTAAGTGCGATCCTAGACCCCTTAGCTTTGGATGAAGCTATGGAAAAGGCTATGCTGAATTGTGGATTAAATGTTTGTAATAATGACTCTATGATTATGTTTGAAGGGTGTACTAACAATGAACTCCTAGAGTTATTTAAAACAAAGAAACATACTAGGATGTTTGTTCACATGCTAAAATATTTTGAAAATGAGAATCATATCTTACACAATAGTCTATGTGGATCTAATTCTTTGATTAAGAATTATAAAAGAAGAAATAGAATATTGTGTGATAAGGTTGATAATCTGAAAAAGAAAATTCAATCTAACAAAAGCATGGAAAATGAAGATAAGTTTTTGTTTGAAGGTCAAGAGTGCTTGTCCCATGCTTGCTTATTTATGCACACTTCTTTGAAGGTATTTAATTCATGTTTATGGTATCTTGATAGCGGTTGTTCTCATCACATGATAGGAGATAAATCATTGTTTAAGTCACTCAAAAAGAAGGTTGGTGACTATGTGACATTTGGCGATGGGAGTCATGCTCAAGTTCTAGGGAAAGGGACTGTTGAGATACCGGGATTACCTCTATTGAAGGATGAATTATATATCAAAGGGCTAAAGGCTAATCTCTTAAGCATCACACAAATATGTAATGAAGACTTCCATGTTCAATTCTCAAAGAAGGGGTGTATAATCATTGATGAAGAAGGGATTCAAGTCTTGGAGGGGAATAGGACTACCGACAATTGCTACGGAGTAGTTCCTACGACACTAATTTCATGTAGAAGTGCTTGTGTTGACATGTTGGAACTTTGGTATCACAGATTTGGGCATGCAAATTTCAAGCAAGTAGCTAAAGTATCTAAACTTAAAGCTGTTGAGGGACTTCCAAAATTTGGAAAGGTGGAGAAAACGATTTGTGGTGCATGCCAAATGGGAAAGCAAGCAAAGGCAAGTTATCACAAGGTGAATGTGGTTGCTACCTCACGTTGTTTAAAGCTTCTTCATGTTGATTTAATGAGGCCTACAAGAACTGAAAGTCTAGGAGGAAAGAGGTACATTATGGTCATTATTGATGATTTCTCAAGATACACTTGGGTGGAATTTCTTAGAGAAAAATCAAAAGCCTATGAGAAATTGGAAATTCTATGCAAAAGATTACAAAACGAGAAAGGGGTTCCGATTGTCAAGATAAGGAGTGATCATGGCAAGGAGTTTGAGAATGCAAGATTTGAGTCGTTTTGTGAGAAGAATGAGATAAAAAAAGGAATTTTCAGCTCCCAAAACTCCTCAACAAAATGGGGTGGTTGAGAGGAAAAATCGGGTGATTCAAGAAATGGCAAGAGTCATGCTACTTAACAAGCAAATTCCTCAAAAGTTTTGGGGAGAAGCTGTAAAATCCTCATGTCACATTGGAAATAGGATATTCTTCCAAGCAGGAACAAAGAAGACCGCTTATGAAATTTGGAATGGAAAGAAGCCGAAAGTGAAGTACTTCCGAGTGTTTGGAAGCAAGTGTTATAATCTAAATGATCGGGAGAACCTTGGAAAATTTGATGCAAAGAGTGATGAACAAGGAAGTCAATACCGTACCGGAGGCTGTACCAGTTTGGCCACCGGTATGATATATTTCGAGTACCAGTCAATACCGGTGTACCGTTTTGAGTTTACTGCTATTTTATATATTTAATACACACACACACACACACACACACATCTCTATTTACCATAAAACATTGCCTCATGTTTACAATAAAACATTACTTCAATCATTCATTGCATACAAAGAAAAAAAAAACACAATATAAAAAACAAAAAAAACTTAATTGCTCATTGCATACAAAGAAAACAAATAATACAAATAATTAAGTTAACACAAATTACATAGATTTATCTACTCCCATCCATCAAAAGGATTTATTTCAGGACCATAATATACATGAGTATTAGCATTTGTCAACACAACATCATTGTCACCATCATCCTCATCAAGAACAACAACATCATCATCATTATCATCATCTTCCAAAGTCATTGTTGCTAATGGTTCTTCAATGCTAGCCCAATTCACATCTTCCTCAGTTAGTAATAGAAATTCAGATTCTTCAGCTACCCAATCCTCCATTAAATCAATATTATCAAGGCTTATAGGATCCAAGTAATCCTTTGTCCTTCTAATGTTCCTACCAAAATCAATATCATACATTAATGACATTTTCTAATCATTCAAAATAAAAATTGAATATATTTAAAAACATACATTTCTCGTAACAATAGATTATAACGAACATATACTAAGTCATTCAAACGTTTATGCTCAAGCCTATTTCTTCTCTTGGAATGGATAAACTCAAATGTGCTCCAAGCTCTTTCACAACCAGTTGCACTACAACACTGACTTAGCACTCGAATTGCAAACTTTTGTAATTCTGGAGTGTCATTTCCAAATTGCTCCCACCAAGCAACTTCCAAAAATAAAAGAAAGTATTAATTTAGTACAAATCAAATAACAAACTTTCAAATGAAATATATATATATATATACGTATGTATGTATAGATACATATAGTATACCTGGATTTAGTTTTTCACGTTGGCAGATTGCCATAGGCATTCCAAAGTCACCTAAAGACTTTTTGTATGCTTCAATTTGAGAACTAAGATTGCCTTGCTCATCATGATCAGGAACCAAACTTGTAATGGTACTAAGTAGGCCTTTTGTAATTTCTTTTTGCTTCTTAAATGAAGGCCTAAAGAAGATTCCAGGGTTGAGATAACAACCTGCTGCATGTAATGGACTATAGAGTTGTTTATCCCACCTAGCATCAATGACATTAGTAAAAGGTATATAGGCAGAAATTTTTTTCTTCAACCTTGCTTTTATATTCTCCTTTGCTTTATCCATTGCCTCATACAAGTATCCCATTAATGGTTTTTCATCCCCATCTACAACATAGTACTCTAACCAGAGGCTCACTAATCTTCACTATTTGTTGACATTGTAACCAAAACTCTTTATCTTCCAAAACAATTGTAGCCGCCTCCTTTCCCATGACATCTCTAGCATATCGAGATTCAACCCATTGATCACAAGTAAACATTTGTCTAAGTTCTTTCTTGAACTTAGTCAAGCATTGAAGACTTAAAAACTCAGTTGCCAACCTTGTGTGGCTGGACGAATTAAATCCCTACCATTAGTGAAGTCACTTCTCATCAAAGACAAAACCTTGCCATGGTTGTATATGAATTTGGTAATCCTTTTATCCTTTTGAATGGTTTCATGAATGATAGGAAAATATCTACTATCTAAAAAATTTTCCAACATCAAATCAATACAATGGGCTGCACAAGGAGACCAATAGAATGACCCATATTTCTGCATTAGCTTCTTTCCTGCAGACTTATAAGCAGAATCATTATTTGTAATGAACTGCACAATGTGCTCAACCCCAACTTCTTGAACAATTTTATCAAACAACTTAAATAATGTATCTGCATCCCTTGTTAGGCCTGACACATCAAGGGATTTAAGAAACATGGTACCTTTTGGACAATACACTAAAAAATTAATGATTGGAGAGTTCTTTTGATTTGTCCACCCATCTAACATTATTGAACACCCATAAACTTTCCAAACATTTTTCACATCTAAGAGATAATCTTTCATTTCACCCACATGTTTTTGTAATAAAGGCCCCTTCAAGTCATGATAAGAAGGTCCCTTAAAACCAGGCCCAATAGCTACAATACTATCTAAAGTTTCTTGATAATACACAGAGCAAGCTGCATGGAAAGGTATGTTAGCATGGTACCACCACCTTGCAAAATTCATTCTTGCCTTCTCAACCATTTGCTTTGAGGCCAAAGAAGATTTTATGGATGGTTGAGAACCAGGAGTTGTTCTTGGAGCAAAAAAGGATTTTATGTTTGACCTTTCTCCAACTTTTTCTTTCCCTTTGGTGTTGTAATTACTAACTGATGAATGACTCTTTGAACCCCTTCTCTCATTATCATTATTACCATCATCATGATGATGATGATCATCATCATCCTCTAAATCATAGGGATTTGCAATTTATTTACTTATTCTTCTTTTTTTTCTATTTACTTTTCTTTAAATCTTCAAGTAACTATTTCATTTGCCATTTTACATCTTCAAATACTTTTTTACATGCCTTAACATCACCCGAAATCCCAGCTAAATGATACTTGAGCCTAGTAATTCCTCCCCCCCCCCCCTTATCATTTTAGAACAAAAAATACACTGGGTATTATTTCTCGCATCCAGCATAGCACGGCCATAAGCCCATGCTAGATCCTCAGATCTTACAACTGGGCCAGATGCTACACTTGACTGATTTTCAGTCATAATTCACACTGCATATATACCATCAATTATTTGTTAATAATTCTAAGTTACCTTTTTATTAATAATAATACTAAGTTGTAAATCACTAATACTAACCCAATATCTCAAGCTAACCAAAATCAAGAATGAAACAACAATTCATGAACACAGTAACCCAATTCATGAATACAGTAATGAAACAACAATTCATGAACACAGTAACCTAATTCATGAACACAGTAATCAATTTATTATTTATCACATCATCTGAATCACCATTCCACATGAAATATAATTCCACACAGCAAAAATTAAGGCAAAATTTTACTTGAGAATGAGAGACAGACTGGCCGAGAGATAGAGAGACACAGAGCAGCTGAGAGAGAAAAAGATCACCAAGAGCAAACACAGCTGCATACAAAAAAGAAAAATAAAAAAAGAAAAAAAAGAGTGAGAACGAGTGAGTGAGGGAGAGACAAAAATTTTAAGGCAAAATATAATTCCACAATCCACACAGCAAAAATTAAGGTAAAATTTTACCTGGGTGAGAGACAGATTGGCCGAGAGACAGAGAGACATAGCTGTATACAAAAAGAAGAAGAAGAAGAAGAAGAAGAAGAAGAAGAAGAAGAAGAAGAAGAAAGAGTGAGAACGATTGAATGAGAAAGTGAGGGAGAGACAAAGCAAAAATTAAGGTAAAATTTTACCTGGGTGAGAGACAGATTGGCCGAGAGACAGAGAGACACAGCTGCATACACAAAAAAAAAAAAAAAATTTGAGACTTAGAGAGTGAGAACGATTGAATGAGAGAGTTGAGGGAGAAGAGTGAGACCGAGAGAGTAAGGGAAAAGAGAGAATGAAGCTGCGGTGGCCCGCAGGGAAGCTGATACCGTACCATACCAGCCCGTACCGGCCAGTACATACCGTACCGGCCTCGTACCAGTACAAGTACCCCCCCTATTTCGTACCGGAAAAAATACCGGCCGTACCGGCCGTACCGGCCTTGTACCGGCCATACCGGCGAATTCCGGTCGTACCGACCGTACCGGACCGGAACACAAAATGCTGTGTTTTTTTTTTTTTTTTTTGGTAATTGTGGCAATTTTTTAAGGGCAGGATAATAATACTCATATATATTATGGTCCTGAAGTAGATCCTTTTGATGGATGGGTGTAGATGATCCTATGTAGTTTGTGTTAACTTAATTATTTGTATTTTTTGTTTTCATTGTATGCAATGAACAATTAAATTTTTTGTTTTTTATAGTTTTTTTTTTTCTTTGTATGCAATGAACAATTGAAGTAATGTTTTATTGTAAATAGAAGGTAATGTTTTATGGTAAATAGAGATTTTATGTGTGTGTGTGTGTGTGTGTGTGTGTGTGTGTGTGTGTTAACTATAAAAAATAGCGGTAAACTTGAAACGGTACACCGGTATTGACCGGTACCCGAAATATATCGTACCGGTGGCCAAACCGGTACAGCCTCCGGTACGGTATTGACTTCTTTGGCGGTGGGTAGGAACCGGGTAGTGTTTAGGGTTAGTATTAGGGATTAAATTACCATCCTCCTTATTAAGTTGCCACAATTACCTAAAAAAAAAATTTGCATTTCAGGCCGGTATTTTTTTCGGTACGAAATTGAAGGGGAAGTGTACCGATTCACTGACCAGTATGGTATGTACCGGCCGGTACGGTACGAAATTCACTTCACTGGTGATGAAGGTATCTTCTTTTGATATTCAACCACTAGCCGAGCATATAGAGTTTTCAACAAGAGAATAAAGACGGTAATGGAATCCATCAATGTAGAAATTGATGATGCTATAACAAAGGTAGAGATGGTTGATGATGGAGAAGGGCCAAGAACCAAAGAGCCCACAATTGAGGTTGAAGCTCTTGATATTGAAGTTGAAGGACCTACACTAGAAAAGGAAGCAACTCCCGAGAACTTAAGAATGGAAACAAGATCAATGTCTAGAACAGCAAGTCCTTTCACTCCTCTGGAAGTTCATCCTCTTATCTCCCGGTATGAAGAAGTGTCCACATCAAAGAAGCCATCATCAAGGGTGATTGAAAACCATCCAAACAGTAACATCATTGGGTCTTTAGATGAAGGTCTTCGCCCTAGAAAGGGAAACATACTTCTGGCCAATCATGTAACATATCATTGCTACCTTGCCTAATTTGAGCCGAAGAAGGTAGAAGAAGCTCTTCAAGATGAAAATTGGGAGTATTGCATAAAGAGCTAAATCAATTTGTGAGAAATGATGTATGAGAACTTGTTCCTAGGCCTAAAAATGTTCATGTCATTGGCACCAAATGGATCTTCAAAAACAAGACCGATGAAGATGGAGAGATTATCCAAAATAAATCTCAGCTAGTGGTGCAAGGATAAACTCAAGCAGAAGGAGTAGATTTTGATGAATCCTTCACTCCGGTGGCAAGACTTGAGTCTATTCGTATTCTTATGTCAATTGCATGTACTATGAACTTCAAACTCAACCAAATGGATGTGAAATGTGCATTTCTAAATGGTTACCTAAATGAAGAAGTATTTATTGAAGAACCCAAGGCTTCGAAGATCCTCACTTCCCGAAACATGTGCTGAGATTGAAGAAAGCTCTTTATGGCTTGAAACAAGCACCTAGAGCTTTGTATGATCGACTTACCAATTACCTCCTAGATAGAAAGTTCAAAAAAGGGTGTGTCGACCGGACCTTATTTGTCAAGAATGATGAGGATTACCTTCTCATGGCTCAAGTATATGTTGATGACATAGTGTTTGGAGCTACCATTGATGCACGAGCTATAGAGTTCTCCGAGGAGATGAAAAAGGAATTTGAGATGAGTATGGTGGGGGAGCTTACATTTTTCTTGGGTCTCCAAGTCAAACAAAAGAAGGAAGGCATATTCATTTCACAAGAAAAATATGCTAGAAATATTGTCAAGAAGTTTGGATTAGATTCCAAGAACCATGCCTCCACTCCTATGAGTTCGTCTATAAAGCTTAATGTTGATTCTTCCGGGGTAGAAGTGAGTCCAACCTTGTATAGGTGTATCATTGGGAGTTTACTTATCTTACGACCGGCAGACCAGATATTGCTTTTAGTGATCAAGCTACTCCGAAGGAATCCCACCTGACTGCGGTGAAGCGAATCATACGATATGTCAATGGAACTCTGGATTATGGCTTGTGGTACTCAAAGGACTCTAATGCCTGCCTTGCAGGTTATTCGGATGCAGATTTGGCTGGAAGTGTGGATGATCAAAAGAGTACTTTAGGTGGCTGCTTCTATCTTGGAAAAAATCTTGTCTATTTGATGAGCAAGAAACAAAATTCTGTGTCTCTTTCTATGGCTGAAGCAAAGTACATAGCTGCTGGAAGTTGCTGCACATAACTCCTTTGGATGAAAAAATTACTTCATGACTACGGGATTCCTCAAGATAAAATGTGTGTTTTTTGTGATAACACCAGTGCCATAAATCTCTCTAAGAATCTAGTTCAGCATTCAAAGTCAAAACACGTAGAGATACATTATCACTTCATCAGGGATTTGGTGGAAGATAAAGTTGTATGTCTTGAATTCATACATACAGACAATCAAAAGGTAGACATCTTCACCAAGCCTGTTGATGGTCCACGGTTTGAATCACTCCGTAAGACCATCGGTGTTGGTACAATTCCTTGAATCTCATGTGTGATGTGTGCTTTACCTCTTTATCTTGATTTGATTTCTTTATTGTAGGGCACACACTACTTTGTTGACTATTTGGAATAGCATGTTGTGTTTGTTTGCTTTTTGCTTTGAATGTTTTTACATTGTTGTTTTTTATCAATCTTTTCTTGCTTTTATGTCAAAAATCCAAAAACACATCAAAAGTAGAAAATCCACAAAGTTTGATCGACATTATTGTGTTTTGTTACCAGCATATTTTGCCTTATACCTTTGTACTAATGGCTTTGTGCATTTAAGAGCATAGCTTGTTCTCTATGCATTTATATCATTGTGGGAGAAATCTTGACATCTATGTGATTGTTGTAAATAGATCTTCGAACTTGTCATGAATGATTAGTCAATGGTCTTGTTGATCTTAAAACTTGCATAGACTTGTGCCTATATATCTTCCCACTCTTTTATTATTATTAATATTTTTTTTTGGTTTAAAAAGCTCAACAAATGTAAATCTCAAAATAAAAAGAGATAATGAGCTGCAAAAGTCTTCGCACATACTAGTATTTGATTAGGAAAAAAGGAAAGCGACTTTTGTGAAAATTGTATGATGCCTAAAAAGCCAAAGGTTTGTTCATCAATTTGAAATATCAAAAATTTCAAGCATCGATCTCTATATGAGATGTACTGATTCAAAAAGATCAAATGTAATGATGTACATGGAGCCAAATGAAAAGCTTCAAAATTATGTAATTAAGTTTATGTGGGAGGTCATATATGCATATTTCTATAATTGAGATTGTAAGGTTGAAATTTATCAACCATTTTGTTGGCTTTATTTTGTGCCAATTTGCTTGTATTTCAGTACTTAGAAACCCTACATTTAGGTGGGAATCATGTAAGGGTAGTGTGTAAGAGAATGTGAAGAATTGCTCAAGATTGTGCAGTGAAGCAAGGACTCGCGATTGGATCTTGTAGGTAGCTCGCAACTGGCAAGCTACCAGAAGATGCACACGAGTGAAGCGTGCGGAGAAGTTGAACCGTCTGCTAGTTGTTGCATTACATGACAAAATATCCAGTCTGGCCATTCAGTTAACTCGTGGGTTGAACTGGCGACTCAGTCAAGTTGCGAGGTCAAGTCGCTAGCCAGCTCTGTTTTGGAAAAACTGACTCTTCGCATTCCTTTCTCATCCCAGTATAAATACCCCTTATACCCACGAAATGTAGAAAGCTTCCAAAGAGAATTTTGAGAGAGAAACCCTAGAGAAAAAAAAGATTGACTCATCCACAATCTTCACATAGAAACTTTTCAAATTCCTCTACCCTCACCCTCTCCATTGTTAGATCCTTGAGAGGTTCATTACCCAAAACCTTTTCTCACCTTACCCATATCTGTGAGAATGTTATTTGGTACTTTGGAAAGCAGCTAGGAAGGGACCAATTGATATTGGTTAATGCTATAGGCTATAGCGGAATCTGGGAAGCTAAAGAAGAAATAGGTTCGGCGTAACCTCGTTGGAGTAGAAGCTTGGAAGGCTTAGGTACACTGGGTAGATTAGGCTTGGAGGGTCTATTGCTATCCATGTATCCCAACTACATTCTTTAGTGGATTATTGACCGCTTGAAGGGTGGCGGAGAGGTTTTACACCGAGAGCTTCGGTTTCCTCTTCGATAACACATCGTTGTGTTGTCCTTATGCTTGCATCTCTCTTCCCTTAATCTTTGCCATTTAATTTCTGCTGTGGATGTGATTTTATTTAGTTTAGATTGTTTATTAATTCTGTTATAACCTTATGTTCATTTTCCACACATAATTTGTTTGATATTAAGCTTGAATTGGTAATTTGTTATTTGGGGGTCTAAACGTTCGTAGTGTTTTATACGCTATTTGAACTTTTAGAGATAGGTCACTTTCCCTAGTGCTAATTGTGTATGTCTTGGTTGAATTGATCATTGAAACTTCACATTAGACTAAGGACTATCTCATCTTTGGTACCCCCACATATCACACATGTCTATGTTCAATGAATGCCTTATTCATTTGTGTGATTGTACTTGATTAAATATGTTGCACATGCTCAATTATATGTTGATCAAACACAAAAAGATTTTTGAGTGTTTTACTTGTTTTTGGAAAGGTTTTTTTTTTTTGAAAAATCTCAAAATTTTCAAAAAACTGTGCAACCCTATTTCGGCGACTTGACTCGTAGGTCAAGCCAATCGTGAGACCCCAGTCGCAAGCTTACTCAAAAGCTCTTGGCGACTCTCTGGCAAGTCATGGCACCAGTCACGAAAAAGACTTAGAAAAATTTTCAAAAATCTAGGTTTTTAGATTTCTCGCGACTCATTTTGGCGACTTGTTCGCGAGTGGAATCTTTAGTCGTGAAGGTTACTCAAAAGGTTTCGCGACTCCCCTCATGACTTACTCATGGGTAGAACTTCCAGTCGCGAAAAAAACTTGGGCAAATTTTCCAAATTTTGTCACACGGGTTTTTGGCGGCTTGATTTGGCTACTTGTTCGCAACTCAGTTAAGTCGCGAAAAATGTGTGTTTTGCACTTTAAGGATAGTTTTTAAAACTTTTCAGTTTTTTCCTCGAACATTTTTTACTGTTCATTGTGTTGTCTGTTCTTCTCTGTCACAAACTCACCGTGTTTCTCTATCAAAAACCTCCATTTTTCTTCATCATCTTCAAACTTCAAAATTCAAGAAAAGGTATGGGTTTTCATTTATTTTCAAAGTATTTCATGTCTATAGCCTTGGAATTCTTGATTTTTGAGTTTTTGTTGAGTTTTGAAAATATGATGTTCGAAGATGGTTTGGATATTTTTGTTTGAGTTTGTTAATTGGTTATCGGTGAAATTGATAATATGTTGCTTGATATACTTGTTTTGGTGTATGTTTCTCATGTTTGAGTAGTATATCATGATTGTATTGTGTTGTTCATTTCATGCTCACAATAAATTGTCAAAAAGACAATTACTTATGTTTTCGTGGATTTCATTGATTACATTGTGCTTTGTTGTGCTTACACACTTATCACTTTTGCACACCACACACACAAGAGTTGCTCATGCTTAAATATTTGCTTAATTGCTGCATACTTGGTTCATTTACCATGTTTGAGTGATATGTCTTTCTAAATAACAATGTGTGTTTATTTCATGGACTAACTTGGATCTAATCAAGTTTATGTTTGTGTCTTGTGGTTTTGCACTTGGTTCTCTACCATGTGTATGTTATTTTGTAGATGTCTCGTCATTCCTCTCGAGGAAAAGAGTTTGTAACTGATGTTCCATCATCTCCTGTTTCAAAACGGACTCAACGTTCATCTTATGCTTCTAATAGTGAGAGATTCAGGACTCCCCTCGAATCACAGACTTTCTCAAGCATTTTTGAAGATACTCCTATTGTGGTAGAAAGGGTTGTAAAATTTGATACCTTGAGAACAACATTTATCCCTAGAATCTTTGAAGCAAAAGATTGGGCTAATCTGTTTCGGAACTTCGAGGACCTGATTGATGAATTGGTTAAGGAGTTCTATTCAAATGCTAGATACACCGAAGTAGAGTTGAAGTGCTGGGTACGAGGAAGGGAGTTCAGCATCAATCTAGACTACATTGTGAAGGTTCTTCGAATCAATGGACCGGCAAATGTAGATCTCACTCCATATGATGATAGACTTCCTAAGGTACAAGATATTCTTCAAATTCTTGGGCCAGATCATGAGATTTCATCCAAAGGCACGTCCATTAGAACAGCAAAGTTTGCACCTGATCTGACAACTCTCAAATTGATCATGTTCTCCAGCCTTTACCCACTCTCGAACACTGCATTCATCAACCTTGGACGAGTACAATTCCTATGTGATCTCATCACTGGAGTTCCGATTGACATTTGTGCCCACGTTTTTCAGACCATTGGGAAAACAGCAACTCGATCAGCAACATGAACATGTCTTCCTTTTTGTAGTCTTCTCATGAAGATCATGGTTTTTGAAGATGTTTGTCCCCCAACAGATGGAAAAATTCTGCCACGTCTTCGACCATTATCCATGAAATATCTTCAATCAAGTAAGATTCACTCTTCCAAAGAACCTAAGAGTGAATCTTTCCCTCATGCTACCTCTTCTGGTCATGGCTCAGCCACTCCAAAGATTGCATCTCCTCACGCTCCTGAGTTGCAGACGACTAGCACTCAGCCTGCACCTCCTAGCTCTCAAGCTGATAGAATGAGCACTTAGATTGAGGGTCTGTATCAGCATATTTTCGGATTTGAAAGGATTCTCTACTCTACCAACAACCAAATTCAAATGCATCTCACTGCCATTGAGACATAGTTAAATGCTATTCAATACAAGCTGGAGGAAAGCCTTTAGCTATTCATGCCAAAAAGGGGGAGAGATAGAATATAGTAAGAAGGAGAGCAAATACAGTAAGGTGGAGAGCAGCACAAGAATGGGAAATGTGCATAATGAAGGGGGAGTTGTGTGAGCTCAAGAGAAGGAATACTAACCCATACACCCATTCACACATACTTTTGGCTTGTCTTGTTTTTAGCTTATTTGTTTATAGTTTTTATAACTCTTGGTATATTTACTTTGTGACTGTTTAAAGCGTTTAGTACTTTGGTTTATATATTTCTGTTTCCATTCAATACTTTGTGTTTTGTACCCATGCTTTGTAGCTTAGTACTTGTTGTTAATATTATGCATTTCTTTAAGTACATCACTCTTGTGCCCTTGTTGGATTTTATATCCTTGATACAATTACTTTGAGTTGTTGTATTGGTTGAGTGTTGGACATGCAAATGATACTATGCATTAAGCTTATTTGCTTGCATGTCCGGATGTTCAATCCTTGTGTAAATGATCATTGTGGTCACTATTTATAGTGATTGTTCATTTTTGGTCAAGCTATTTTTTTTTTTTTCATTCCTATTTTGCTTGATCGCATTGTGCTTGCTCCATATGCATTTCAAGTTTTCCGCTTACAATGATCATATTGTGTTGTTGTTTTTCAAGAAATACTTGTCCGTATGGTTCAAAAGCTTCACAGATTCTAGTGTTAGGTGTGAGTGAGTTTTGTTCAACTGTTCCCAACTCACATGTTAAGTCTAGAGTTTGTTTTAGGGTTTTGTCACAGAGTAGCTAAAGGGGGAGATTGTAAGGTTGAATTTATTCAATTATTTTGTTGGCTTTATTTCGTGCCAATTTGCTTGTAATTCAGCATTTGAAAACCCTGTATTTAGGTGGGAATCATGTAAGGGTAGTGTGTGAGAGAGTGTGAAGAAAAGTTCAAGAGTGTGCACTCAAGCAGGGCCTCGCGACTAACTTGCGACTGGCAAGTCGCCAAAGGAGGCACACGTGTGAATCATGTAGAGGAGATGAATAGTTACGCTAGCTGGAGCACTACAGAACCAAACTTTCAGTCTAGCCAGGCAGTTAGCTCGCGACTCAGTCAAGTCGCGAGGTCAAGTCGCCAGATCACTCTGTTTGGGAAAAACTGACCTTTCGCATTCTAAATACACACCAGTATAAATACCCCTTATACCCACGTATTGTAGAGAGCTTCCAGAGAGAATTTTGAGAGAGAAAACCTAGAGAAAAACATGATTGACTCATCCATTATCTTCATCCTTTGATTCTCCAAATTTCTCTACTCTCACCCTCTCCATTCTTACATCCTTGAGAGGTACATCTATGAGAAGATTATTTGGTACTTGGGAAGCAGTTAGGAAGGGACCAATTGATATTGATTAATGCTATGGGCTGTTAGGTTCTAAGGATTAGGATCTAATGTATTTAGAACTTCAATTTGTATGTTGGCAAACCATGATCAAAACAATGTTTAGTCGTGTGTTAGACTTGCTCAAAGTATGGGTTTTAATGTAAAGTTGGAATCGAGTTTTTATGCAGAATTACCTTTAACTTTCTGTATGACTCGATCGATCGAAAATTAGACTCGATCGATTGAAAATCGTGCAGAACGTTTTTCTGCAGAAAATTCCAACTCAGCTCAAGCCGTTTTAATGTATAGGGTTTTATGTTTTGCCCTAAGTATATAAGGGAAAACCCTAGCCATGTTTTGAGAGTTCTGTTTTGCTGTGTTTGTGAATCTCATTGTGAGATCTAGAGGTGTTTGCCTTCACATACACTTAGGGTTTACAAACTTGAGATTTATGTCAAGAGTTGTGTAGATCAATACAGTTGCAGAATCAATAGAGCACAAAGATATACAAGCAGGTGCGCTTGTAGATTTGCTGAAGAATTCCGGAAAGAAGGAGTCCGTGGATCTCGGAGCTATCATGGGGTCATGGTAGTAAGTTTCCTACACTTGGGTAGCAACAAGATGTTAGTGGTCTAAGTCTTGTCGTGTAAACTTCAATTCTTTCATAGTGGATTTAGTTTACCTTGAGGATAGCTAGGTCAAATCCTCCCCAGGTTTTTACCGGTGTGGTTTCCTGGGTCATCAGATCTTTGTGTTGTTTATTTTCCGCTGCTTTGTTATTTTTGCTTATCTGTGTTAACCTAGTTTTAATTAAATTACCTAAGTTAATCACTTGGCTAATTCACTAGGTTAATCTGTTGGGTTTAAGGGGTCTAAACGAACTTACAAGTGGTATCAGAGCGGGTAGCTTTTGTGTTTGATCCTTTGATCTTTTAAGCTGATCCTTGACCCCTGTTGTCATGGAACACGGACACTCTCTTGTTGTTCCACCTCACTTTGATGGAAACAACTATGCTTATTGGAAAGTAAGGATGAAAGCATTCCTGAAATCCATTGATGAGAGAGTTTGGAATTCCGTTGAATACGGATGGGAGAAGCCCACTACTCCTGTGAATGAGTGGCAAACTTCTCAAAAGGAGGCAGCCGCTTTTAATAGCAAAGCTATGAATGCTATTTTTAATGCTGTTTCCATGGAGGAATTTAAGAGAATCTCTAATGTTGAGGTTGCTCATACTGCTTGGAAAATCCTCCAAACTGTGCATGAAGGCACGAAGGCAGTTAAAATTAATAAGTTGCAGCAATTAACCTCTAGATTTGAAAGCATAAGAATGAATGATGATGAATCTTTTGATGAATTCTATGCTAAATTGAATGATATTGTTAATTCTGCTTATAATTTGGGTGAAATCTATGATCAACCTAAAATTGTTAGGAAGATTCTTAGATCTTTGACTGAGGATTTTAGACTCAAAGTGACTGCCATCACTGAGAGCAAGGATGTGGACTCCATCCCTGTGGATGAGCTTGTAGGATCTCTTCAGTCCTATGAGTTAGACCTCCCCAAGACTAACAAATCCAAATCAATGGCTCTTAAGTCTGTTGATGATGTTGATGATGGTGGATTTGATGATGAACTCTCTGCTACAGAGATTGCCTATCTTGCCAAGAACTTTAGAAACTTTCTGAGGAATAATAACAGAAGGGCAAGAGGCAAGAACACTGTTGAACATAGAAATTTTAGGAAGAATGAACCCACTAAGGTTAATAACATTGAAAAACCTAAGGAGAAAGTTGGTCAATCTTCTAATAATTCTTTGGGACAACAATGTTTTGGTTGTCAAGGGTATGGTCATTTAAAGTCTGAATGTCCTACTTACTTAAGGTCTAAGGGTAAGGCTATGGCTGTAACCCTTAGTGATGACGAAGTTTCCGACAATGAATCCACTAGTGATGAGGATGGAAACTTCATTGCTTTCACTGCTACCACTGTAGTCAATGAAAGCATATCTGTTGAAGAGAACCCTTCTGATGGGGAACTCTCTGAGGATGCAGATTTACAGGAAACCTACAATAAACTTTGCAAAGTTACTGCAAAGGATGCCATGAATATTGAGTTAGGCTTGAAGAAAATTGCATCTTTAGAACTTGAAAAGAAAATTTTACTTGTTAAATTGTTTGATGCAAATGAGCTTTTGAATAATGTGAAAACTGAGAATATGCTCTTACTTGATAAAATTAAATGTTTGGAACTTGATTTATCTGTTGCTAGAGAACAAACTAATAGGTCTGCAAGCTCCAAACTTGATCACATGCTGAGTATTCAAAAGTCTCTGTCTGATAAAACTGGTTTAGGTTATGAGGAAAGTATTTCTGTGCTTGAACCTTCTTCCACTAAATTTGTTCCTTCTTCTGAACCTCCTAAGAGTGAGATTGTCAAACCCTCGGTGAGTGAACCTGTCAAACATGTTAATGTTACTCCACCTAGAAAGATTAGGGTTGATCTTCATGCTTCTCATTCTAGAGCTTCTACTTCTACTAAGGGCAAATTGCATGATAAGCCTGCATGGGTTTGTCATTTTTGTGGAAAACCTGGACACATTCGTCCAAATTGTTTTAAGTTGCAAGGTGCGAAGCGAGCAAATAAAACTAAAGTACTTGTGCCTCAAGCACATGATCCTATGGTACTTATTGGTGAATTGGTTAAGGTGTTAAACATTTATTCCAATCCTGGAGTTGCTCAGAATTCTAATGTGAATCATAACTTCAATGTAAGAGTTGCATCTAAGAAGTCTTGGATGCAAAAGGCTCAATCTAATTGAGTCTGTCTGACATGGTCCTTGTGCTTCATTGCTCAATCATTTGTGACCTTTGTTTCTAGGATTTGTATTGCATTACATTCATGCATTTCATTCTATGATGTTTGTTTCTTTGATTAATAAAAAAAAAAAAAAAAAATTTTGCAAATTGTGTTTTGCTATTTTTCTTTGAATTTGAAAACAAGGTTGGTCAATCAAAATTACATGTCATAAGTATGTACCTTGTTTAGCTTTGATGCACTTATTTCTATTGCACTTTACTAGCTAAAGTCTTGTTGTGCATGTTGTGTGGGAGGATGCTATAATTGTTGATCACATGATCTTGATCTTGAAGTCTTATGTCTTTGATTGTCGGACTTGGTCTTATTGAGAAAGGCATAAATAACCATCTCACCACTGTTTATTAGCCAATCATGAACACCTTAGTGCATATCGTAAGATTTTGTGCTCGAGAAAGTGTAGCACATGCACAAAAAGAACATAAGGTGTAGCCTCTAAATAAAATTGGTGTGTACATTATTGGGCTATAATAATCTCACAAATTCAAATAAAATTGGTGTGTACATTATCCCGGCTTTTATTAAGTTTCTAATCAATAAATTTGAATATTGAGGCAAATCAAGAAACTTACATGATTGCAAGCTTTTATTCTAGGAGATGTGGGAGTTATAGGATGTAACTCTTTAAGTAATAGTCTCTTTCAAATTCATGTGATGGATTTTGTAGAAATTGTGATTGATCTCTATGTGTATATCACCTCACATGTTTCTCAAGCTTATGCTAGTTGCACACACTACACAAGTTATTCCTTGCTAAACTGTGTACATGTTATTGTGTGTTCTTTGGCCTGACCAACCAAGTTTGAGAATTTCTAGAAATTGATGCAAAACATGTTTGCTTGTTTGTTTTTTTTTTGGGTATATTGAGAGAAAATTTTGCTTTGAGAAATCTGGGTTGCATACATGTGTTTTTGGAAAACATCTCATCTCATACTCATGCATTTTATTTATAAAATCTAATACTTTGAGAAGTTTTTGATCTAAAATGTTTGGTTTTTCAAAATTGTGATTTTTCCAGAATTTCGATCGATCGAAACTGATTTTCGACCGATCGAAAATGTTTTCAAATGCTCAGAAAACTCTCTGGTTGGATCAATCGATCCAAGCTTATTTTGGATCAATCGAAGGTAGTTTCGATCGATCAAATGTAACCTTCGATCAATCGAAACTCGGGATGACTGTTTTTAAAAAGGAGCTTTTTCACGTGGCTTTTCACTTTTCAAACTTTTTCAAAAACTTCTTTTTCTCCCTACCAACCGGTCAAAGCTTTCTTGGAGATTTTGTCGTTTTCCTCCGATTCTTTTGCACAATCTCTCTCTCCCAAGGCTGGTAAGACCTTTATACCCTTCCCTTTGCATTTATTTTCGACATTCATGCATTTTTTCATGCATTTTTTTTGGGTTATTTTCGGTATTAGTGTTTTGGCAAATTTGGGATTGTTTTTGAATGTTTCTTTCTCAAATTTTTTATGGGTTTTTGTGGGGACACCTTACCTAAGCTCTACATGTGGTTTAATTTGATTATTTTGGTGTTTTAAAGGAAATTTGAAATTCTAGGGCTTTAAATTGAGATAATTGGGGGTTTTGTTCAATTTGTTTGATCTTGATGAAATTGGCTTGTTGATTTGGTAAATTTGATCATTATATTGTGTTAATTAACTATTGTATTGATCAATTTATCAATTTGTTGTGTTTTGAAAAATTAGGTTTTTCAAATTGGGTATTTTTGATAAATATTGCTTGCTCAAGCCAATTTTGTTAATTTGGATCACAATTGAACATGTCACTGCATTAGTACATGCATCATGTTATGTTCATGCTCATGCATCATATAGAATTGTTATATTCTACTTATTTTTTTTGCTGTGCTAACTTGTAGTCTGCCCTTGGTATTGTTTTTGCTCTTTTCTTTCTGTGTCTATCTTTTCCTTAGCACTATGCCTAGGAAAACTAGAGCCCATAGGACGTCTGATCCTTCTCCTTCTTTTGACACTGAGCGGTTCCCGAGTGAGTCAAACCAAGTCACCTATGAGACTCTGAACCTTAGGCGTCAAATTTGGGCTGAGCGTAGGGTTATCTTAGATGAGTTGGATCCTGAGGTGCGTCGTAACTTTTCACGTCGGAGTTGGTTGCCTTTGCTCGAGTATGAGCATTCTCCTCCTCCTACCACCTTGATTAGAGAGTTCTATTCAAACCTCTCTATTCATGTCTACGATAACGATACCTTAATAAAGGTGTGGTTACGTGGTGTGGAGTATCGCATTACCCCTTCGGTAGTGTCTGATGCTCTTGGGGTGCCCATTGTGGACCATCCCGTTTTTCCTTACGAGGAGTCTCCTCCCCTTGATGACGTCTTGTCCTACATCACTGGGTCTTCTATCCAGTGGGGTTCTGATCCTCGGATCACTTCTGCTGAGCTGTCTGAGCTGCACTATCTTTTCTTTAGGATAGCGTGTCTTTCTTTATGGCCTATTTCGCATGTCCACACCATTCCTCTTGAGAGGTGTGTCTTTTTGTATGCATTGGTCACTGATGCTCCTATCAGTTTTCCGCATATGTTCCTTCGTTCTTTGAACGAGGTTCATAGGTCTAGTTCTACGGCTCATGCTTTGTTTTTCCCTGTTTTTATTCATAGGATTCTCCTTTTTCTTGGTTTTGGTGAGTATCCTGCTTCTGAGCCTATACATGTTATCGCTCCTATTGGTGCTACCTTTTTGAGGCAAAGGGCTGCTCAACTTCGAGCTAGCTCTAAGCGTCCTAGGGTAGAACCTTCCGGTGTCACTCCACCCCCTTCTTCTTCTACAGATACTCATGCAGCTGGGACTTCTTCTGATCCTGCTGTTGCTGCTGCTACTGATGTTCCTCCACCGTTTGATGAGGTTTCTGACCTTCGTCGGACTCTAGATACTGTCGTGACCGTTCAGGCGGCTCATGGTCAGCTTTTGGTGGACATCCTTGATGAGCTACGTGCGTTACGAGCGGATTTGGCGAGCTCTCGTCATTCTCCTCCGCCTCCTTTTGATGATGCGTGAGTGCCCTTTGGCAATTCGTCACAAAAAGGGGGAGTACATAGTTCATTGTATCTAGGAGTTTTTTTTTTGTGGAGATTTACATTTTAGGGGGAGTTTTTTGTTTACTTGGTAGTGATACTGCGGAGCTTGTGGAGTTATTAGATTGTATCTAGATGCTTCACTGTGTATTCTCATTTTTAGATCTTGTTTAGGAGATTTATTTTGTTGAGCTACATTTGTATGTATATGTTTCTTATTTCACTATGCTACTACTCTGCTTATTGATTTATATTGATGATGTTATTCATGATATATGTCTTTATTTTGTGTCATGTGAAATCAAGAAATTTTTATTTATGTATTTCCTGTTTTTTTTCCACACATGCGTTTATGTGTTTGTTAAGTGTTACAGGAATATACAGGTTGTTTTCACTCGAGCTGCTGTCTACTTTGCAACTGTTAAATAGTAGTCTAGGTTGAATTGTTAAGTGGCTATTTATTTTGTAATGGGCTATTTCAATTTGTAAACTTTGAGCTTTTTGTTAAGTCTGTGTTTTGTCACGGATTGCCAAAGGGGGAGTTTGTTAGGTTCTAAGGATTAGGATCTAATGTATTTAGAACTTCAATTTGTATGTTGGCAAACCATGATCAAAACAATGTTTAGTCGTGTGTTAGACTTGCTCAAAGTATGGGTTTTAATGTAAAGTTGGAATCGAGTTTTTATGCAGAATTACCTTTAACTTTCTGTATGACTCGATCGATCGAAAATTAGACTCGATCGATCGAAAATCGTGCAGAACGTTTTTCTGCAGAAAATTCCAACTCAGCCCAAGCCGTTTTAATGTATAGGGTTTTATGTTTTGCCCTAAGTATATAAGGGAAAACCCTAGCCACGTTTTGAGAGTTCTGTTTTGCTGTGTTTGTGAATCTCATTGTGAGATCTAGAGGTGTTTGCCTTCACATACACTTAGGGTTTACAAACTTGAGATTTATGTCAAGAGTTGTGTAGATCAATACAGTTGCAGAATCAATAGAGCACAAAGATATACAAGCAGGTGCGCTTGTGGATTTGCTGAAGAATTCCGGAAAGAAGGAGTCCGTGGATTTCGGAGCTATCATGGGGTCATAGTAGTAAGTTTCCTACACTTGGGTAGCAACAAGATGTTAGTGGTCTAAGTCTTGTCGTGTAAACTTCAATTCTTTCATAGTGGATTCAGTTTACCTTGAGGATAGCTAGGTCAAATCCTCCCCAGGTTTTTAGTGGTGTGGTTTCCTAGGTCATCAGATCTTTGTGTTGTTTATTTTCCGCTGCTTTGTTATTTTTGCTTATCTGTGTTAACCTAGTTTTAATTAAATTACCTAAGTTAATCACTTGGCTAATTCACTAGGTTAATCTGTTGGGTTTAAGGGGTCTAAACGAACTGACATGGGCTATAGTGGAATTTGGTAAGATAGAGAAGACAAAGGTTGGAGCAAGAAACTTGGAAGGCTTAGGTACACTTGGTAGATTAGGCTTGGAGGGTCTTTTGCTGTTAATGTATCCCAACTTCATTTTGTAGTGGATTATTGACCGCTTGGAGGGCGGCGAAGAAGTTTTACGCTGAAGACTTCAGTTTCCTCTTCAATAACACATCGATGTGTTGTCTTTGTGTTTGCATTTTTCTTCCCTTAATCTTTGCCATTTAATTTCTGCTGTGATTGTGATTTTACTTGGTTTAGATTGTTCTATCAATTCTGTTTTTATATTATTTTCATATTCCGCACATACATTGTTTAATAATAAACTCGAATTGATAATTTATAATTTAGAGGTCTAAACGTTCAAGGTGTTTTACACACTATTTGAACATTCAAAGTGGAAGAGGGGGTTAAGCATTTTGGCATAGCTGTTAGTTCTCAGCAGAAATAGAACAAAATCAATAATTTTGATGTGTACGCCCGAGTGTAATTCCAACCTGAATTTTATCATGAAAGTTCGAATTTCTTTTTATGTTGATTTTTGTCATTTAACAATCAAGAAACAAGTTCGTTAATTTGTTCTTAATTAACTAAAAATAAGGACAATCACTGTGCTAAGAAGAATCCATTCATTGAATTTCTCCATATGTGATTCACAGAACATGTGAACGTATAGGATGGACTTCTGTCAAATGTGTGTCGCCACTCGCCATTACATACCGCCGGTTAAAGACTTAAAAACTAAATCTTAAAAATCAGATCAAAATGTCACAAACGTATGGATGAGAATTAAACAACTTATCATCGATCATCTCAACCAAATTTAGTACTACATCCCAAAATTCCAGGATGGTAACTGGCCTAGATGATCCACCACATTTTTTGTTAGACAATGAACGTTAATTAAGAAAGTGAAAGTAAAAAAAAAAAAAAAATATATATATATATATATATATATATAAAATAGAGCTGAATATCTTCCTTTGTCAGAAAACAAGGATAACTAACAATCAAATGTCAATTAGAAAGGAAAAAAAAAAATTTTATTCACTCACTCTCTCTCTCTCTCTCTCTCTCTCTCTACTGAGTGAGAGATGAGGCATTGCCTGTGGACGCAGAAGATGAAGAGGAAGAGTTCTTGTGATTATGCATCCAGACTTTGAAGACTTGCCTACTGACCCCAACTCCTCTACAAAACCTCTCAATCTCATCCTCAAGATCCTTCCTTTGTAGCTTCCACCCAAGCTTCTCAGCAAATGCCAGCATCTTCTCCTTCTGATCTGGTGTGAACTTGGTCCTGAACCTCTTCTTGCTAGAGCTCCTCTCCCCAAGCTCACTGCCGCCACTGTAATCCATGAGGTCTGCGGTGGTGGTATCTGCAGAAGGGTCACGGCTAGTACAGCTGAGTACCAGTCCTCTACTATGTGGGGGTACATAGGTGACCTTGCGGTGAAAGTTGCGGTGACACCCACATGCTGCACATTGTAGGCTTCCATGAGAGGTGTCATCTAGCGTGAACTCTCCACAGCCATCTGTGGCATAGCTGCCTAGACTCGCTGCATGATTTCTCAGGCACTCTCTGTATATATCATTTGTGTTATTGTCTCCCTCCATCTCTCTCTCTGTCTCTCTGTCTCTCAAAGGTTCTATCCTGTTTGATACTATATAATGGATCAAAGGAGGGTTTGAAATTACAATCATGCTCCTTGCCCTTCGTGTCTAGAGGATAGATAGGATATATACAGTTATACACTGTCCACGCTTTGTAGCTTTTTATCTACTTACGAACAAAAAAAAAAAAAAAGCTTTTTATCTACTTGTACTGTGTATGCGTAACGTCTTGGTTATTTTTAGTTGTTAGAGCATCCACAGCAGTGGTTTTAAAATTTTAGCTATTTGTCACATCTAAAAGTCACTTTATCTATAATTTTAACTATTAGCTCTTTACACTCCACAGCAATGAATCTATAATTTTAGCTATTTGATTAAAATAATAATAAAAACTTATTAAAATAATAATAAAAACTTCACCATCAGCCACAACATCCTCACCATCAGCCACAACATCCTCACCGTCAGCCACTCAGCCCCCATCACAACCACCTCCACCATCAGCCCCAATCACACCCACAACCACCACCACCACCACCACCACCTCTAGTCCACAGCAGGGGAAAAAAAAAACCACCAACCCAAATCCCCAATCTTTTTCCTCAACCCAAACCAAACAAAATCACCAAATCATAACAAAATCCACTTGAAAAAAAAAAAAGCAAAAAAAAGCAATTGGATCGGCAACCACGAACCCAGCAGCAACCAATTGAAAAAAAAAAAAAAAAAAAAAACCCAGGAACCAACCAAGAACCCAGCAGCAACCAATTGAAAAAAAAAAAAGAAAAAAAAAACAATTGGATCGGCAACCACGAACCCAGGAACCAACCACGAACCCAGCAGCAACCAATTGAAAAAAAAAAAAAAAAACCCAGGAACCAACAACGAACCCAGCAGCAACCGATTGAAAAAAAAAAAAGCAAAAAAAAAACAATTGGATCGGCAAACACGAACCCAGGAACTTGGATCGGCGCTGGGCAGGAGGTGCTGGGCAGGAGGCGCTGGGCAACCACGAACCCAGGAACTTGGATCGGCAACCACGAACCGGCGCTGGGCAGGAGGTGCAACGGAGGAGAGAGGAGGGAGGGAGGTGCAACGGAGGAGGGACGGAGGTGTAACGGAGAGAAACGAAGAACGGCTGAGGGAGAGAAATGAAGAACGGCTGAGGGAGAGAGAAGCAACGGGAAGAAATGAGGGAGAAGGAGAAAGAAAAAGAAAAAGAAAAATGTGAAAACTGAATAAAATAGTTTTTTTTTTTTTAGATGTGAGCTACAGTGCACATCTATTTTTAGATGTGCACTGTAGCTGTGGAGCTATATTTTTTAGATATAGCTCCACTGCTGCAGCTTTATTTTTATGAATAGTGGTGCTAAATAGCTATATTTTTAGCAATATAACTATTTAGCACCACTGCTGTGAATGCTCTTACAGAGAGAGTATGGCACTGATTATTATTGCAGACTCTGTTTATACACGTCACCTATTTCATGCATTAAATATGAACATACTTAAAAAAAATGTGGTCAATTTGTGTAAAATTATGGGTCTTTTTTGATAATCTGGAAAATTTTTACACAAAAGCAAAAGCTATAAAATATTGTGTATATGAAATGTACAATAATGAATGCATGTGCAAAATATTTTTCTTTTATCATGCAAGCCTTTCTAGTTTCTACAGTACATTATGAGCTTTTATTTTCTCTGTCACTTTTATGTTTTAAATGCGCACATTATATTTTTTTAATTGTAAAATGTGTACATTAGCGTATCAATTGTAAATATTGTGTAAAAACAATGGATATAAAATGAGCGTAAAAGCCTATTTTTTGGATGCATACTGCAATTCGGGCAATTTTACAATTGTGAAATATGATGCTCCGTTTGTTTCGATGAAAAATCTTATGTAAAGATAGTTTTCCAATGTTTAGTAGTATGAAAAAGATAAGTCAAAAGAAAACTATCTTCGGTCAACATAAAAAGTATTCTTATTTTTAGAGATTGTTTTCTACTACATTTTTCTAGAAAACTCTATCTCATAGCAAACTAAATAAGGGAAGTTATGAGGTTGTTTTTCAACTTATTTAAAGTTATTACCAAACATTGAAAAAATGAGATAGTTTTATAAAAAAAATTCTAGGAAAATGACTCGTTTTCTAGAAAACATTATTATTGAAACAAACAGAGCGAATCTTTATTCTTGGCATACATTCTTTGTAGTACTCTAGGTAGTAGTTAATTTAAAATGGGGGCTGGAAATTTGATTAATTCCAGAAATTATTTTCTTTTCCATTGTGAAAATAATGCTTAGTTTATTTAATTAAACAGGTTTAGTTCAAATGATACTTCTCTGTTATAAGAGTGAATTGAAGGGTCGCGCGGGTATTCAATTGAAGATCCATATGTGTAACATAAGGCTTAGATTTACATCCATTTTGTTGTTCTACTTCTTTTCTTCTTCTTTTTTTTTTTTTTTTTTTTTCTTTTTTTGTTATTTAATAACAACTTCATCTTGTTATGTTAATTCTGGTAAAAAAAAAATATATGTTATTAGAGTGGTATTACACTTAGATTAAGCGTGTGTTTGGATATCGCTTATTTTGCTGAAACTGAAAAATTATTTTTGAAAGTATTGTAGATAAAAATAAAAGTTAGTTGAAATAATACAGTGAGGCCCATAAATAGTGTCAAAAAGTGCAGTAGGGCCTATAAATAATAACAAAAATAAGCTGAATAGTGAAATAATTTTAATTTTTCCACCTAACCCAAATGCACACTAAGTTAGAGTAAAATTTCTATATTATAAAAAAAGAAAAAATGATATCACCACTTTAGTCATGTAGAATGTTTTTCTTAAAGATTGGACACTTTAATGCTAGATAGCATTCCTTTTATGAAAGCTATTGAAATTGGCTCATATATATTTTTGTACCCACTACGAAACCGTAAAATAAATCGTATTTTGGGGATTTGAACCGGTAAATCTATGTTATATATAAACACCGTTGTAACCCTAATGTCTCATATAGTGAACTAGTAGTCATTTGTCATGTGGTTGTTGCCGCATAAAATTTGTACATGAATTTATTTCTTTTTTTAATCTTCCTTATATTGATTATTCACAACAAAAGCCAAATTCTTTGTTCTTCCTCAAAAAAAAAAAAAAAAAAAAAAAAAAGCAAAATTCTTGGAACGCTTTTAGCTTTTATTACAGTAATTTTTTGAATAAAATGGGTTTAAGTGATCAGTTGCATTATTTAATCCCCTAGGCCTAGTGTGCATCAATTTATTACCTCGACTTGATCCATCAGGCTTGGGATGGGAAAAAGTAGTCCTCATTCCATATAGCTAATTAATACGATGGTTTGATATATCATATAAGAAAGAAAGAAAGAAATATTTGTGAAGCATAGGCAGTCAAAGTAATTCGTGGCTAGTCTTAGCCGCATCACATGGCATATTTATATTTATAAATTGTGGAGGAGAAATTAGGAGCATTTAAAATGGAACATACATAGTTGGATTGTCACTTGGTTCATGAACTCAAAAAATTGAGTATTAAAAATAGGGTTTAAGACAACTTGGTTCATGAACGCAAGAATTGTGTATTAAATAGGTTTAAGACAACATTATTTCTTCTGTCCAAGTCGTCGAATAAAGGTCAAGGAAATGGAAATGGAAATGGAAATGGAAATGAAAATGAAAATGAAAATGAAATCCCTCTAAACTAAAACAATGCGCTCCTGACTTCTGACTCCTGATTCCAACATCATCCAAAAGTATCAGCTAAAGCTTTAGCGGGCCCGTGAACGTTTTTTATTGCAATAATTCACTTTGGGAATGCAGGGAAAAAAAGTCGTCGGGAATTTCATAATTTAACACATGCTCCCCAGTCCTTTCTTTTTTGTACTCTTGCTTGATGCAATTGCTAGAGAAATTCTATATATACTACATCTCACTACACACCAATCATACCACGTACGTACGGACTGTGCTCCTCATCCCCTTGGATCTTGTTGCTCTTAATTTGTATATATAAAAATGCAGTGACTGGTGCTATAAATTATTCCAGCTACAAAAGATGGTTCATTTGCACTAAATTCTCATTTTTGTGGAGTTTGGGAGAGATAATTGGTAGGTTCTATCATAGTAATAATGATTTTTACATATACAAAATATCACATAAATTAAAATTGCATTTTTAAAAACACGATTTCGTAGTTTAAATGATATCATATTTTTAAAACTCAATTTCATAAAAAAGTGTCATAAGCTAATAGCAAATATGTAATAAAAAAATTTCCGTACGTACTACTACTAGGAAGTTTGATCACCATTTATATATATATATATATATATATATATTAAAAAGAATTCACGATCTTGGATCTGTAATTTGCCACTTTTGGTGGAAGTGACTTCGAATTATACTGAAAATATATTGCATATTATTATTATTTAGAATAATCTTAATTTAACAGTGTGCTTGTCATCTAATTAATAAGATGTTTAATATTGAATTTCATGTACACCACGAATTTCATCTATATATATATATATATATATTGATGGGGGAAAATGTTAGTATCTCTTTAATTAATATAGTATATATGTATAGATACTGTATAAAATCAATGAGAAGATGGCAAGGATATCAAATGTATGGTAGGCAAGAGCAAGGGTATATAGTGATATAGTGATAAGGGTGTGAGCTGGATGTGGAATGGTGTGTAATCTATATATATATATATATATATATAGCTGGATGTGGAATGGTGTGTAATATATATATATATATATATATTTATATTGAATGGGAAACGGGAAATGGAGGATGGGGGGGGGGGGGGGGGGGGGGAGTTTTCCTGTTGATGATGTGTGGGAATAATAATAATAATAATAATGTTGCTCGCTTTTTTGGACCCTTGCTTTGTTTCCTTTTCTCCTCTCAGACTCAGTGTGTGTGTTGTCATTGTAACTGTAGTCATATGACCTTGTGTACAGTGGAAGGAAACCCGCAAGAGGAACAGTGACTGGAGAGATGTATTATTAAGGCTGCAAACTCTCTGGATTACTAAAAAGCTACTGCCTGGTCCAAACTTGGGGGTCATAGTCCTTTCCTATTTGGCTTGTAATGCAAGTGAAAATTTGGCTTAAAAGAAAAGTGATCCTTCTTTTGTCGAAAATCGAAATGATTGATTTTCACGTGGAGCAGATCAGGGTTCAACTCCAAATGTGTTTTTACTATTTTGTTGACTTAAAAAGAAATTTGAAAAAAAAAATTAATTTTTTTTAAAAAAAGTTTTAATTTATAACCTCAACATCTGATGATTGCATTTTTTGTCATTAAATCAAAATACCAATTATTATTTTGTTCAACCATCAAAGACAATAATTTGAAACCCGAACCGTTTAATGAACCGCAAAAAAAAAGAGATTTAAAATTTTTGAGGTTGGATTAGGATCAAAACGAGGTTGAACCGTAATGACATTAAAATTAATTTATTAATTATTTAAAATATAAATAAATATATTAAATTAGTAAAAATTGAAAATTTAACTAAAATAGTCCAAAATAAATATAGATAATTATATAACTTTCTCAATACAAATAAGAATTATTAAATTCTAAGAAAAAATAAATAGATAATGAGTTTCTAAATTATCTTAAGTCATGACAAAGCACAATAATTTTTATTGCCAAATTACAATAAACCTATACGTGGTTTGACCTATTTACACCTTGTCTACCCTGGTTTAAAACTTAACACTTTGCCTACCTGTGTTTAACTCTGTTTAGTTACAGTCACCCACCTTCATTAAAATCATGAATAAAAATGTATTTTATCTTCCCTTTTATGTCTCTTTCCTCCAAAAACAAAAAATAACATAAAAAACACACAAAAAAAGGATCAAAATGGGTTATTTCAAACCCAAGAATTTGCATTTCTTAGAACATGGCTCAAATAAAAAAATTTCAAACCTAGAACACAAGAAGACAACATTTGTAAATATAGTTCAAATGTTCACAAAAATGGCATTTGCCTGGGCCTTGGCCCTTTTTGGGTTTTAGACTATTAGTTGTGGCCCTAAGGCCCTCCATCATATCCATGAATATCCTTGATGCTGAAAGAAGAAGTAGAAGAAGAAAGAGGAGGAATACTAAAAGCAGAAGTAGAAAAAGGAGGAAGTAGGACCTGACAGACATAGCATGGAAATTACTTATAGTAAATTTTGATTTCTCAAGTTCAATAATATTTATTGTTCATAAAAACATACTTAGATTAAAAGATGAACGATTGAGGTATGATCACCAATTTCATAATTGTCATTAAGCTTCCAAAATTGAGACTATCACATCATTTACAGATAAATTTGTGGCATTAGCTTAGATGAACCAAAATCCTCCATACCTCTGGCAAATAAAAATGCTGGTTGTTTTGGGGAAGGTAGAAGTGCGGTTTCCTGGTTAAACATCAAGATCACATCAAATATGGTTTTGGTTTTGTCCTGCAAATGTCCTATTAAGATACATAAACATAGCACTCCTTCACATCCAAGAAAATTAAAACCCATGAAGCGTTGCAGTTCGATTGCCCTCATCCTTATAGACACTCGATTTTGCACCCATAATTTAACCAAGGAAAATGGCTATAATTGTTGGAAAATCTGGTTTTATATCTCATACAAAACAAACAGTGAAAGCAACAAACATGGATCTTTTTCATTCATAATTGATAACATGCACTATGTAAATTTCAGAATTTAAGAACAAGATAGCATACCTTGGTGCGGTAAAATTCAAAACAAAATATTAGAAGTACTTAGGAACACTTTTTAATCTTTACTCTAATTCCACTTTACGCCCAAGAAGTGTGGTCTCTCAATCAGTTTCTAAGGGAGAATAATTGAGTGGCTTCATTCACACATACACACCATTTCACAATGATGTCTCTCTTTCTTAAAATAAAATTCTGTATGTTTCTCCTTTTATAACTAACAGATTATCTAATTGGGCTGGCCTATTAGGCCTTTCCAATTGGGTTTTAGTGTGTCGCTTAGAGTGGGACCAAAAGGGACCAATAAGACACTAACTCCAATGGGTCTTGGGCTTTTCTATCAACTCTTGGCAAGTCCAAAGTTACCACTAATTATATTTAATACAACTATATAAATATAATTGCATAGAGGCCTTATTAATAAATTATATCCCAAGACTTTATTATACATGCAACCCCTTTATAAAATATTCGTAGTAATACAAAGTCATGAATGTAGACTGTCACTTTGAAGATTACTACATCTTAATCCTTGAATGCCTAATTTAATCATTTAAGTTATTTATCATATATTTATGAAATCCAATTTCATAAATATATACTTTAGTAACTCCTTACTAAAGTGGTTAGGTCTAACACTCTGAATAATCAAACCCATTAAACTTATCTCAAAAGAATATTTTATATCTCCGTTAATAGATTATGAATTTCATCTTGAGAATATATGTTTCATCAATACTAAATGTGACTGCCCAACATACTGAGTTTTTAATCATAACTTTAGATCTCACTCCTAATATATCAAAGCAACCTACATATCATGATCAAGTCCATTATTCTCTCAGGATTTAAAGTTCATGCAAATAAAGTCGTGAGATTTATTATTCATTTGACAATCGTTAGGAGAATAATAAATCTCAGAGCGGTCCAGTTCAATATGTCTTAACTCTTAAAACATATCAACATATCAATTAGAAGTCTCTGCTTTCATAATCAAGACAAATCATCTTAGTTGATATGTTATAGTCTTCGTAGATGAAATGCCCAATTTCATCACCGACTATGAACTATAATTCTGAGTTTACAAAAAACTTGTGATTTATATCTTCTATGACTTTTCATATAAATCACATACTATGCATCTCATGGACTATATGATAATGTCCAAATATTCATGTTACCATTATTTTAGATAATAATAAAAGCAACTTTATTAATCATAACATTAAGTCACACATAATGTCAACAACGGTCTAGTTCAATATGTCTTAACTCTTAAAACATATCCACATATCAACTAAAAGTCTCCACTTCTATGATTAAGACAAATCATCTTAGTTGATATGTTATAGTCTTCACAGATGAAATGCCCAATTTCATCACCGACTATGAACTATAATTCTAAATTTATAAAGAACTTGTGATTTATATCTTCTGTCACTTTTCACATAAATCACATACTATGCATCTCATGGACTATATGATAATGTCCAAATATGCATGCTACCATTATTTTAGATAATAAGAAAATAACTTTATTAATCATAACATTAAGTCATACATAATGTCATACATAGCAACTACAATAGGATTTAAGGGCACTAATCCTAACAAGAATGACCATTCATATACCCGAAAAAAAAATTCATAGTTACAATACATGCATTAATTAATTCATTACAAATCATAAAAATGATCTTGAGATTCTAACGGTCGCGACGGCATGCTGGATTTCCAAATCAGACCGTGGGATTAAAAGATATCGCATGATCAAGTTTACACGGTCTACATGCATTTTGTTTTGGTGGAACCAGCCACGCATGATTAATTTAAATTAATTCTGATTGGTTGGACAATTTAAATTAATTAAATAATTTTGTGATTAGTTGTTAGTGTCAAAAATAGACTTGCATGCATGGGAATAAAGAGGATAATCAGATAACAACAAAATTGTGGATAATCAAGACTTTTTGGAGTGTTTATCTACAAAATATCATTGCTGAAATGACCTAAATCATCAGAAGATGAGTTTAACTTTTAGAATACGGATTAAAAACACGTCTAAGTGCAAGTCCCGGCTCAAAAAACCTAAAAACAGGAGTCTTAAATGGACTAAAACTCAAACGCAGGTCCAGCACCTAAGAGGGCCATTTAGCACTCTTGGAGTGCCGATCGGCACAAATCCGAGGCCCGGCCGAGGGCTTCTAGATTGAGATAAACTTTGCCTTTTTCGATTCTGATCATTCAGCTAATTTTTTGATCATCCCAGCCTCTATAAATAGACGATGCCTCTCAAAATTCAGGACACTTTTTCACACTTTCTGACCGCCCTCTTTCTGGCTCTTCTCGTAGTTTCAATTCTCACTTACATAATAGGCGTTCTGGAGGCTCTTGCCTTAGGAATTTCTTTTCTATAAGTAAAATATTTTAGGCTTTAAAGAGTTGAATATATTTCTTTGAATCCTAAAATATTCTTTCACTAAAAAAAGCATGCATGCAAGAGGTAGTTAATTTCTTTTTTTTTTTTTTTCTAGTCTTCTCTTTTAATTTTGTTTGATGATGCATGTTTGATTATTTTTTATTCTAGATATAATTTCCATGTTTTGTTTAAAATTTTTCTCTAAATATGTTCTTAGATGATTATTTGTTATGATTTTTTCTTTTGAATCTCAAATTCTGCTATCAAAGATTTTTTTTTTAACACATAAAACAGATATGAATTTTTCAGATCTAATTTTTTAACTGTAAAAACTTATTTGTATTTTCATTAAATTCAAATCTGATTTTTCGAAACTCTCAAAACTGATCTGTATTTTCATTAAATTAAAATTTGATTTTCTCTAAAAACTTATCTGCATTTTCATTAAATTCAAATCTGATTTTTTTAACTCTAAAAACCTATTTGCATTTTCATTAAATGCAAATTTGATTTTTCTTTACTCTAAAAACTTATCTGCGTTTTCATTAAATTCGGATTTGATTATTTTTAACTCTCAAAACTGATCTTTATTTTCATTAAATGCAGTCTGATTTTTTAAGACTCTTAAAACTAGTCTGTATTTTCATTAAATATAGATCTGATTTTTTTTTTAACTTTCAAAACTAATCTGCATTTTCATTAAATACAAATTTGATTTTTTTAGAAAAAGTTTCCTTTATGACACAATTGCAGATTTTGAAATTTAAAAGAAGAAATTAAAAATTAGGTTGAAATTTTTTTTTAATATATGATGCATTTAGAATAAATTTATCTCATGAGTGTGAATCCTCTTTCAAAAAGTCTTTTTTTTTTTTTATGTTATATCCAACAATAGATCTAATTTTTTTTATATATAAACCAAAAATCAATTTTTTTAACTATTCAAAACAGATTTGATTTTTTTCTTTACAAATCTTTTTTTTTTTTATCTACATAAAAACAAATCTAATTTTTCTTTACAAATCAAAATTTTTTATTCAAAAAACATATCTGAATTTTTCTAAAAAAGAGGATACATTTATAAGATAAATTTACTTGAATTAATTTCAGTCAATTTCTATCATGTATTTTCAACATATCATTCACATCATGCAAAAAGGGTATATTGCTCATTAGAGTCTAGAAGACCAAACTCTGTCTAGGCGGAATGGGTACCCAACCTCTGCACTAAGGTTTTTGGATAGGAAGTGTTGAGGGAGAAAATTTGGATATTCCCAAGTAGGATATGGGGTAGCCAAGCCGAAACTCGACAATGGGCCTTGAAATAAAACCCAAAGGCTTTCGGTGTTGTGGAAGTCCACCCAACTAAGAGATAGAGGCTGCAAGACAACAACAAAGCACAATAAACACATCACTATTGTTAGTTTGTTATATTTTTAGTCCTTTTTACAGTGTCATAGTTCAAATCAGTCCTCCAGCAGTAGGGGTGAAATTATACTTAGAGTCCAACAGTCCATAATTAAATAAATTTAGGGAAGTGTTCACTCTTGGGGGGTCCTTGTATGTCTTGATCAAGAGAATTTATAGCACTTTCAGCCATCATTACATCAATATGAGGGAAAAATTCAATTGTTACAAATATATTATATTCTTCATCATAATAATAATAATAAACAAAGATTAAGGGCTCCATAGTTACAAATAAAAGAGGAAAAATAGGATGGAATGAAGGGAGAGAAAGATCCCCAGCTCAGTGCAGCAAGTATTAAGCTAAGATTTGGGTGAGTATGTGTTCATAAGGCATGGACGAGCTAAATGTGGGTTGTTTTGAGTGAGTGGGATAGGATTAATGCTGGGATCGAAGTTTTTTATGAGTAATGGGTTGTTTGTGACTAGTTGGAGAGACATTGAGTTGTGTTATGTGAAAATAGAAAAAGAACATCTAATATTAGATGAATGTGGGCTAGGGATGATGAGTGAGATGGGATTAACGCCAAATTCAAGGCTTTTTATGAGTGGTGGGCTGTGATTGTGTGAAGGTATGAGAGGAACATCCGTAATTAGATGAGAGTGGGTTAAAGATGATGAGTGGTGAGCTTGAGGAAAGCTAAAACACCAGAAAAGATGGAAAACGAACCCAAAGTTTCAGAGGGGGGTGGTTGGCCCTCTCTTTGTGGTTGTTTGCTTGTCTATTTATAATAGAGCTATAGGGGGCATTGATTGACAAGAATCCAAAAAAGATGACGTCTCAGGGATGACGAAATCAAGATCAAGTTTCTGAGGTTTTTAGTCAGAATTGGGGGATTTGCTTTTGGGGCTACCTTGCTTCTTTAGGAAATGATGGATTTTTTCTTTAATTGATAAGATTTCTGGGGCTGAGGTGAATCAATGTGATTATGGCGTGTATCAAGAACGAATCCTAATGCTGCAGCTGAGATTTGGTCCCTCAAAAAGCAAGATTCAACACCCCAAGCCAGGTGTTAAGTTCTAGTCTACTTCAGGGGGTTCCGCTGGAGATCTCTTTATGCCCTCCAAACCACATGTTCCCAAATTTTCCCCTTTAGGACTCATGGGCTTGGTACATGAATCATGTCTTGAACGTTTTTGACATTTATAACATCAATTTGTTGAAGTTTGAATAATTTGGCTTCAGCACCCCTTCCACTGGAGGTACAGCTTTGAGGAAGATGATGGAGTTTGATCACCCTTTAGATTTCAGCTGATATGACAGCTCTTTGGGTATTGATGGGGCATTCCTTGGCCCATTCTCAAAGGCTTGGTTCCCTTGTATAAGTCTTTAGTTGCTCTTTTTGGTTAGGGGTGGCTGTTTGCCTACTCTTAATTTTTTGCCTCTTGCTACTGTTTATTGCTTGAGCTTGCTCACATGGGCTGGTTCCCTTGGGTTGAGTTATGTGCACATGTTGCCATAGATTTTTATTAGTAAATATTTTTTGGGTTTTAAATAAATACGGTAACAACCACTATAATTGAATAATGTGATGTTTCTCATGAGTTTCTCCATAGATAATCATAATGGATATGTAGGATGTATAATTACCATGAGTTTTGGTAATAAATATTATGAATGTTGTGATGTAAGATAGATAGTGAACATGAATTTATAATATAAATAAATGTCATGGGTCTAATAATCATGACTTTTCATGGGCTTTTATAGGATGATTGCCATGGGTTTTGAGAATAAATAATTCATAAATTCTATGAGTTTGTAGTAGTAATAGTTTTAAGAATCTAAAGTATTGTTTATTGGACTTTTAAGTGAAATAACTATGATATAGTATTTTGCCAAGTATTGATAACCTTGGGCTTTTTCGATAAAATAACGCCAAGTAATTAGCTTGGGCTTTTAATAGTGCCAATGAAAATTGGGCTTTTGATATTGCCAATGAGAATTGGGCTTTGATATTGCCAATGAAAATTGGGCTCTGATGTTGCCAATGAGAATTGGGCTTTAAATATTGCCAGTGAGAACTGGGCTTTGATGTTGCCAATGAGTTTTGGAATTTAAATATTGCCAGTGAGAACTGGGCTTTGAATAAATAAATTGCCATGGGTTTAAATCATGGGCTTTGATCATGAATTTGAATTCCATTGATAAAATTGTTTTGCCATGGATTTGAATTATGGGCTTTTCAAATATTACCAAGCATAAGTATTCTTGGGTTTTAAATAGAATGGTGTGTATAAATAAAATTAAGTGTAATGAAAAAAAGTACCCTAATAGGAAGATTAGTGTGTTATTTTTTATTTTTGTTAGATTGTAACTAGAAACAAAAGCTTTGTGTTTTTTGACATAGATTGTAACTAGAACTCAAAGCATTGTAAGGTTTAATTTACCAAGATTGTATTTATCTTTGTTCAATCAATGACAATGAAGTATCTTGATCATGTATTTTGTATTTAGTTTTTTCTTATTTCTTTTGCATAAAAAAAAGTGGTGACTCCACACTACTTACCCAAAAAGAGAGGTGCCCTTAAAAGCACTCGAATCTCTCTTTTTTGAGAGCACCTTTGCGGCCTCTCACAATCCTCTCTTTCTCTCTTGTCCACCCATAACTACCACAACTAGTATCAGAACCCATGACTTAGCACTACCACCACCTCACCCACAATCCACAACCACTGCAAGCCACAACCCATAACCCCACCATAATTAGATCATTATCAAACCCACAACCTAAAATCAAAAAAAAGCCCATGTGGTGGTTAATCAGGGTTATCACTGTGGTGGCTAATCCACTGGGGATGTCGGGGGCTAAGCTTCGTGTTAAACTTAAGTGACCAACAATATACCCTTCTCTTTTTTATAATGTTAGGACATATGTGATTCACTTGTTAGGAACATATGTCAATATTTTGTGTAGTTGGCTAATCCTTTGACAAAACGTACTTTACTTGTATTTAGGTAGATCGAGGATGTGTTTAATACTTCAAAGAACATGTTGTTCAAGTCTAGTATTAAAGCCATGAAGATTGGACCAAGAAACAAGTGAAGAAAAGTTGTTCGCTAAAGCTGGACAGATAGCTTGACACTTGCGGACAGATAACTCGACAGCTGCTCGACAAATAGCCATCTATCGAGGTTTAATGAGGCTCGACAAATACTATCTATCGAGGTATCAATCGAGGTTACAAAAATTCATATTTCCAGATCTGATTTTTGGCCTATGCTTATGTATTTCTGTAGGGTTATTTTTCTCACAACCCTAAACATATATAAGGCTTAATTTAAAGGCCGTTACATAAGAGAATACAAGAAGAACATATGAAAAAGGTGACCAATGTCTTATTCTCTTTGAAAGAAGCTACTGCGTCTTTGCACCTTAGGGTTTTGTAATCAAGTGCTTCTTGATCTTCATTGTTGATAAAGTGAAGAACTTTGTAGCCAACAATCTTCTTCTAGTTGGTGATTAAGTCGCATACTGGGATCCATGCAATTGGTTAGTCACGTACTGGGATTCGTGCATCAAAGGGTGGCGTTCATATATTGAAGAGTTCAAAGGTTCTGAAGCAATAGAAGGTTTCTGTTGTAAGTTCATCTACGGGGATTGTAGAGTTTAGGGACAAATGTTTTTTACTAGATCTGAAATTTCTCTTTACTATAGTGGATGGCCTTTTAGGAAGGTTTCCCCCCAGGTTTTTTACTATGAAACTAGTTTGTTTCATTGGTTTTCCTGGGTCATCATATCTTGTCTTATTTACTTTTCCACTGCATTCATTATTGACATGATATTGATGTTTTTTTTTTTTAACAAGTTTATTCATAATAAATCTAATTAACAACTTAGATTTAAAACTTGTTAATTCTATCAACCGGGGTCTAAATTTCCCAACAAGTGGTATCAGAGTGGGTACACTTTGATTGGATTAATTTCCTGAGTGTGATCCTTGACCCCCATTGTCATGGAATCTCTAGATTGTTTTGATGTGCATGATCTTGTGTTGAATGATAATGATGATGATATTCAAGATGCCTATTGCAAGCTTTATAATTTTTGTATGAAATCTCTTGAATATTCTACAAAATTAAAAGCTAAATGCATAAAGGTAAAGCTTGAAAAAGATGATTTGATTACAAAACTGGATGAAGCCAATATTTTGAATGAGAATTTTAAAAATCAAATTTCATCTCAGGTGGACAAACTTAAAAGTTTGGAAGAGCAACTAGTTGAATCTAAAACTAAAGTTGAAAATTAACTAGTGCCAAACTTGTAACTCAAAAGAAAAGGATTTTTATATTTCTCCATTTAAAATGAATAATCAAGAGTTGAAGGCTAATATTGCTAGGATTGACAAAGGTAAACAATTTGATGTTAATGCTGAAATTTCTAAACCTATGTCTAAAACTCCTCCTAGGTTGAATGATAAATCTAAATTTGTTCCCATTTGTCATCATTGTCATATTGTTGGTCATATTAGGCCAAATTGTCCTAAGTTGAGGTCTCTGTCAACCTCTAAGGTTAGACCTCCTTCTAGGAAGCCGAGTAGCTCTAAAACAGCTCATGTTTGTCACCATTGTGGTGTTTCTGGACACACTCGTCCTAATTGCTTTAAGTTGTATCCTCATAAGCAATTGTCCAAACGGTCACAGGTTTCCTCTCAAGGACCTATACCTTTGTTTGGAGAGTTATTAAAAGTTCTAAGCTATTTAACTCAATTTCAGGAGAATTTTAATTCTTTTATGTCCTTTAGTAGACATACTATGACACATGCTTTTTCATCTTCACGGCCAAATACTTGTGCTATGTGAGTGAGAAAGTAGCTTAAGACTTAATTGTCTTTTCCGTTTGTCCTCTGCTTTAATTCTTTCTATCTAAAGTAAAACTCTCTTTGCTTGATTTCTTATCTGCTTTTGGAATTATGCTTTCATGCATTTGCATCTTTCTATCATACCTTCATGCATATGTATCTTTCTTTCATGCTTTCATGTTGTTTGTCTATTTTTGTTTAGTTGTTTAGTTTTTATTTTGTTTGTTTTTCAAAATAAAAAGAGAAAAATTAGAAAAATACAAAAACAGTGTGTGTTTGTGTACATTGGTACTTGTGTACCTTGGATGGCCATTGAAGCAAAGTTTTCCAAACTTTGTATCTTTTATAGCTTAGATGAGCATCTCTATGCACAACTAAGCAAGTGAGCTTTGTGGCTCGTGTTTGTGTTGAGTAAGATTAAGTAATCTCTTGTACTTAACACTCGTATCACTCTTTTTTACGGGTAGGACTAGAAAATCCTAAGAGAAAGGCATAAACAACCATCTCACCACAATTACCCACCAATCATAAAATGACATTTGTATGCTTCGGCATAGCAAAATTTCAATGTCAAAAGCCTAACATCATTGGGTATTTATTTTCTCTCTTATGTATGCCCATGCATGGTTTGCTTAAAAGAAAAAAATATATATGCAAAGGAAAATAAAAAGTAAAAAGAATCAAAATTCTTTTAAATATAATTGCAAGCGTGTATTCTAGGAGATGTGGGAGTTATAGGATGTACCTTAAAGGTAATAGTTCCCATCAAACAATTATGATTGTGTTAAGTTAAAGTGATTCTCATATCTCAATTCGTCATAACATGTATACACTTATGCAATCTTGCGATGTTTTTCACACATAACACGCAATATTCTTTGCAACTTTGGATACATGTGCATGTACAATGTAATTTGGACATCACAATGTTTACATGTGTTAATGTATGCTCACTAAACTGTCTTGACTTATTTTTAAAATATAAAATTAGTTAGACTTGTTTAGTGTATGTGTGTGTGTGTGTGTTTTGGATCTAAATGTTTTACATTTTTCTTGTTGAGAGATGTTTTTGAAAGCTTAAAATATTGTTTGGAACCTTGGTTGAGTTGGATACTTGATTGCATTCATATCTGTGTTTTTCCCTTCTTGAAAAACTGTTTTTAAGCAATCTTGACACCTCCTCGACACCTCTCGATACCTGGCTTATCTGTCGAGCTCTTCAGTTGCTTTTTATTCGTAATCTCGACACCTCTCGATAGCTAGGTCGATCAATCGAGCAACTTTCTGTCTTCTCAATAGCTTCTCGATAGCTGTTCGATCCATCAAGGTCTTCTTAATAGCTTCTCGATAGCTGTTCGACCTATCGAGGACTACTTGATAGCTTCTCGACACCTTTCGATCTGTCGAGATCCTCTGCATGCATTGTTTTTCACATGTTTTGCATCTTTTTATTATCTTGTCATCCATAGCATCTTGTTTCATTACATTCATCCATAGCATCTTTTTCACATGTTTTTTTACTTGTATGCAACTATTTATTTCTGTTTTACACTAAGATGCCTTGATGAGTTTTGTTTAAGTGTTTCAGAAATACAGGTTGTCAAAGTCTACTTTTCATAAACTCTCTTCTTGCAAAGTTTTTCAAGAGTTTGTGTTATGATAGATTTTATTGTATTCAACAAGTGAATATGAGTTGAGTGATTTATGACTTCTCTTATATATATTCATTTGTTTCTTGTGTTTTTGTCACGGATTGCCAAAGAGGGAGATTGTTAGGACATATGTGTTTCACTTGTTAGGAACATATGTCAATATTTTGTGTAGTTGGCTAATCCGTTGACAAAACGCACTTTACTTGTATTTAGATAGATCTAGAATGTGTTTAATACTTCAAAGAATATGCTGTTCAAGTCTAGCATTAAAGTCATGAAGATTGGACCAAGAAACAAGTGAAGAAAAGTTGTTCGCTAAAGCTGGACAGATAGCTTAACACCTGCAGACAGATAGCTATCTATCGAGGTTTAATGGGGCTCGACAGATACTATCTATTGAGGTTACTGAAATTCAGATTTCCAGATTTAATTTTCTGCCCATGCTTATGTATTTGTGTAGGGTTTCTTTTCTCACAACCTTAGACATATATAAGGCTTAGTTTAGAGGCCGTCACATAAGAGAATACAAGGAGAACATATGAAAAAGGTGACCGTTGTCTTATTCTCTCTGAAAGAAGCTACTGCGTCTTTGCGCCTTGGGGTTTTGTAACTAAGTGCTTCTTGATCTTCATTGTTGATAAAATGAAGAACTTTGCAGCCAACAATCTTCTTCTAGTTGGTGATTAAGTCACGTACTGGGATCTGCGCAATTCGTTAGTCACGTACTGGGATTCATGTATCAAAGGGTGGCATTCATATATTGAAGAGTTCAGAGGTTCTGAAGCAGTAGAAGGTTTCTGCTGTAAGTTCATCTACGGGAATTGTAGGGTCTAGGGACAAAGGTTTTGTACTAGATCTGAAACTTCTCTTTACTATAGTGGATTGCCTTTTGGGAAGGTTTCCTCCCAGGTTTTTTACTGTGAAACTAGTTTGTTTCATTGGTTTTCCTAGGTCATCATATCTTTTTTCATTTACTTTTCTGCTACATTTATTATTGACATGATATTGATGTTTGTTTGTTTTAACAAGTTTTATTCATAACAAATCTAATTAACAACTTAGATTTAAAACTTGTTAATTCTATCAACTGGGGTCTAAATTTCCCAACACATGATATTGTTGTTTGTTTGTTTATTTATGTCTTGAGAGGTTTGTATGATATTTTTGTTTGTGTTGCGATGATTGTTTGTTAAGAGCTTTCCCTAACTATCATAGTGTGTGCCATCAAAACAACAAAAATGTATGCACCTCTCTTAATAATATGGTGGTAGTAACTATGGATCACTGGTCTTCATTAGATTCAGGTACCCAGTGGTGAACTCACCAACTCATAGCCCAAAGTCACTGGATCATTTCTTGTTGACTGTAAAGGACAAACCATGTCGTTCGAACCAATGCAATGTTCATTACATAACAAGTTGGGAGGTGTAACATCCTAGTTATGGGAAACAATAAAACAATAAACCCACCCTACAATGTAATGACTTAGAACCTACCCTTAGGCCATTCCATGTTAAAATTGCGTTGCATGTTGTGCGTGTTTGTCTTTGATTGATGTAGATGGGGACTTAGCTTTGATTGACCCAACCAAACATTTTCTTAGGAGAGAATTTGGTCAAGATCTAAAAGAAGGCTTCAAAGAGAACCCAAGGCTGACACTCAAGCTAGTAGCTCCAATTCTAAGCCCATCACTCACATCACGGTACTAAAGCCTGTGAGCACAGAAGACACTCCGCTGTTGCAACATCACAATCCCATAGTCGACCTACAAGACAGTTCAAGCCATAAGAAGTCTGAAGCTCCTAACACTATGGTGGAAGAGGGAGACCATCCAAACACTGAAGAACCTATGAACACTTAAGAGCTATTCAACACCATGGTAGCTAGTCAAATCCAGTTGAGGGAGGACATGAACCTTATGGTGCAATAGTTTCAAAACTTGAAGAGTAACCAAGAGGAGAATAAGGTTGACCATAATCCACCAACCATGGAAAGTGAGAAGAAGATCAACGAGAGGATAAATAAGATGGAAGAGATGATTAAGAGAGCTTGCAATATAGAGGACCTCATGGACTACCAATCCTTCTCAATTTTCCCTAATGTGAGATTGCCTCCCAATCAAGATTCCAACCTTGGACAAGTTCGACAAGACTGGCTGCCCGAAAGTCCCATTTGAAGATGTATATGAAGGCCATATAGCCCCTAGGAGTGACTGAAGAACTACTTGCTCAAATGTTCCAAAATACCCTGACTAGAGCCATTCTTAGGTGGTTCCTCAACCTAGATGATGCTAAAGCACGGAGTTGGGAGGACATCTGCCACGAGTTTCACAATCAGTATAAATACAACATAGAAATGGATATAACAAGGAGGGATCTCGAGACTACGGAGCAAGAACCAAAAGAATCTTTCTCTACCCTCATTACTAAGTGGAGGTCCAATGTCGCACAGATGATGAATAAGCCAAGCGAAGAAGAACATTTAGCTATGGTTGTAAAGAATTTATTACATGTATACCATAAGTACTTGTTTGCTCAGTATATTCCTAATTTGAAAGCTTTGATTGCTGCTAGAACTTAAATTGAGGATGCAATAAATAATGGCACTATAAAGAATGAAGACCCGCTGAGGTTTAAAAAAGAATTTAGGATCTAGTTCTAAGATTGCAAAAATTTCTAATATATGCAAAAATGATCCTTATCAACTTATTGCTCCCATTGTCCCTGTGTAAATATCATAAGGGACACCTTCAAGGCCTAGAAGAGAATTTCATGAGTTGTATATGCCTGTGAGTCAAGTGTTTGAGAAACTAAAAGCCAAAGGGTTATTAAAGCCCTTAGATCCAAGACCAATCCCAAACCTATTGCCCGCAAGGTTTGATGTTACCAAATGGTGTGCCTACCACCAAAGCCCTGGCCATGATATTAACAAGTGTTTTGGCCTTCGTCATGCAATTCAAGACTTAATAGACAATAAGGTAATTGCACTGCTTACACGGCCTAGCGTCACTAATAATCCCTTGCCCAATCACAATTTTGGGAGAGGACCAAGGATTAATTGCTTAATGACTAAGGAGGAAAGTAAAGAAGACCTGTCTGAGTTGATTTATGACCTACCTAAATGTTTTATGATGACATGGGAAGAGCTGATGGGAATGACGTCCACTGCAGGGTATGACATATGGAGTGAAGATGTAACTGAAACCACAAATTACCCAACATCGAAAAATAGGGGGAGACACTTTAAACCCCAATCAAATCACCCAATACCTACAAATGGGGGGAGACACTTCAAACCCCAATAAAATGGCCCAACATCCACACATGGGGGGAGACACTTCAAACCCCCACATTTGGAGACAGACAACCCAAAAGAAGCCTTGAATAAATCTACCCAACAAACACCTGTTGAAAAAGATGAGGTCCTCAAGCAACTACAGATTACATAAGCCAATATATCTTTACGGGGTTTACTAATGGCCTCATACAAGCACTGTCAAAATCTGGTGGACCTTCTCAACCGAATCCAAGTCCCTACAACCACAACTTCCCAAGATCTGAATGCTATGATTGGATCCATAAGTAGGGAACTCACTATTTCCTACTTTGATAAAGAAGAGGGCATATGACAACATGTGATTAACATGTGAGGGCATATGACAACAATAGAAGGGAGGTCTTGGGAATCGTGACACTAGAGCTCACTATAAGACCAATGATTAGGAAGGCAGAGTTTCAAGTCTTGAATATAGAATCATGCTTCAATATGCTCCTTGGGCGACCATGGATCCATGACACAGAGGTTGTATCTTCATTCCTATACCTAAAGGTTTGGTTTCCACATGAAAGAGACATAGTTACTATATATAGTGATACTTTGACCGTGCCAAAGCCCATTTTTAGTATTGATTTTAAGAAGGAGCCATTAACCTTGGATGGCTTTAAAATTAAGAGACCTGGCTTTAAAAGAATAGAATACGAAGCGGAGAGGATTCCCATGGACTTTGCTCCCTGCAGCAACAACAACGTGGTGGCAATGATGAGGAGAATGAATTACCTTCCGAGAATGAACTTGGAAGACTGTGAAGAAGTCAATTGTTCAAGACCCAATAATCCCTACTACCACATCACCTTTTGGGCTAGGCTATAAGCCCACTGATGATGACTTGTTAGAGATGGAGGTGAGAAGAATGGCCCGAGCCAAGGCTAAAGCAAAAGAACTTTCTTGTCCCCCGAAACCCTTAAGGCCCTATACTCCTACATTGAAGGGAAAGTTTGTCAAAGCTAGAGATAGTCAACGCTATTGGGGATTCCCCGAACCAAGGTATGATCCTAAGACAAGAACAATGATGCCTAAGTTTGAGCTGTTATTTAATTGCAACAACAAGCTTCCCAAATTAAAGGAGGAGGACACAACCTGGGTCCCTACTGATTGGGCAGATTACATGGACCCTGATGCAATGAGTATGCTTCTGGGAGATGCCATTTGCAATATAGAAGAAGAAGAGTATTGGAAAGCTTGCCAACATGCATTGAAAAGCTTGTATGAAGCAAGGACAAGTGATGAAAAAGGGGGGAGAAGCCTCTAATGATGAAGATGAAGGTAGCAATAACAAGAGTGATAGTAATAGTGATAGCAACAGCAGTGACAGTGGACATGGTGAGGATGATAGCAATAGTGAAAGTGAAAGCAACAACAGTGAATACTATGATAACCAATATAGTGGCAATGACTAGGGCAAACCCCCTAGTGATAGAGAAGATGAAGACGAAGGGCTTTACTATGAAGACTATGATGATGATGATGTAGACTATTATGATGGAGATATAAAAGATGATGCTAAAATTGAACCTATTGACATGGGAAGCAATGCCAGAAGTGATCAATATAGGCTAGTAAACATGCTGGAGGCTGCAGGAGATTGAAGAAGCCGATGATGTAGACTAGGATGATTACTATGGGCGTCTCTCAGATTAGAGCTGCATTACTAATGTTAGTTCAAAGTCAGGCCCTAGATATGACAAGCATGGTAGAGAAATTCCTAAGTTAGGATCATTCCACAACTCAGAGCTTGGCTCACTGACCCCATACACTGAGGAAGAAGATGACATAGATGCTAGATTGGCCTTTTAGACCAACTAATGGTCCACAATCTTAGAACCCTGACACTTGAGAATTCTGAAGGTGATGATGTGAAGATGGAAGGGAATGAGTCAGAATACCTCCCTTAATACACCCAACCGAGCAACAAAGGAAAGCAAGATCTATTTGGTGAGTGGATGGACAGCATAGAGCACTTGGATGCTTATATTACTGGCAAGCCCATAGATATGGAGATTGATGATGAAGGCATGGATTATATGGACGAAGACCCTCTGGTACTGATGTTGAGGGAAGAAGGAACTCGCTAGGAGCCGCCTGCCATCATTGAAGCCACAACTTAGCTGAAGAATTGGGCATGGGAGGGAGCAGCCCACCCTATGGAGGACTCTGTGAGGAAGATCAAGACCGACAAGCCAATCACTCCTGTTAAGAAGATCATGACCATTGAGCCAATCATTCTTGCCAAAAACATAGTTTCTATTCCTATTGAGTCTGTTTCTACTAGTATTATTGTTTTTATTGAGTCTTTTTATGATAGTATTCCTATAGAGTCTATTTTTGTTTAGTCTATTTAGTCTGTTGAGTCTGTTAAAAACTCTTTTCCTAATATTATGATTTTTGATTTTTCTTATCTGCTGGCTTTGAATATTTTTATTTCTAAAATTGGTAAAGAAACTCTTAATAATAAGGAATTAGAACAAGGGCATGTAGAGCCTATAAAGGAAGAAACCCAACCTATTAACCTGGAACTGAAAATGAACCTAAAATGATACAAATGGGCAATACCCTAACTACCTCTAAGAAAGATGCATTAGTTACCCTACTAAGAGAATTCAAAGAGGTATTTGCATGGTCATACAAAGACATGCCTGGGATTGATACAGATATAGTACAACATTGCATTCCAATAGATCCAACCATGAAGCCGGTCAAGCAGAAGTTGAGAAGAATGAAGCCAGAATGGACTTTTAAGATCAAAGAAGAAGTCAAGAAACAGTACAATGCAGGATTCTTGAGGGTGGTCAACTACCCAGAATGGTTAGCTAATGTGGTTTTGGTGCTGAAGAAGGATGGGAAAGTTAGAATGTGTGTAGACTTTCGAGACCTGAATAAGGCTAGCCCAAAAGATGATATCTTGGTTGATAATACAACAGGACATGCCTTACTGTCATTTATGGATGGGTTTTTAGGGTACAATCAGATAAAAATGGCTCCGAAAGATATAGAGAAAACTTCCTTCATTACTCTATGGGGGACGTATTGCTACAAGGTCAGGCCATTTGGCCTTAAAAATGCTAGTTCTACTTACCAACATGCAGCCACTACGTTGTTACATGATTTGATCTACAAATAAGTGGAAGTTTATGTTGATGACATGATAGTGAAGTTCAAAGATCGTGAGGGGCACATACCAGCCTTACGAAAGTTCTTCGAAAGAATCCAATTCTATAAGCTGCGGTTGAATCCCAAAAAGTGAACTTTCGGTGTAACATTCGAAAAGCTATTGGGATTTATGGTAAGTCAAGAGGGAATCAAAGTCAATCTAGACAAAATCAAGGCCATCGTAGAGATGAAGCATCCCAAGACTGAGAAGGAGATCTGAGGGTTTCTAGGGAGGATACAGTACATCAACAAATTCATAACCCAACTCACCATAACTTGTGAACCAATTTTTCAATTACTCAAAATGGAAGTTCCCACGTTAATAACAAGAAGCTTTTGATGAAGCCACCAATACTTTCCATCGGTACCTGAAAAGCCATTATTGTTGTATCTCACAACTACAGATACATCGGTGGGGGCTTTGCTTGCTCAATACCTAGAGTAGTCTAAGAAAAAGAATGTGATTTACTACACCAGCAAGAAGATGTTACCTTATGAAGAAAAGTATTCACCACTTGAGAAGAAATGTGTAGCACTTGTATGGGTAACTCGCAAACTCAGACATTACATGCTCACTTTTAAAGTCTTTTTTATTGCAAGAATGGATCCTTTGAAGTATTTAATGGAAAAGCTTGTGCAAGATGGGAAGATAGCTAATTGGGTTTTGCTTCTGTCTGAATTTGATATTAAATATATGACTCGGAAATCTATGAAGGGGAGAGCTATTGCGATCACTTAGCCCACTATTCACTAGAAGAAGCTGAAGAGATCCAAGGAGACTTTCCAGATGAGGATATCATGAAGATTGAGGTAGAATCATGGAAGAAGTATTTTGATGGAGCAACTAATCAAAATGGAAGTGGCATTGGAGTTCTAATTTCTTCGAAAGGGACACGCATCCCATTCTCTAGTAGGCTTAACTTTCTTGCCACTAATAATTCCATTGAATATGAAGCTTGCATTATGGGGTTACGAGCAGCCCTAGGTCTTTGAGTAAAAGAGTTGAAAGTATATGGTGATTCAGCTTTGTAATTTCTCAAATTCAAAATAGATGGAAGATCAAGGAAGAGAGGCTGATGCCTTTTCATGAATGTCTTCATAAGTAGGCCTCAAAATTCAGCAAGATCCTAGTACCAATATGTGCCAAGGATGCAGTATTAGATTGCAGATAATTTAGCAACAATGGCCTCCATGATGGATGGACTCAAGGAAGATGAAGCTAAACCCATATTGGTGGAACAAAAAAAGGAGCCAGCTTATTGCATGTAAATAGAAGAAGATAGGGGAAAGAATGGGGAAGGTGAATGGTATTCAGACATCTTACAATACTTTAAGGATGGGACATACCCACCATCTGCAGATAAGAATGACCAATTGACCATCAGAATACTATCCACGAATTACTGCACTTCTATGGAAGCCAACTGCGCAGCTCATGTTCACAAGTGTCATCAATGCCAAATCCATGGAGATCTGAAGCATATGCCACCTATGCCATTACATACCATGACTTCACCCTGACCATTTTTTACATGGGGAATAGATATTATTAAGAAGATTCATCCATTAGCATCCAGCGGCCATGAATTTATACTTGTTGCTATTGATTATTTCACTAAATAGGTAGAAGCTCCTCATGCAAATTTTGAACTCAAAGAAAGTTGCTCAGTTTATTCAAACTAATATCATTTGTAGATATGGAGTACCACATAAAATTATCTCTGGCAACGAACTGCATTTCAAGGGAGAAACAGAAAAGCTGCTACAACAGTTCAATATTCAACACCACAAATCCTCACCTTACCGTCCTCAGACTAATGGGGGAGTTGAGGCTGCTAACGAAAACATAGGGCGAATCTTGAACAAGAGCACGAAGAACTACAAGGATTGGAACCTACAATTACCCTATGCACTTTAAGGGTATAGGACATCAATTCAATCTTCCACAGAAGCCACTCTTTATTCATTGGTGTATGGGATGGAAGCAATGCTTACCATTGAAATCAGTGTCCGATCATTGAGAACAGTACTGGAAAGTAATATCCCTGAAGTAGACTGGTTGCAAAGCAAATATGACCAATTGTGCATACTGGATGAGAAAAAACTCAAGGCCCTGTATCACATTCAGGGTTATCAAAGGAGGCTTAGGAAAGCTTTTGACAAGAAGATAAGAACCAAAGATTTGAAGTTAGGAGATTTAGTGCTGGAAGAGATCCGAGCCCCGGTTCAAGAAGCAAACAGGAAGTTCAAGAAAAATTGGGCTGGCCCATATATTATCAAGAAGATATACTTTAGGGGAGTAGTGAAATTGATGGGCTTAGATGCAAATCCTTTCACCGAACCAACCAACATGGATCAATTGAAGAAATACCACTTCTATGGTGGTAGTCTGAAAACACCACGTCTGAAGTGGTTGTAAATTATGTTATTTCCATTCATAGGCTCTTAAAAAAAAAAAGAAAAAAAAAAGGTAGATTGAAAACCCGAAAGGGCGATCTACGTAAAAGGAGAGTAAAAAAAAAAAAAAAAAAAAAGTGAGAAAGCCTGCTAGGCTGAAAACCCAAAAGGGCGGCTTAGGAAAAAATTAAGGCAAATAAAAATGAACTACATGATGAGCTGATCCTTCTGCCAAGGAGCTACGTAGGCAACCATACATTGGTCCGGTCATAACTTTCCCAAACCCACCAATTATCCATTAAATAAAATTCTCAAAATTCAACCTTTCCATTAAATCATGCCATTACAAAGAAATCAAAAATCAAACCCTAAACCAAGCCATATATATATATATATAAACCCTAAAAACCTAAACCCTAAACAAAAACCCTTAACCTGAAAGTCCTAAATAATTCCTAAGTTTAAGAGTTTCACATCAACTTTTAAAATAAACATGTTCAAAGCCAAAAATAAGAAAATCATTTTGTCTCCAGTCTTTACTCTTTTGGTTGATCATTGATTTCCTCTGTGCTAGATACTTTGTCACTTTTGTCCCTCCTTTTGAATTTATAGTTGTCATCATCATGTCTTTCTTGATTGTCTCTAAGAAATTGTTTTCTCATAGCAACCATGCCAGCCTCCTTGTCAGCAACCTTGTCCAAACCAATTAGAGTATTCTGTGGTCATCCTATGAGAGTGAACCTTGACAAAAAATTGATCTACTCGGTCAGCCATCTCCAAACCCAACAACATGTTCCTTATAGATGTAGGATGTGTGTCCATAGGAGTGAAAGGTTTTCTTCCTTTTCCACCAGGCATTCCTTGCTTATATTGGAACTGCCTCAAGAGTCTATCCACCTTATAGAAAGTTACCCTCCTTAATCCAACTATGAAGATGTGATCTGATCCTAGAAATCGTAGCAAAGAGGGTGGACACTTCCACCAATAACAATTCCATTGCATTGAGGCACTGAATTTCTTGTTCAGAAATTTCACCCAATCACTTTCAGTTTGACACTCAGTTTTGATGACAGTCCTACTAAGAAAACTGCCAGGACCATAATTACCAATTGTAGGCCTAGCAATCATATCCATTCTTTCCATCAACCATATCCTATGAAATACATATTCCAATCCTAAAAGAGTTTATGCTAAGATCAAAGAAACAGGATTATCACCATCCTTAATTTGACTCACAACACTTATGGCTCGAGCATTTGCAAAACCGTGCCTTCTAGAGCAAAGCAATAATTTTCCCATAAAGCAGAGAGCCAAGCCAAAGTTTTTCTCCATGTTGTCAGTCACTCCATAAGTACGTTTGTTAATCAGTCTCGAAAGAATTGCACGAAGATTCACCATATGTCCTTCAATCATACTACTGGTTATTGAAGTAAGAAGACCTAGAGCATCAGACAAAAATTCCCTATGCCTGGAATCATAAGAAACTGCTACAGATTTCTTTCTTGGATCATAACCCAGAATAGATGAAAATTCTTCAATTGTGGGACAAAGATCAGTAGTTTTAAACAGGATCACATGATCTTCAGGATCCCAGAACTTCACAACAGCACGGAGGAAGTCCCACTTGATTTTGACATTTCTCAAAGCCTTGATTCCCTTTAGTTTTTAGGCTGTAAAATTGGTCTTGGTACTAAAATCAAAGCTACAAACCCATATATTGATATCATGAATGGTTGAATGAGAAGAATTTTGGTTGTTAGCGATGGATGACTTTTTGCTTGTGATTATTGTGTCTTGCTAACCTTGATGCAGAGATTTGTTTGCAGGATAGATACTAAAATAAGCTACCTCAATCCTTAACTAGGTTTAAATAAGTTTCAAGAGCTTTTAGCTAACTAGGAGAATGTTTCACGGTCACAAACGTAGGATATATTTTTCAAAAAACTCAAAAATGCGAAAAACGAGTTGAAAAGGCACAAAAAGTTGGCCCACGGTGGGATGTGCCAGGCAGCACCTTCAAGTGCCATTCGGCACTTTAAGTGTGCCGATCAACACTCCTTAAGTGCCAATTGGCACACATCACCACCAAGGACCCACTTATCATGTTTTGTGTTTTTGGGCACCTTTCAGATCCGTTTTTTACTCTATTTACAATCAAAAAGATTTTTATTTTTATTTTTTTGTTAAAATGGGGCATTCAAACATGTCTTGTCCATTTGTAAAAAAAAGGGTCACTTGCGTCACTGCTTTCAAAAAATTTGATCAAAATTGTGACTTTTCAAAGTCAAGTGTTCATCTCTTAAACTAGGGGCATTCGGCCATGCCTTATCCCCTCTTTTAGGACTAAGTAAAAAATCACTCACTCTTTTCAAAAAAAAAAGGAAGAAATAAATTCTTTTAAAAAATGAAGGATCATCATGCACAAGTCTTTAAACTAGGGGCAATCAGCAATGCCTCATTCCAACAAGAGCAAATTCCATCAAAATTAGTTAGATTAGAAATAATTCAAAGGACAAAGAGCTAAAAGCTGAGATTAATACAAATTTGTCTAAGAAACATTTCTTCTTGTTCTTGCAAGAAAAAAAGTCTGCCTGCACAAAGATCGCCTTGACCCACCTCTAGAGGAGCCACCCTCAATGTCTCCTTCCTGAATTGCATAAAATCTAGATTCTTGCTGCTATTGATATCGCATTTTGTTCGCCCTCGATTTGCGTGATACACCCGCGAAAATATAAAAATATTATTTTCTCTTTACAGGGCCATGAGAACATCTAGAACGACGTGGTGCAACCTGTTCGGACACCAGAGCGCTTAAAGTGCCTTTTTCAGCCAAAATGACCAAAATGCCCCTAGTCAGCCCTAGGTTCGACTAAAGGCCAAAACAAAGTCCAGACTCTTGCAAAACAACTTTTTTCAAAGTTTTATGTCAAACCTGAGCTTCTCGGAGATTTTTATTACAATTGTGACCAAGTTTGACCTAAAGTCGATCCTAGGAGGGCCCAAAACCCTAATTTTGATCTGGCTACCGAAGCAGGTTGAAGCCAATGCCATTGCAAAGATTATCCAATTATTTTTTCAACGACTGTTCTTGAGTCGAAATCAGAGTTGAAACGGCTAAGATATCACGAAAACCAGAACGATGCACCATTCGATGCACTGTAAACTTCCAAGAGCCATAACTATTGATCCGACCGTTGGATTTTTGAGTACCATACCTTTTTAGAAACTGAAAAATCAAGACCTATCCAAAGGGGTCAGGATCAGCCCGATCAGGGGGGTTTGAGACTGGCAGCCATTGAAAGGCTGCCGCCTCGATTTTTGCACTTGGGGCTATAAATAGCCCCAAGCAAGCCCTAGACGGGAGATGACACATTTTTTTGAAAATCTCCCTTCTGCCCAACCTCTCTCTACATTTTTTCTCTCTTCCAAACACCCAAAAACACTCCAAAAAACATATCAAAGTTTCTTGATTCTTCTCTCTTCACCAAGAACACAAGGTATTATTTTTGAACCTTATCTTCCTTTCCTTGGTTCTACATCTTAGATTTGGGGTTTAGGTGTGTGGATGTAGCTTTTTTAGATATCATCCATACCCCTAACCTTCTAAATCTTTTTCTAAGCATTTTCTTGCTCTTTTTGCCATAATAAGATGTTTTATTGCTTTCTTTGACATGTTTCTTGCTCTACCTTGTTTCTAGAATGTTTTTAGCTTAGATCCATGTTCTTTTATGCTTGTTCACATGTTTATTTTTCCCGATCTACATGTTCTTGTGATTTTATGCCATGTTTTGTGCTTAGATCTATGTTTCTACATGCTTATATGTTTAGATTTACATGCCTAGGGTTTTATACCATGTTTCCTTTGTTTTGTTCCTCTCTTTGCTTTGTGTTGTTGTTAAGGTTATATGCCCACATGCTTGATATCATGTCTATAGTTATGCTTTGTTCGGATCTATGTGCTTGTATGCTTTTTCCCATGTTTTATGGTTAGATCCTTGCCTTCACATGCTTATATGCTTGGATTCATGTTCTTCCATGTTTATGTGCTAAGTTTCTACATGTTTACATGCATGTTTCTATGCCTATATGTCTAGATCTATCTTTCGCATGCTTGGGTGCTTGGATCTATGCTTTGCTTGCTTTATGCTATCTTCCATGTGTTTGTGCACTTCACGCCATGTTTGTGTGCCTAGACCTAGGTTGTGCTTGTCATGCCATGTGCTATTGTAGCCCTTTTGTCACTTTATTTTTCTTTATTGCGTTTTGGCCTATTGGTTTGGACCCGATCTAGACCCTCTGGTCTTTGTCATTATCCATACACCTTAGCCTATATCAAAGAGTTTGGATCACCCACTTTGCATGTCTATGCTTGCTTGCTTCTATGCTTTATGCTCGTGTTAGTCTCTTTTATTATAGGCTTTGCCACGCTTGATGCCCTTAGCAGGTTTGTGGTTGTGTGGTTACATCTGACGCCCCTGAGGCCTTGTTTGGATGCAACCACTTGGGAAGCATCGCTATGATGCCGGTTGGTTTGTGTGTACCTTTCCCCTTTTCCGCTCCATGCGATGATATGCTTACCATGCTTGCTTATGCCACCTGTTGGCTTTATACATGTCTTTACACACTTGTTTACATGTTCACGCATAAGTCTTGCTTGCTAGTGTGTTGTCCATGCTTCAACACAATGAAGTTATGGACATCCGATCCAAACCTACATTTATCCCTCGTGGACACCACTTTTGTTTGCCTTCTTGCTTTGTTTGTTTGTTTGTTTGTCTATTTGCCTACTTTCTTGTTTGTTTGCGCATCGTGCTTGTCTTATCTCCTACCACATGCTATGCTTGCCATGTCTATCGTGTTTATGTGTTTTGTGCCCCTTTCATATGCACTCTGTATCTTTTCCTTCCATTGCTTGTCTGCTAGTTTCTTATCTTTGCCTTTGCATGTACGCACGTGGAGCGAGGACGCATAGAGCTAGGGCACAGTCTCCCAGGTGTAAGCAAAAAGGGCGAGGATGCGAGCATGCAGATGTGGGCCGAGTGGCTACAATTAGCAGGTTTAGGGTTTAGCTTTTTCTGTTTTGGTTATGTACTCTTTTAAACCCCCTCCTACCTCCCCCCTTTCTCCCTTAGATGGTCTGTATTAGGTATATCATTCTTTGTACCATTCGTCATCATCTCTAGAGTGTTTACTTTCCTGCACCTATATTTTGGGCCACGCTCTAGGGGTGTAGGCATTTACTTTCCTGCTTTGTGTGCTAGCATTGTGCATGATGCATGTATATATATATATACCTAATCGCCCCCCTCTAGTGTGATCGTCACAGTTCGTGTCACCTAAGGCAAGCGATGCCTAGTTTCCATCATGAAAGTAAGGTGATAGGTCGCCAGATTTTCACCACAGAAATCTGGTACTCGGCTCAAATGTCATAGGAAAGCATAGATTGGGACCACACCTTTTCAAAAGCCAAACTTCAAAGCCCTATGCATGCAAAGCCTCGAAAGCCAATGCCAAAATCATGTTTTTATTGCCAATTTTCGAAAATTAAGGATTTATCAAAACAAAGGACTATCCTCGAACAAGCGTTGTGGGGTGCCTAACACCTTCCCTACACATAACCAAACTTTCAAACCTAAGAATCAAGATTTTTTTGCCATCCGTATTAGATTAGGAAAAATGACCTTTTGCTTAGCCTAGGATTTGTAATAAAATCAACTAGAAACAGGTGATCAATCACACCTTAGAAAAACCCAATGATTGGTGGCGAGTCCACTTACCTTTGGTAATCACCTAAAATATGGCCCAGATTCCTGCCACGACACCAAAGGTTGACCTACATTCCCCCACCGAGAGAGAGAGCACCTGAAGCTTCGCTTGAACTCACGCACATTCACATCGATAGGGGCCCTCCAACAGGGCCCCGCACGCACGAGCTATCGTCACTGCGGGTGGTCAAATGAGGGCCCGCGATGGCAGTGGCAGTTTTTTCCACTACCGTTCCGAGATCGAGGCCGGGTGTCGACAGCTGCCAGTTCTGAAGTTCAAGATTTCTGATCATTTCTTCCAAGGATCTTGTGTTGGCATCAGCTAATGCCATTCTACTTGCCTGAAAAATCAACAAAGACAAGTATTAAATCGATTATCTAGGAAGTCCAAGCAAAGGCACTCAGAAAACATCGTCTTATACCCAGCTTGCTTCATTGAGCACCTATTAAGAAGACTTGGTGTGGGCTACCAATTGCAAACCTCCGATCATTTGCAAGCTTTTCTTCCAAAAGATCAACATCGACCTGAAGCACAAATTTACCAAATCATGAGTAGTTCAATGAGCCAAGAAGAAATGAGAACAAGGAACTAAAAGATTCAAGAACACACAGGATCAGGCCAAGGGACATTGGAGGTGTGTTCTGGCCTGTCTAAAGTGATGGAGCTGTACGACCCATCGAAATTCATCACTTCATATTGCCATGCAGGAAAGTGAGGATAGGTCTCCATGAAAGAACTAGAAGAGTCGCTAGCATGGCTAGAAGGGGGATTCTCTTCTCCTTCTTCCTCTTCTTCAAAAGATAAAGCCTGAGAGTGCAACATGCAGACATTGTCACAAAGTGGAAATATGAGAAAGGAGCATACAAGATGAAATACAACTTGACTTCAGAAGGAAAGAGAGATACCGAGGTGACAAGAATACCAGCCAGAAAACCTTGTAGTTAAGTTTGATTGAAATCAAAATAAATCCTTGGTGTCCCTGAAACAACATGGCCAATTCGAGCGCGAGCAATCTTTTCATTAGCCAAAAGGTCAACCAACCGAATTGAGGGACAAGGAGGAACTAGAATTGTCGTAGGAGGATATATGTGTTGAACCTAAGGCAACACCCGATCACCAAGATACTAGTACCTCCAAGGGCCACACTCAAACAACACCTAGTGACCATTTAGCTCCAAATCCCATTCACACTCGGTATACTCCTCACATCCAAGCCAAGGATCCAAAGACATCTGAAAATCACAAAGAACCCAGAATAAAAAGAAGACCAAACCACAATCAAATCACAAAAACCTTTATACACAAAATCCAAAAAAAAAAAAAAAAAAACTCACATCAGCAATAGTTAAATTGTCAAATACCATACACCAAACTTCCAAAGAATGCTTGGAAGGTGTTGACAAACGGTATTTCGGTAACCAACGGAGAAATCTTGGATATATGCCATCAACATCTTCCCAAACTTGAGGACCGACCCCAAAATATTCATACATCCAAACCTAAAAAATTAACATACATCATTACGACATAGCCAAAAGGATTTTCCAAAACCCACACATAGCCCAAAAATTCCAAACCTCACCTGCCAAACAAACGGCGCACCTCCTAAGCTTAAGAGACTACGCCTGGAAAGTTGAGTCATAAAATGCGAGAGGGTTGCGTAAGCCATGCCACCCAATCATAATACTTGATCTGGTCAATATCCCTCAGACTCCACAAATAGCGCAAGCTCACAGTACTGCCCAAGTCTGCACACAAGAAAGTCCCAATGAAGAGAAGCATAAACATGCGTGTACCCATTGCCACAGTTTTACAGCTCTCAATTTTCTCATACAGCCACATCATAGACACATTTTTATTCTTCAACTTTGAAGGCACTATGCCTAAAAGACTCTTAATCTCTTTTGGAGTAAGGAAATCATTGACCTTGATTCTTTCACCGTCCAATCTTAAGCCAATGATGACAGAGAAGTCATAAGGTGTCAACATTACTTCACCAATGCCTGGAAAATGGAATGTGCATGTGGTATCCCAAATCCATTCTGACAAAGCAAGGAGCAATTGGAGATCCTTGTACATATGAGTCTCCTGATTCATTAAAGCTTCGAAGAAAGTTTGAAAGCCCACGTCATTAATGATGTTCCTGATATCCGGAGACAATATTTTTAAAAAGCCTTTCAGCATTTGAAGGCTAGCTCAGCTTTTAAGGTTTTACAAAACGAAGTTTGACCCATCATCAGGAGGTTCAAGGAAAATCTCATGCCCCAACAAAAATTTTCCATGATCAAAAAATCTCATGCCCCAACAAAAATTTTCCATGATAAAAAATTACATGCCCAACAAAAAATTTTTCCATAACCAAAATTACATGCCCAACAAAATTTTTCCATGCCCAAACTTACATGTCCAACAAAAATTTTCCATGACCAAAAAACTTACATGTCCAACAAAAATTTTCCATGACCAAAATTACATGTCCAACACAAAAATGCATACCACCACAAAATCTTTCCATTCCCATACCTACAAAATTTTTTCCATAATCATGACATAAGACTACATTCCGGTAAAATTTCCGCATTCATCAAAAAATAAATTTGTTCAACCAAGCCTACACAAAAAATTTCCGTAACTTTAATGCCCCAAAATTCAAGTCTAAATTCATCCTACAATACCACATGACATACATTGCCAAAATTCATGAGCCATCAACATTGTCCAAATTTCAGCATGTCAAATAGTTCAACAATTCAAAATGTCCTCAAAGCCAAAAAAATTGAATGTATTTTGGCCTAGTTTTGAGGTATTTTGGTCATTTTAGAAGCTTCAATGGTATTATGGTTGTTTTAAAGGTTTTCGGTGCTATTGTGGTCTTTTTGGGGCATTTTGGTCATTTTCTAAAATTTTGGGATATTTTGGACATTCGTAGTGCATTTTAGTCATTTACGCAGTTCTAAGGGGGTCATTTTAGAGATTTTGGTGTACTTATTGGTTTTTTGATATTTTGGGAATTCTAAAGGGTAAAATAATTTTTTTTTGGCAAAAAAATACCCTTGAAATCACTAGAATGGCCAATATACTACCAAAATTACCAAAATACCCAAACCCCCCCCCCCCCCCGGGAACCTCTTAATTGATCAAAATAGCCTCAAAATCTCTAAAACGACTAATATATTCCCAAATCACATGAACGACCAACATATTCCCAAATCTTGATACCTCGTAAATGACCAAACTGCTCCAAACATCAAAAATGATTAAAAAAAACACCTCGACATTGCTAAAATGAATGAAATGCCCTAAAATCCTCTAGAATAAGCAAACAACTTGAAATCGACCAAAATACATCCACAATCTAAAAAATCAAGTGTATGTTGACTTAGTTTAGGAGTATTTTGGTCATTTTCAGAGGTTTCGAGAGTATTTTACTTATTTTCGACGTTTCTGTAAGTTCGTTTAGACCCCTTAAACCCAACAGATTAACCTAGAAAATTAGCCAAGTGATTAACTTAGGTAATTTAAACAAATCTAGGTTAACACAAATATATCAAATCATGTATAAGTGCGGAAAAATAAAGAACACATGATATGATGACCCAGGAAAACCAAACCGGTAAAAAACCTGGGGAGGATTTAACCTAGCTATCCTCAAGGTAAAACGAATTCACTATGAAAGAATCGAAGTTTACACAATAAGACTTAGACCACTAACATCCTATTGCTACCTGCCTGTAGGAAACTTACTACCACGACCACGTGACAGCTCCGAGATCCACGGACTCCTTCTTTCCTTGAATTCTTTAGCAAGGCACAAGCAACACCTGCTTGTATATCTTGAAGCTCTTTTGATTCTGCAACTGTATGATTTACCAATCTCTTGACATGAATCTTAAGTTTAGAAACCCTAAGTGTATGTGAAGGTAAACACCTCTAGATCTAACAAATAGATTCACAAACACAGCATTCAGAACTCTAAAAACGTGGCTAGGGTTTTCCCTTATATACCTAAGGCAAAACATAAAACCCTATACATTAAATGGGCTAGGGCTGAGTTGGAAAAATTCTGCAGAAAAAACGTTATGCACGATTTTCGATTGATCGAGTCTAATTCTCGATCGATCGAGTCAAGCATAAAGTGCACAGTAATTCTGCAGTCAACTCGATTCCAACTTTACATAAAAAGCCATACTATGAGCAAGTCTAACACACAACTTAAAGAATATTTTGATCATGGTTTGCCAACATTACAAATTGAAGTTCTAATAAATTAGTTCCTAATTCTTAGAACCTAACAAACTCCCCCTTTGGCAATCCGTAACAAAACACAGACTAAACAAAAAGTTCAAAGTTTACAAATTGAAACAGCCCATTACAAAATTAAAAAGCCACTAAACAATTCAACCTAACTACTATCTAACAGTTGCAAAGTAGACAGCAGCACGACTGAATCAACCTGTATATTCCTGTAACACTTAACAAACACATAAACGCATGTGTGGAAAATACAAGGAATATATAAAAAAAACTTCTTGATTTCACATGACACAAAATAAAGACATATATCATGAATAACATCATAAATATAAATCAATAAGCAAAGTAGCATAGTGAAACAAGAAACATATACATAAAAATGTATCTCAAAAAAAAATATCTTCCTAACAAGAGCCAAAAAATGTAAATACAAAGTGAAGCATCTAGATACAATCTAATAACTCCACAAGCTCAACAGTGTCACAGTAAGGTACAAAACTCCCCCTACAACAAAAATCTCCTCTACAAGAGAATACACTCTCCCTTTTTTGTGACGAATTGCCAAAGGGCACTCACTCATCATCAAAAGGAGGTGGCGGAGGAGAACGACGAAAACTCGCCAAATCCGCTCTCAAAGCTCGAAGCTCATCAAGGACATCCACCAGAAGCTGACCATGAGCCGCCTGAACGGTCATGACAGTGTCCAAAACCTCTAAAAAGGCAAAAATACCCCTAAAACGGCTAGAATGAGTAGTTAAATCTTGATACCTCCTAAATGACCAAAATGCCCCAAACGTCTAAAATGATTAAAAAATACACCTTAACATTGCTAAAATCAGCAAAATGCTCGAAAATTCTCTAGAATGAGCAAAACAACTCTAATGAAATGGCCAAGTGATACATCCTAGCATCCATCTCTAATGTTCTACAACATCAAATGCAAAATGTAGAACTAGCTTCAGACATTATGTTAAGTCTGAAGGAGATGTTTGGTGAGCAAGGCCGTTCTACAAGGCAAGAAACCATGAAGCAAATTTATAATACCAAAATGGCTGAAGGTAGTTCAGTCAGGGAACATTTTCTTACAATGATCTCTAATTTAGAATACATTGGAAGTTTTAGGTGCCTATATTGATGGACAATCCCAAGTGGATATGATACTCCAGTCACTATTGGAATCATTCAAGAAATTCAAACTTAATTATAATATGAACAAAAAGATTTATTCATTGTTTGAATTAATGAATGAGTTGGTAGCGGCGAAAGGCATCCTTGGTACTTCTAGTGTTAGTCTTGAAGCCAATGTGGGTAAAGCTTCTACTTCTCAACCTAAGTCGAAAGGCAAGGGTAAGAAGAAGAAGAAGAAGAAGAAGAAGAAAGACTTCACTAAGCAAGAGGGTAAGTAAATTGCCTTAGGAGTTGCCGACAAGGGAAAGAAAATCAAAGAAAAGTGATTCCATTGTGGTGAGAAAGGACATTGGAAGAGGAATTGTCCAAAGTTCAAGGCTGCCAATAAGAGTATGAAAAGTTCATTCCTCCTTGAAATATGTTTAGTACAAAATCCCACGGATTCCTAGTGTGTGGATTCAGTTTGTACTGATCATATCTGCAATTCTTTGCAGGGGTTCTAGGATACCAGAAGGCTTAATGAAGGGGAATTGTTTCTTACTTTGGCTGATGGGAGCAGGATTCCGGTTGTAACTATTGGTGTTTATAATTTATGTTTTGAGTCAAGGGTTTTAATATTAGATGACTGTCTATATGTACCTAATGTTCGTAGAAATTTAATTTCTGCAACTTATTTGGGTAAACATGGATATTGTGTTATCCTTAAAGACAATGTTGTAATAAAGAAAGGTAACATGTTTATCTGTTCTGGCAATATTGTAAATGGTCTTTATATTTTAACCCCTGATAAGCATGAATTATATAATTCTGAATTAGATAATGACTCACATGTAAAATCATTAAAGAAAAAGTTTCCTTCTACTAGTGATGCATATCTTTGGCACTTGCGTTTGGGTCATATTAATTCAAATAGGATTCAAAAACTGATCAAAGATGAACTCTTAGAGCCATTGGATTTTGATGAATTTCCAGTTTGTGAATCTTGTTTGGAAGGTAAAATGACCAAACGACCTTTTAATGTAAAAGGTAGAAGAGCTCAAGAGTTGCTCAAACTAGTACATTCAGATTTATGTGGTCTTATGTCAATCCAAGCAAAAGGTGGCTATGAGTATTTCATTACTTTCACTGATGATTACTCTAGATTTGGTTATGTGTACTTAATGAAACGGAAGTCCGAAGCCTTTGAAAAGTTCAAAGATTTTAGGGCTGAAGTTGAGAATCAATTGGGTAAACACATAAAGGCCATTCGATCTGATCATGGTGGCAAATACCTTCTTGGCGATTTTGAGGATAACTTAACTGAAAATGGGATTATATCTCAATTGACTGCACCTGGAACTCCACAACAAAATGGTGTAGCGGAAAGAAGGAATAGGACTCTTTCAGATATGGTTAGGTCCATGATAAGTTATTCGACTCTACCAATTTCCTTTTGGGGATACGCCTTAAATACTACAATGTATCTTATGAATTTAGTACCTTCGAAGTCTATTCCTAAGACACCTGTAGAGTTGTGGAATGGGTGTAAGCCTAGTATGAGACATCTCCATATTTGGGGTTGTTCTGCACATGTGTTGAAAGGAAAGTCTAACAAGTTACAGTCTAAAATAGAAGTGGTTTTCTTTGTAGGGTATCCAAAAGGGACTGTTGGAGGTTTATTCTATAGTCATAAAAATAATAAAGTGTTTGTTAGTACAAATGCCAAATTCTTGGAAAATGACTATATGAATGATTATACACCTAGAAGTAGAGTTGTTTTGGCTGAAATGAGTGAACCTATAAATGAACAACCAATGAATGAAACTAAGGATAATGTGGCTGTATTAGATACACCATAAGTTACTACTCATGAGATGTCTAGTACACAGGTGCCTCTTCGTAGTGGGAGGAATGTTAGGCCACCTATAAAATTCATAGGTCTCAGAGAGAATTATGAAGCTATCTCAAAGGAGGCCGAAACTGATCCTTACATTTATGAAGAGGCAATAAATGATATAGATGCACATCATTGAGTCAAGGCTATGAAATCTAAATTAGATTCCATGTATTCCAATCAAGTTTAGGATCTTGTAAAGGCGCCTAACAGCATTAAACCTGTTGGTTGCAAATGGGTTTACAAAAGAAAGAGAGGGATAGATGGAAAGGTTGAAACCTTTAAAGTAAGGATAGTGGCGAAAGGGTACACATAAAAAGAAGGTATTGATTATGACGAAACCTTTTCACCAATAGCAATGCTTAAATCTATCAGAATTCTCTTATCCATTGCTGCTCATTATGATTATAAGATTTGACAAATGGATGTCAAGACTGCATTTCTTAATGGCAATCTTGAAAAGGAAATCTAATGATGCAACCGGAAGGTTTCATTGCAAAAAATCACGAGCATATGGTATTCAAGTTGAAAAGGTCCATTTATGAACTTAAGCAAGCATCTAGGTCATGGAACATCAGATTTAATCAAGCAATCAAGTCATTTGATTTTGAACAAAAGCTTGATGAACTGTGTAAACAAAAGACATCAAGATAAAGTAGTAATATTTCTAGTACTTTATGTTGATGATATTCTACTCATTGGAAATGATGTAGGGGTAATATCATCAGTAAAGGTTTGGTTGTCAAGCCAATTTGATGTGAAGAACTTAGGTGAGACTAACTTTATTCTAGGGATCAAGCTTTGGCAAGATCGCAAGAATAAGATGTTAGGTTTATTGCAAGCCGGGTATATAGAAAAGGTTCTAGAACGGTTTAGCATGTAAAACTCCAAGAAAGGATTTCTTCCTTTTAGACATGGAGTTCCTCTGTCTGATGACCAAAGGCTTAAGACTCAAGAGGAAGAAAATATGATGAGACAAGTTCCTTATGCTTCTGTAGTGCAAAGTCTCATCTATGCCATGTTATGTACTAGACCAGATATCTGTTATTCAGTTGGCATGGTTAGTTGATATCAATCAAATCCAGGACCAAAAAACTGGCAAGCTATAAAGCATATTCTCAAGTATCTAAGGAGAACGAGAGATTATATGCTTGTTTACCATTGTAAGGATTTAATTCCCATTGGCTATATAGATTCAAATTTCAATCAGATCTAGATTTCAAAAAATCCACTTCAGGATGTGTTTTCACCTTGGGAGGTGGAGCCATAAGTTGGAGGAGTATTTAGCAATCTTCTATTGTAGACTCCACCATGGAAGCTGAATATGCTGCTGCTTGTGAAGCGGCAAAAGAAGCTGTCTGGTTCAAGAAATTCCTTTCTGACCTTGGTGTAGTAAGAATGGAGCAAGTTCCAATCACATTGTTTTGTGACAATAGTGGAGCAGTTACACAATCTAAAGATCCAAGGAATCACAAGATAGGAAAGCACATTAAGAGAAAATACCACATCATTCGAGACATTGCTGCTCGTGGAGATGTGGTGGTAGCAAAGATTGAAAGTGCAAATAATCTAACAGATCCCTTTACCAAAGCCTTGCCTTAAAGGACTTTCGAGTCACATTTAGAGAAAATGGGAGTTAGATTGGTACACAATAGTCTTTAGGGCAAGTGAGAGATTGTTGGGATTAGTGCCCTTAAATCCTATTGTATGATGCTATGTATGATATTAAGTATGACATTATGTATGACATTATGTATGACATTATGTATAACTTAATATTGTGATTAATAAAGTTTTTTTATTATTATCTAAAATAATGGTAACATGAATATTCGGACATTATCATATAGTCCATGAGATGCATAGTATGTAATTTATGTGAAAAGTCACAGAAAATATAAACCACAAGTTCTTTGTAAACTCAGAATTTTAGTTCATAATCGGTGATGAAATTGGACATTTCATCTGCGAAGACTATAACATATCAACTAAGATGATTTGTCTTCATCATGGAAGTGGAGACTTCTAGTTGATGTGTTGATATGTCTTAACAGTTAAGACATATTGAACTGGACCGCTGTGAGATTTATTATTCTCCTAACGACTGTCAAATGAATAATAAATTTCACGACTTCTATTTACATGAAATCTTAATCCTAAGAAAATAATGGACCTAATCATGAAGTGTAGGTTGCTTTGATATATCAGGAGTGAGATCTAAAGTAACGGTCAAAACCTCAGTATGTTGGGCAACCACATTTAGTGTTGATGGAACATATATTTTCGAGATGGAATTCATAATCTCTTAACGGAGATACAAAATATTCCATTGAGATAAGTTTAATGGGTTTGTTATTCAGAATGTTAGACCTAACTACTTTAGTAAATAATTACTAAAGTATATATTTATGAAATTGGATTTCATAAATATATGATAAATAATTTTAAGGATTAAACCGGATACTCAAGGATTAAGATGTAGTAAACTACAAAGTGGCTGTCTACTTTAATGACTTTGTATTACTACAAATATTTTATGAAGGGGTTGCATGTATAATAAAGTCTTGGGATATAATTTATTAATAAGGCCGAGAGTGCAGTTATATTTATATAGTGATATTAAATATAATTAATAGTAACTTTGAACTTGTCAAGAGTTGATAGAAAAGCCCAAGGCCCATTGGAGCTAGTGTTTTATTTGCCCCCTTTTGGTTCCACTCCAACGCACATACTAAAACCCAATTAAAAAAGCCCAAAAGGCTAGCCAATTAGATAATCAGTTATTAAAGAAGAAACACACAGAATTTTGATAAGAGACATCTTCATGAAATGGTATGTATGTGAGTGTTGGACACTCTCTCATTCTCTTTAGAACAAACACATACAACTGATTAAGAGACCACATGTCTTGGGCACAAGTGGAATTGGAGTGAAGATTAAAAGTGTTCCCGAGTACTTTTGATCTTTGTTTTGAAATTCACTGCACCAAGGTACACTCTCTTAATTCTATATTCTGAAATTTTCATAGTGCTTGTTGTCAATTGCGAATGAAGTAGATCCGTTAATTTTACGCTGCGTATGTTTTGTATGTGATACAAACATGTTTTTCCACACAAAAAATACATCCAGAATCTAAAAAATCGAGTGTATTTTTACTTTTATGAGTATTTTGGTCATTTTCAGAGGTTTTGATAGTATTTTGCTTATTTTCGACGTTTCGATGGAATTTTGGACATTTTAAAAGTTTTCTGTGGTATTATGGTCGTTTTGAGGGCGTTTTGGTCATTTTCTAGGGTTTTGGGATATTTTAGGCATTCATGGTGCATTTTAGTCATTTTGAAAGTTTTAAATGGGTCATTTTATAGGTTTCGGTGTATTTAAATGTTTTTTGATATTTTGGTAATTCTTACAGGTAAACTAATAATTTTTTGAGAGAAAAATAGCCTTGAAATCATTAGAATGACCAATACATTCCCAAAATTTCCAAAATACCCGAAATGTCAAAAAAAAAACCCCAAAGCCTCTTAATTAACTAATATAGCCTCAAAATCTCTAAAGCAACTAAAATAACCCCAAAACCTCTAAAATGGCAAAAATACCCCTGAAACGGCTAAAATGAGTAGTTAAATCTCAATACCTTGTAAATGACCAAAATGCCCAAACGTCTAGAAAGATTAAAAAAATACACTTCGACATTGCTAAAATTAGCAAAATGCCCTAAAATCCTCTAGAATGAGCAAAACAACTTGAAACCGACCAAAATACATCCAAAATCTAAAAAATCAATTGTATTTTGGCTTAGTTTTGGGGTATTTTGGTCATTTTCAGAGGTTTCGAGGGTATTTTGCCATTTTTTAAGTTTCAATGGTATTTTGATCATTTTAAAAGTTTTCAGGGGTATTGTGGTTGTTTTATGGCATTTAATGTTTATGCCTTTGGTTCTTGATTCAATTATAATCATTGGGTTAAGGTCTTTTACTTATACTTTTGGTTCGCATTTCACTTATAAACGTTGTGTCAGGATTCTATCAAAATCTGAATTTTAGCTTTCTTAGGCAAATATTTCAATATTATTTGTTGGGTCTCAGTTTTCTATCCCTTTATCTTTTGTTTCCTGTTATCATCCTATCATGTTCCTTTTGTGTTATTATTTTGTGACGTGCACTAGGTTAAAATCGTGCATAAAGCTCCCAAAAAAAAAAAGACTTCAGAAAAGAAATAGAAAACAAAAAAAAAAAATTGTTTGTAGTTTCAGTTCTCTCAGACCATAATAATGTTTTCTTTTGTCCTCTTCCTTTGATTTAGTGTCTCTGTCATATCTTTTTGCCATTGGTGTTAGTTTAAATACTACAAGTTGAATTTCTTAATCAAGTTTATTAGTTTAATGCAGAATTGAAAAAGGGAAGCTACGAGTGGAAAAAGGCAAGAGTGAGACTAATATCAGGAAAAAGTCAATTTAAGAGTGAAACACAAGTATGAGTGACATAATTTGAGTGCAAACACGTGAGGGAGTGTTGTGAGGAATTATTTATAACATTTCTTTGTAGTTTCAAAAGTATGCCTTCTAGGGGCGAAGCGTCAAACAAAGGAGGGGAGAAGTCATCCATCATGCTGCAGGCTATGCAACAACAATTTGAACGCATGAACGTGGTGTTTAATGATATTCGAGATCGGATGGATAGGCAAGACGCTATTATTGCTTCTTTGCGTGAAGAGCATCCCCAAAGAGCCCCTAATGCTAGAAGGCAAGAAAGGCGTGCGCGCATGGATGATTCTGATGACTACCACGAGGATGAGTTTAAACAATGAGGCCAGGTTTGCGTCAAGGGGAGAAAGGTGTGGTAGAGGTTTCCGAAGAGATCCAAGATGGCAAGATGGGACTAACAGAAACCTAGGAAACATCAAGATACCATCGTTCCAAGGGAAAAACGATCCAGAAGTGTACTTGGAGTTGGAGAAGAAGGTGGAGTTCATCTTTGAGTGCCACAACTACGCCGAGGAGAAAAAGGTAAAACTAACTATCATTGAGTTTACTGACTATGCTATTATATGGTGGGATCAACTTGTGATGAACAGAAGGAGAAATGATGAGAGGCCTGTTGAGACGTGGGAGGAAATAAAGGCCACCATGAGGATGCGGTTTGTCCCTAGTCACTACTATAGGGACTTGTATCAGAAATTACAAAGTCTTATTCAAGGCTATAGAAGCGTGGATGACTACCACAAGGAGATGGGGATTACCATGATTCAGGCTAATGTAGAGGAGGATAGAAATGCTACCATGGTAAGGTTTCTGAATGGGATGAATCGGGACATTGCCAGTGTGGTGAAGTTGCAGCACTACGTGGAGTTGGAGGACATGGTCTGATGCAGGACACAATTTACTATTTAATTATTGTAATTTTTTATTTTTGGTATTTTTATGTAAAAAATGTTATTTTAGGTTTAGGTGATTTATTTCTTTGTTTTTAGGTGCATTTAATGCTTTTAGGTCAAATTTGATTCCTGCTATAGTTAAGTATCAATTTGGAGTTATTTTAGAATATATTTTCTTGTCTATCAAGTTTTATGGAGCCCTTAAATAGGCCCCTAAATTTGTAAATGTTTTTCATAAATTATTGAATAAAAATCAGAAAAAAAGGTGAGGTCTTACTCTTTTTTTGGTTCTTAAAGAACTGTGAACTTATCAGGGATTCTTCCTTGTGGTGTTCAAACATTATACCTTCGGTTCATGATTCAATTATAATCATTGGGTCAAAGGTCTGTTACTTATACTTTTGGTTTGCATTTCACTTATAAATGTTGGGTCAAGGTTCTATCAAAATTTGAATTTTAGCTTTCTTGGGCAAATATTCCAATATTTTTTGTTGGGTCTCAAAGCGTGTCGATTGAGGTTCGCATCATTTGGTATCAGAGCACAGGTTCTAAAATCAAGTTAAAATCGAGCACCAAACTCAAAAAAAAAGTATAAAAAAAAATGGTAATTATTGAGAACATTGTAGAAGATTCAGTTGAAGCCAAATATGAGGATGAGTCCACAACTCACAATCCTCAAGTCTCCGTTGATTTGTTGAAGATGACAATACAATATGTTGATTTTCTTGGAATAGAAAATTTTAATTTTATTATCAACCCTTTGTTGATTGATGTTGCAAATAAATTGAAAGTAGGTGAGAAGAAATTTTATGCTACACTTTATGAAGAATTCAAGTTTCAGAACTGGATCAAGTTATTAAAGCATTCGAAGTATTTGTTTATTTGGAGCGGAAGATTTTAGATTTCAAAGATCAACTTAAGGACGAGTTTGTTTCAAGTAGAGGGGTTTGATGTAGGACACAATTTACTATTTAATTATTGTAATATTTTATTTTTGGTATTTTTATGTAAAAAAACGTTAGTTTAGGTTTAGGTGATTTATTTCCTTGTTTTTAGGTGCATTTAATGCGTTTTAGGTCAAATTTGATTTAGGTATCAATTAGGAGTTATTTTAGAATATATTTTCTTCTCTATTAAGTTTTATGGAGCCCTTAAATAGACCCCTAAGTTTGTAAACGTTTTTCATAAATTATTGAATAAAAATAAGAAAAAAGGTAAGGCTTTGCTCTTTTTTTTTTTTTTTTGTTCTTCAAGAACTGTGAACTTATCAGGGATTCTTCCTTATGGCGTTCAAACATTATACCTTCAGTTTGTGATTCTATTATAATCATTGGGTCAAATATCTGTTACTTATACTTTTGGTTCGCATTTCACTTATAAACGTTGGGTCAGGGTTCTATCAAAATCTAAATTTTAGCTTTCTTGGGCAAATATTCCAATATTTTTCGTTGGGTCTCAAAGTGTGTCGATTGAGATTCGCATCATGGTGCACATGGCAATAAAGGTGGAACAACAGCTTAAAAAGAAAGAAACTCAGTCATTTCAAAATCCATGCTACTCTGCTTCATGGAGGTCAAATGGGAGGAAGGACAAAGGTTTACTCTTGTACCGTTGACTCTAAGACAAGTGTATGAAGAACAAATGAAATTGAAAAGAGAGAATGACTTAAAAAAAAATTGTGAGACTGAGAGTTGGAAAAAAGATGATGAGAAGGAGAGTGAAAGGAAAAAAAGAGAGTGAAAAAAATGTGAGAAAAAAAAAAGGAGTTTTAATGCTAAGGCACGTGATGTCAAGAGTGCTTTTTATACAAACCAGCTATATTTGTACTCTTGTACAAAGAGGTATGTTTTAATACTAATGAACTTGACGAATCTTTGCCTAGTGTTGTTGTTTCTTTGTTACAGGAATATAACGACGTGTTTCCTAACAATGTGCCTCGTGGATTACCACCTATTAGAGGAATAGAGCATCAAATTGATTTTGTGCCAAGTGCAACAATTT
>CM066171.1:38030942-38393442 GCA_033629205.1 Lithocarpus polystachyus | reverse complement strand
CAAGCATTCAAGGATCCATTGCATGTTCCAGTTGGACCTATTACTAAAACAAGATCCAAGAAGATCAAAGAAGCACTTAATGGGCTGATTCAAGAAATTTAGGCTGATTCTAACGCAGGACATTCCAAGCTGGACCCAAAGGAAGATGAAGGCGTAATAAATTTAATTCAAGCTATTGAGGGCTGATTTGGCTAAATTGGGCGTGATTTATGGCGTGTATTAATGACTGATTGACTTTCTAGCTCCATATCAGTTAATAGACATTTTTCCTATTCTGGAGCTTCTAATTTCAAACCAGATCTACATTAATTTTAGGCTTTTATTATTTAGAATGTTTTTTAGCTATTATTCTATTTTAGATCTGCTAATTTCAGACCAAATCAACTTTTATTTAGGGTTTTTTTATTTAGTACATTTTTTGTATTTTCTATTTTCAGTCATGTCTTATAAATAGCATGCACTCATTGTAATAGAGGAGGGGGGGATAAAAATCAGAAAAAGGTGAGGCTTTGCTCTTCTTTTGGTTCTTCAAGAACTGTGAACTTATCAGGGATTCTTCCTTGTGGTGTTCAAACTTAACACCTTCAGTTCGTGACTAATCATTGGGTCAAAGGTCTGTTACTTATACTTTTGCTTCGCGTTTCACTTATAAACGTTGGGTCAGGGTTCTATTAACATCTAAATTTTAGTTTTCTTGAGCAAATATTCCAATATTATTTGTTGGGTGTAAAAGCGTATCGATTGAGGTTCGCATCACTACCCAACCCGAGTTGGAGCATTCCCAAAAAAATTCAAAAAAAAATTCAAAAAAAAAAAAAAAGTCATTCTGGCTTCATTTCTAGCAAAACGAGAGTTTTTTTTTTTTTTTCTCGTTCCGAGTATTGTTTCTACCCGACCCAAGCTGGAGCATTCCAAAAAAGAATTGAAAAAATTAAAAAACGTAATTCTGGCTACATTTCTAAATAAAATCGAGCCAGGATAGGCCGAAAAAGAGAAAAAAAATTCCGCTCCAGGAATCGTTTCTGCCAGACTTAGGCTGAAGCATTTCCAAAAAAGTTAAAAAAAATCGTAAAAAGATCAAAAAAATTAAAAACATCTTTCTGGCTTGATTTCTTGCCAAATCGGGACGAGACAGACCGAAAAAAGGATTAAAAAAAAAATTTTGTTCCAAGTATCATTTCTATCTGATCCGAACTAGAGTATCACAAAAATATAGAAAAAAATTCAAAAATTAAAAAACGTCATTCTGGCTTCGTTTCCAGTAAAACCAGGCAAGGACAGGCCAAAAAAGAGATTAAAAAAAAAATTTGTTCCGAGTACCGTTTCTACCCGACCTAGAATGGAGCAAGCTCAAAAAAATAGTAAAAAAATCAATAAATTTATAAACGTCATTCTGGCTACATTTCTAGCCATACCGATCCAGGACAAGCAGAAAAAGAGATTAAAAAAAAATCTCGTTCCGAGTACAATTTCTTTACAACCCAGGCTGGAGTATTCCCAAAAATACTTGTAAAAAAATTCAAAACATTAAAAAACGTCATTCTAGCATCATTTAAGGGGAAACTGTGCAGGGATAGGCCGTAAAAATGATTAAAAAAAATTCATTCCGAATTCAATTTCTACCCGACCTGGATTAGAGCATTCCCAAAAAAATAGTAATAAAATTCAAAAGATTTAAAAACGTCATTCTTGCTTCATTTCTAGCCAAACCGGGCTAGGGCAAGCCGTAAAAGAAAGATTAAAAAAAATTGTTACTAGAACCGTTTCTACCCAACCCAGGCGGGAGCATTCCCAAAAAAAAAAAAATAGTAAAAAATTCAAAAGATTAAAAAAAAAAAAAAAAAAAAAAAGGCATTCTGGCTTCATTTCTAGGCAAACCAGGATGGAACAGGGCGAAAAAGAGAGAATTTTTTTTGTTCTGAGTATTGTTTCTGCCCGACCCAGGTTAGAGCGTTCCCAAAAAAATAGAAAAAAAATTCAAAAAAAAAAAAAAAAAAAGTCATTCTGGCTTCATTTCTAGCAAAACCGAGCCAAGACTAGCAAAAAAATAGATTAAAAAAAAAAATTTCGTTCCAAGTACGGTTTCTACCCGACCCGGATTGGAGCATTCCTAAAAAAATAGAAATAAAATTCAAAAAATTTTAAAATGTCATTCTGGCCTAATTTCTAGCCAAACGGGGACAAGATTGGACGAAAAAGAGAGTTTTTTTTTTTCGTTTTGAGTACTGTTTCTACCCCACCCAAGTTGGAGCATTCCAAAAAAGAATTGAAAAAATTAAAAAAAAAAACGTAATTTTGGCTACATTTCTAAATAAAATCGGGCCGGGATAGGCCGAAAAAGAGAAGAAAAAAAATCCATTTCGGGAACCGTTTCTGCCAGACCTAGGTTAGAGCATTTCCAAAAAAGTTCAAAAAAAATTGTAAAATGATCAAAAAAAAAAATTAAAAACATCTTTCTGGCTTGATTTCTTGCCAAACCGGGTCGAGATAGACCAAAAAAAGGATAAAAAAAACATTTTGTTCCGAGTATCATTTCTATTCAATCTGAAATGGAGCATCACAAAAATTAAAAAAAAAATTAAAAAAAAACATCATTCTGGCTTCATTTCCACCAAGACCGGGCAAGGACAAGCCGAAAAAGAGATTAAAAAAAAATTGTTTCAAGTACCATTTCTACGCGACCCAGAATGGAGCATGCTCAAAAAAATAGTAAAAAAATCAATAAATTTATAAACGTCACTCTGGCTTCATTTCTAGCTAAACCGATCTAGGACAAGTAGAAAAAGGGATCAAAAAAAAAAATCTCGTTCCGAGTACCGTTTCTTTCCGACTGAGGCTAGAGTATTCCCAAAAAAACTTGTAAAAAAATTCAAAACATTAAAAAATGTCATTATGGCATCATTTAAGGGGAAACTGCGCTGGGATAGGCCGTAAAAAGATTTTTTTTTTTTAAATTTCATTCCGAGTACAGTTTCTACCCGACCCGAATTGGAGCATTCCCAAAAAAATAGTAATAAAATTCAAAAGATTTAAAAACGTCATTCTGGCTTCATTTCTAGCCAAACCAAGCTAGGACAAGCCGTAAAAGAAAGATTAAAAAAAATCGTTACTAGAACCGTTTCTACCCAACCCGGGCTGGAGCATTCCCAAAAAAAAAAAAAAGTAAAAAATTCAAAACATTAAAAAAAAAAAAAAAAAAAAAAGGCATTTTGGCTTCATTTCTAGGCAAACCGGGATGGTGGGCGAAAAAGAGAGAATTTATTTTGCTCTGAATACCATTTCTACCCGACCCGGGTTGTAGCATTCCAAAAAAAATAGAAAAAAAATTTTAAAAAAAAAAAGTCATTCTAGCTTCATTTTTAGCAAAACCGGGCCAGGACTAGTAGAAAAATAGATTAAAAAAAAATTCTATTCCAAGTACGGTTTCTTCCTGACCCGGATTGGAGCATTCCTAAAAAATAGAAATAAAATTCAAAAAAATTTAAAACGTCATTCTGGCTTAATTTCTAGCCAAACGGGGACGGGGTTGGACGAAAAAGAGAGTTTTTTTTTTTTCGTTCCGAGTACTGTTTCTACCAGACCCAAGCTGGAGCATTTCAAAAAAGAAATAAAAAAATTAAAAATGTAATTCTGGCTTCATTTTTAAATAAAATCGAGCCGGGATAAGCCAGAAAAGAAAAAAATAATTTCGTTCCGGGAACCGTTTTTGCCGAACCTAGGCTGGAGCATTTCCAAAGAAATTCAAAAAAAAATTGTAAAATGATCAAAAAAATTAAAAACATCTTCTGGCTTGATTTCAAGCCAAACCGGGTCGGGACAAGCCAAAAAAGGGATTAAAAAAAATTTCGTTCTGAGTACCATTTCTATCCGATCCGAACTAGAGCATCCCAAAAATATAGAAAAAAAAATCAAAAAATTAAAAAAAAAAAAAAAAAAAAAAAAACATCAGTCTAGCGTCATTTCCAGCAAAACCAAGCAGGGACAAGCCAAAAAAGAGACAAAAAAAATTTCTGTTACGAGTACTGTTTCTACCCAACTCGGATTGGAGCATTATCAAAAAAAAAAAATAGTAAAAAAAACTTAAAAACGTCATTCTGACTTCATTTCTAGTGAAACTGGTCCTACACAAGCAGAAAAAGAGATATAAAATAAAATAAAATTCGTTCTGATTACCGTTTGTTTACGACCCGAGCTGGAGTATTCCCAAAAAAACCTATAAAGAAATTCAAAAGATTATAACGTCATTCTGGCTTCATTTCAAGGGAAACTAGGCTGGGATAGGCCGAAAAAGAGATAAAAAATAATTTCATTCCGAGTACCGTTTCTACCCGACCCGAATTGGAGCATTCCCAAAAAAATAGTAATAAAATTCAAAAGGTTTTAAAATGTAATCTATCTATAGTTCTAGCCAAACCGGGCCCAGACAAGTCGTAAAATATATTAAAAAAAATATCGTTTCTAGTACCATTTCTACCCAACCTGAGACGGAGCATTCCCAAAAAAATAGTAAAAAATTCAAAGACTTAAAAAACGGCATTCTGGCTTCATTTCTAGGCAAACCGAGAAGGGACAGGGCAAAAAGGGAGAAAACAAATTTCGTTCTAAGTACCATTTCTACCCAACCCGGGTTGGTACATTTCCAAAAGAAGTAGAAAACAAAAATCAAAAATTAAAAAAAAAAAAAAAAAAAAAAAAACTCTATCTGCCTTCATTTCTAGCAAAACCGGGCCAGGATTGCAGAAAAATAGATAAAAAAAATTTTGTTCCAAGTACCGTTTCTACCCGACCCAAATTGGAGCTTTCCCAATAAACTACAAATAAAATTCAAAAAATTTAAAAACATCATTCTGGCTTAATTTCGAGCCAAACGGGGATGGGACAGGACAAAAAAGAGAGAAATTTTTTTTCATTCTGAGTACCGTTTCAACCTAACCCAAGCTGGAGCATTCCAAAAAAAGAATTGAAAAAATTAAAAAACGTAATTATGGCTTCATTTCTAAAGAAAATCGAGCTGGGATAGGCCGAAAAAGAGAAAATAATTTCCATTCCAGGAACCGTTTCTGCCGAACCTAAGCTGGTGCATTTCCAAAAAATTTCAAAAAAAAATTGTAAAATGATCAAAAAAATTAAAAATATCTTTCTAGCCTGACTTCTAGCCAAATCGGGCCGGGACAAACCAAATAAGGGATAAAAAAAACATTTTGCTCCAAGTACCATTTCTATACGATCCGAACTGAAGCATCTCAAAAAAATAGAAAAAAAATTCAAAAAAATTAAATAAAAAAAAAAAAAAAAACATCATTCGGGCTTCATTTCAAGGGAAACTGGGCTAGGGTAGGCTGAAAAAGAGATTTTTTTTTTTTTAAAAAAAGAAACTTCATTCTGAGTACTGTTTCTACCCGATCCGAATTTAAGCATTCCCAAAAAAAAAAATAGTAATAAAATTCAAAAGATTTAAAAAAGTCATTTTGGCTTCATTTCTAGCCAAACCAGGCCAGGACAAGCTGTAAAAGAGAGATTAAAAAAAATTGTTCCTAGAACTGTTTCTACCTGATGAGAATCAACAAGCATTCAAGGATCCATTACTTGTTCCAGTTGGGCCAATTACAAGAGCAAGATCCAAGAAGATCAAAGAAGCACTTAATGGGCTAATTCAAGGGATTTGGGCTGATTCAAAAGAAGATGAAGGCTTAATAAATTTAATCCAAGCTATTGAGGGCTGATCTGATGTGATTGGGCGTTATTTTTGGACCAGATCTTCCTTAATTTTAGGCTTTTATTATTTAGAACGTTTTTTAGGGTTTTCTACATTCAGCCATGCACTCCTTGTAATAGATGGATTAGGAATGTAGCACTCCTTGTAATAGATGGATTAGGTTTTCTACATTCAGCCATGCACTCCTTGTAATAGATGGATTAGGTTTTCTACATTCAGCCATGCCTTATAAATAGCATGCACTGCTTGTAATAGGGGGAATATATTGAATTGAATAAAAATCAGAAAAGGTAAGGCTTTGCTCTTCTCTTTGGTTCTTCAAGAACTGTGAACTTATCAAGGATTCTTCCTTGTGGCGTTCAAACTTTATACCTTTGGTTCGTGATTCTTTATAATCATTGGGTCAAGGTCTTTATACCTTTGGTTCGTGATTCTTTATAATCATTGGGTCAAGGTCTGTAACTTATACCTTTGGTTCGTGATTCCTTTATAATCATTGGGTCAAGGTCTGTTACTTATACCATTGGTTCGTGATTCCTTTGTAATCATTGGGTCAAGGTCTGTTACTTATACCTTTGGTTCGCGTTTCTCTTATAAACGTTGGGTCAAGGTTTCTATCAAATCTGAATTTTAGCTTTCTTGGGCAATATTCCAATATTGTTTGTTGGGTCTCAAAGCGAGTCTATTGAGGTTCGCATCATTTGGTATCAGAGCTCAGGTTCTAAAATCAGTTTTCTATCCTTTTTTCTTTTGTTTCCAGTTATCTTGTTTCGTTTCTGTTCTTTGTTCTTCGTTCTTATTCTGTGAGGTGCACTAGGTTAAAACTGTGCACTGAGTTTCAAAAAAAAAAAAAAAAAAAAAAAAAGATGGTAATTATTGAAAACATTGTGGAAGATTCAATTGAGGTCAAATATGAGAATGAGTCCACAACTCACAATCCTCAAGTCTCAGTTGATTTGTTGAAGATGACAATACAATATATTGATTTTCTTGGAGTAGAAAATTTTAATTTTATTATCAACCCTTTGTTGATTGATGTTGCAAATAAATTGAAAGTAGATGAGAAGAAATTTTATGCTACTCTTTATAAAGGATTCAAGCTTCAGAACCGTATCAAGTTATTAAAGCATTCGAAGTATTTGTTTATTTGGAGCGGAAGATTTCAGATTTCAAAGATCAACTCGAGGACGAGTTTGTTTCAAGAGGAGGGGTCTGATGTGACGATTCGAGGGCGAATCCTTTTGAAGAGAGGGGGAATGATGAGAATCAACAAGCATTCAAGGATCCATTACTTGTTCCAGTTGGGCCAATTACAAGAGCAAGATCCAAGAAGATCAAAGAAGCACTTAATGGGCTAATTCAAGGGATTTGGGCTGATTCAAAAGAAGATGAAGGCTTAATAAATTTAATCCAAGCTATTGAGGGCTGATCTGATGTGATTGGGCGTTATTTTTGGACCAGATCTTCCTTAATTTTAGGCTTTTATTATTTAGAACGTTTTTTAGGGTTTTCTACATTCAGCCATGCACTCCTTGTAATAGATGGATTAGGAATGTAGCACTCCTTGTAATAGATGGATTAGGTTTTCTACATTCAGCCATGCACTCCTTGTAATAGATGGATTAGGTTTTCTACATTCAGCCATGCCTTATAAATAGCATGCACTGCTTGTAATAGGGGGAATATATTGAATTGAATAAAAATCAGAAAAGGTGAGGCTTTGCTCTTCTCTTTGGTTCTTCAAGAACTGTGAACTTATCAAGGATTCTTCCTTGTGGCGTTCAAACTTTATACCTTTGGTTCGTGATTCTTTATAATCATTGGGTCAAGGTCTTTATACCTTTGGTTCGTGATTCTTTATAATCATTGGGTCAAGGTCTGTAACTTATACCTTTGGTTCGTGATTCCTTTATAATCATTGGGTCAAGGTCTGTTACTTATACCATTGGTTCGTGATTCCTTTGTAATCATTGGGTCAAGGTCTGTTACTTATACCTTTGGTTCGCGTTTCTCTTATAAACGTTGGGTCAAGGTTTCTATCAAATCTGAATTTTAGCTTTCTTGGGCAATATTCCAATATTGTTTGTTGGGTCTCAAAGCGAGTCTATTGAGGTTCGCATCACTACCCAAATCGGGCAAGAGCATTCCCAAAAAAGTAGTAAAAAATTCAAAAAAATTAAAAAACGGCATTCCAGTTTCATTTCTAGGAAAACCAGGACAGGATAGGGCGAAAAAGAGAGAAAAAGTTTTTCGTTTAGAGTATCGTTTCTACCCAACCCGGGTTAGGCATTCACAAAAAAATAGAAAAAAAAAATTCAAAAAATTAAAAAAGTCATTATGGCTTCATTTATAGAAAAACCGGGCTAGGACTGGCAGAAAAATAGATAAAAAAAATTTTGTTCCAAGTATGGTTTCTACTCGACTCGAATTGGAGCATTCCTAAAATAAGAAAAATAAAATTCAAAAAATTTAAAAACGTTATTCTGGCTTAATTTCTAACCTAACGGGGACAGGATAAGACGAAAAAGAGAGATTTTAATTTTTGTTCAGAGTACTATTTCTACCCGACCCAAGCTAGAGCATTCCGAAAAAGAATTGAAAAAAATTATAAAATGTAATTTTGGCTTCATTTCTAAATAAAATCGAGCCGGGATAGACTGAAAAAGAGGAAAAAATTCCATTCTTGGAACCATTTCTGTCGGACCTAGGCTGGAGCATTTCCAAAAAAATTAAGAAAAAAAATCTTAAAATGATCAAAAAAAAATTAAAAACATCTTTTTGGCTTGATTTCTAGTCGAACTGGGCCAGGACAAACCAAAAAAGGAATAAAAAACTTTTCGTTCTGAGTACCATTTCTATCTGATCCGAACTAAAGCATCCCAAAAATATAGAAAAAAAATTAAAAAAAATTTAAAAACATCATTCTTGCATCATTTCCAACAAAACCAAGCAGGGACAAGCCAAAAAAGAGACAAAAAAATTTTCTGTTCCAAGTACTATTTCTACCCGACCCAAGCTAGAGCATTCCAAAAAAGAATTGAAAAACTTATAAAACGTAATTTTGGCTTCATTTCTAAATAAAATCGAGACGGGATAGACTGAAAAAGAGGAAAAAAAATTCCGTTCTTGGAACCATTTCTGTCGGACCTAGGCTGGAGCATTTCCAAAAACATTAAAAAAAATCATAAAATGAACAAAAAAATTAAAAACATCTTTCTAGCTTGATTTCTAGCCAAACTGGGCCAGGCCAAACCGAAAAAGGAATAAAAAAACATTTCGTTCCGAGTACCATTTCTATCCGATCCGAACTGGAGCATCCCAAAAACATAGAAAAAAAATCAAAATAAAAAATAAAAAACGTCATTCTTGCATCATTTCCAACAAAACCAAGCAGGGACAGGCCAAAAAAGAGACAAAAAAATTTTCCGTTTCGAGTACTTTTTCTGCCCAACCCGGATTGGAGCATTATCAAAAAAAATAGTAAAAAAATCAAAAAATTTAAAAACGTCATTTTGACTTCATTTCTAGTGAAACTGGTCCTACACAAGCAGAAAAAGAGATATAAAATAAAATAAAATTCGTTCTGACTACCGTTTGTTTACGACTCGGGCTGGAGTATTCCCAAAAAAACCTGTAAAAAAATTCAAAAGATTATAACGTCATTCTGGCTTCATTTCAAGGGAAAATAGGTTGGGATAGGCCGAAAAAGAGATAAAAAAAAAAATAATTTCATTCTGAGTTTCGTTTCTACCCGACCCAGATTGGAGCATTCCCAAAAAAATAGTAATAAAATTCAAAAGGTTTAAAAATGTAATCTATCTATAGTTCTAGCCAAACCGGGCCCAGACAAGTCGGAAAAGAGATTAAAAAAAATCGTTTCTAGTCGGACAAGAGGAGGCCGAGACGATAGGCGCCCGAAGCCCCTTACCGGGAAGTTCACGAGCTTTACCCCATTGACGGCTCCGGTTGATCAGGTCCTGATGCAAATCAAGGACGACGGGTCCTTGACGTTCCCGGGAAAGCTGAAAGGGAACCCAGACAGACGTCCCAAAGACAAATATTGCCGCTTCCATTGAGACCACGGCCATGACACCGCCGATTGTTACGATTTGAAGCAGCAAATTGAAGCCCTGATTAGGTAAGGGAAGTTACAGAGGTTCGTCAGCCGTGAAAGAACAGAAGCACCTCGATAGGAACAGGTTCCCCGCCGGGACAATGAGCGTCCTAGACCACCTATAGGGGACATAAGAATGATCATGGGGAGTACACCAGCCGTCGGTTCAACAAAGAAGGCTCTGAAATCCTACCTCAGAGCAGTTCATAATGTTCAGGCTGCGAGCTCCGTCCAGAAGAAGCCACGAATCAACAGCCCGACTATGGAGTTCACAGAAGAAGACGCCCAACACCTCCATCATCCGCACGACGACGCCTTTGTCGTCAACATCCGAATAGGAGACTATAACACCTACCGGGTCTTAATCGACAACAGAAGCTTCGCGGATATCCTGTTCTATCCCGCGTTCCAACAGATGCGGATCGACAAAGAACGCTTGGCCCCTACCAAGGCTCTGCTCACTGGATTTGGGGGGACGAAAGTATACCCCCTCGGCTTGATTACATTGCCTGTCACTGTCGGGGAGTACCCTCGGCAGGTCACTAGGGATGTTACCTTCCTAGTCGTCGATTACTCCTCAGCCTACAACGCAATCATAGGACGACCCGCCCTTAACGCCTGGAAGGCTGCAACCTCGACCTACGCCTTAAAGGTCAAGTTCCCTACAGAGCACGGAGTAGGGGAGTTATGGGGAGACCAGGTGGCCGCGCGAGAATGTTACGTCGCGATGGTAGAAATGCATAGCCAACTTCAGACAATGAACATAGAGTACAGAACGAGGGCAGAACCTGTGGAGGAACTCGAAGAAATAATACTCGACGAGTCCAGACCCGACAGAACCGCCAGGATCGGCGCTCTTAACAGCCCCGCGGCCCGCCAAGCGCTCGTGGCTTTCCTCAAAGAAAACCAAGATGTATTTTCCTGGAGTCATGAGGACATGCCGGGAATCGACCCGTCAGTCATGGTGCACAAGCTGAACGTGTCGCCCACTTACCGGCCCATACGACAGAAAAAGAGGGTGTTCGCCCCCGAGCGAGACCGGGCAGTAGCAGAAGAGGTCGGCAAGTTACGAGAAGCAGGCTTCATCCGAGAAGTATACTACCCCGACTGGTTGCCCAATGTGGTGATGGTCAAGAAAGCCAACGGGAAGTGGCGGATGTGTGTAGACTTCACGGACCTGAACAAGGCGTGCCCCAAAGACAGTTACCCCCTCCCTCAAGTCGATACACTGGTAGACTCCACAGCCCGGCACCAGCTTCTGAGCTTCATGGATGCCTTCTCAGGGTACAACCAGATCCGGATGGATGAGGTAGATCAAGAGAAGACCTCGTTCGTCACCAGCCAAGGACTTTTCTGCTACAAGGTGATGCTATTCGGATTGAAGAACACGGGTGCCACATACCAAAGACTCATGAACAAGATGTTCGCAGACCAGATAGGAAGGAATGTTCAAGTGTACGTCGACGACATGCTGGTGAAAAGCCGAAAGAAGGAGGATCACTTGAGTGATCTCGAAGAGACATTCGGCACCCTCTGCTCCTACGACATGAAGCTCAAACCGTCAAAATGTGCATTCGGAGTGACTGCAGGTAAATTCCTCGGCTTCATGGTGTCTCAGAGAGGCATCGAGGCCAACCCGGACAAGATCTGTGCTATAATGGAGATGGTCCCCCCGAAGAGTACAAAAAAGGTACAAAGCTTGAACGGAAAAGTGGCCGCCCTGAACAGGTTCGTGTCAAGAGCAACGGACAAGTGCCTCCCGTTCTTCCGCACGCTGAAGAAAGCTTTCGAGTGGACGGATGAATGCCAAAAGGCGTTCCAAGAACTGAAGTCCTACCTCTCCTTTCCTCCATTGCTGAGCCCTTCGCAGCCAGGGGAGGAACTCTTCCTCTACTTAGCTGTCTCACCAGCGGCCGTCAGCGCGGCCTTGATCCGAGAAGAAGACGGGGTCCAGAAGCCCGTGTACTACGCCAGCCAGGCATTTCAAGGAGTGGAAGGAAGGTATCCGACCATGGAGAAACTCGCCTTCGCCTTGGTCACTGCGGCACGAAAGCTTAAGCCGTACTTTCAAGCCCATACGATAGTCGTTCGGACCGACAAGCCATTACGGCGGGCGATGCACAATCCCGAGGCTGCTGGCTGCCTTGCCTTATAGGCGATAGAGTTGACAGAGTTCGACATCAGATACAGCCCACGCACCGCCATCAAGGGGCAGGCAGTGGCAGACTTCATAGCCGAATTCACCGGTGAAGCCAACCAGGGGGCAAGCGACTACCCTCCATGGAGTATACACACAGATGGGTCGTCAACTAGACAGGCCGGTGGAGTAGGTGTCGTACTTCAGTCCCCCGAAGGAGATCAGATCGAATGTATGATCCGCCTGGACTTCCCCACCACCAACAACGAGGCAGAGTATGAAGCTTTAATAACTGGGTTGGACCTCGCCAAAGCGGTAGGAGCAGCCCGGGTGATAGTCTCCTGCGACTTCCAGGTCGTCGTCAACCAAGTAAATGGAGACTACGAGTGCAGAGGCGACAAAATGAAAAAATATCTCTATCAAGCAAGGAGAAGGGTGGACGAGATGAAGGCAGAGATAGTCCAGATCCCCAGAGAAGATAATGAGTAGGCCGACCGCCTTGCCAAAGCCACCTCGTCGGAACATGGGGCCGCCACTAATGATGTGCTCTCTTTTGTGCAGGTTTCTCTGCTAATTGACTCTATCGGTGTGCAAGAAATAGGCTCCGAAAGTGATTGGACCGCGCCCTTAATTGCTTACCTAAAAGATGGCGTCCTACCCGACGGAAGAGAAGCCGCTCGGAAGCTGAAGGTCCGAGAGGCAAGGTTCGTATTGATGAAGGACGTCTTGTACAAAAGGGGCAGGATACTACTGGCCAACTATGCGAAAAGACACACAGGCTTATGTCAAAGCTTTCGACAAGTGCTAGAGGTTCAACAACATCATCAGACAGCCCCCCGAAGAGCTGACCCCCATGACGGTCCCATGGCCGTTCGCATAGCGGGGACTAGATATCATGGGCCCATTCCCAACAGCTATGCAACAGCTAAAGTTCCTAGTGGTAGGCATAGACTACTTCACAAAATGAGTAAAGCTGAAGCATTGGCCACTATCACAGAGAAGAACATACGGAGCTTCGTCTGGAAGTCCATCATATGCAGGTTCGGAATACCTAGAGTACTAGTCTCTGACAATGGGAAACAATTTGATAATGGTCCCTTCCGAGAGTTCTGCACGCAACTAGGAATAAAAAATCATTACTCTTCCCCCGCCCACCGCCAAGCCAACGGTCAAGTAGAAGTGACGAACCGATCCTTGCTTAAGATTATCAAGACTCGGCTCGAGGGGGTAAAGGAGATATGGCCTGAAGAACTTCCAAGCGTATTATGGGCATACAGGATGACAGCAAGGACCCCTACAGGAGAGACACCTTTCTGGCTAACCTACGACAGCGAGGCAGTCATCCCTGCCGAAGTAGGACTCACAAGCTATAGGGTGAACGCCCATGACGAAGGCAGGAACAACGAGGCCTTGCGCCTACAGCTCGACTTGATCGACGAAGATAGAGCAGCAGCAGAGCAAAGGCTAGCCCGGTATCAAGATCGCATGGCTAAACACTACAACTCCCGAGTCAGACACAGGGAATTCCAGGTCGGAGACCTCGTTCTAAGAAAGATCACGGGCGCCGCCAGAGACCTCACCCAAGGAAAGCTCGGCCCCAACTGGGAAGGGCCCTACCGGATCACAGCATGGCAAAGGAAAGGCACCTACCATTTGGAAACACTGGAAGGGCAGAAGCTATACCATCCGTGGAATGCCGAGCACCTACGAAAGTACTACCAGTAAGAAAAAATGGCAACCCACTACCTGTAATCTGCTTTGATGTATTTTTGGAACTCAAAGGGCATGTTTTCCCCTTCTCAAAAAATTATGCAAGACACAGGTTTATTCAAAGTCTCTTCTATATATTGTTAAGTGTTGAACATCAGAACTTGCGAGGTACCAAGGTCAACGGTACAAAGACCGACTACCCCAGACCGACGATATAAAAAGCCTAAGCATAAAATCCGTTCAAGCACAAAAGCTGACGGTGTCAAAACTGACGGCTCCATCCTACAAGACTTAAAAGCGTCAAGCATAGAAGCTGACGGCTTAGAAGCCAACGATATAAAAAGCCTAAGCATAAAATCCGTTCAAGCACAAAAGCTGACGGTGTCAAAGCTGACGGCTCCATCCTACATGGCTTAAAAGCGTCAAGCATAGAAGCTGACGGCTTAGAAGCCAACGATGTAAAAAGCCTAAGCATAAAATCCATTCAAGCACAAAAGCTGACGGTGTCAAAGCTGACGGCTCCATCCTACAAGGTGTCAAAGCTGACGGCTCCATCCTACAAGGTTTAAAAGCGTCAAGCATAGAAGCTGACGGCTTAGAAGCCAACGATATAAAAAGCCTAAGCATAAAATCCGTTCAAGCACAAAAGCTGACGGTGTCAAAGCTGACGACTCCATCCTACAAGGCTTAAAAGCGTCAAGTATAGAAGCCGACGGCTTAGAAGCCAACGATGTAAAAAGCCTAAGCATAAAATCCGTTCAAGCACAAAAGCTGACGGTGTCAAAGCTGACGGCTCCATCCTACAAGGCTTAAAAGCGTCAACATAGAAGCTGACGGCTTAGAAGCCAACGATATAAAAAGCCTTAGCAATAAAATCCGGTCAAGCATAAATGCTGACGGTGTCAAAGCTGACGATGTCAAAGCTGACGGCTCCATTCTACAAGCATAAAAGTGTCGAGCATAAAAGCTGACGACTTAGAAGCCATTAAGAATCTACGAGGCATAAAAGCGTCAGGCATAAAAGCCGACGGCTTAGAAGCCAACAATCTAAAAAGAATCTACAAAGTATAAAACTGGTCAAGCATAAAAGCTGACGTTTCAAAGGACGACGGCCTAAAAGCCACAACAATGTCCTAGAAGTCAACAGCCTAAAAGTCTAAAAGACGACAGCGTTCAAAGGTCGATGGCCTAAAAGCCACAACAATATCCTGGAAGTCAACGGCCTAAAAATCTAAATGACGACGGCGTAAAAAGGCAACGACCTAAAACCACGATGTTATCTTAAAAATGGCAAAGGCAAGAGCCTAAGTCTGAAAGACGACAGCCTAATGTCGACGGTCCAAATATAAAAGCCTGGTAACGTTACACATGACGGTTGTGAATCCAACACAACAAGCATCAAAGATCCACAATCAAGCTACCATGAAGAAAATAAAAGAAGAAAAGGAAACCGTCCACAAAGCTTGAATAAAAAGCAAGATATACGCACAAGAACAAGCATGAAATAAAAAGTGCATTAATAAAAATGCCTTCAACGGCAACATTGTTCACGACGGTAAAAAATTAATACATATTAAATGCCTTAAAAGGCAACTGTTCATGACGGTCCAAGAATTAATATTATTACATAGAAATTGCAAGATCATTCGACGAGGGAGTCAACGACTTTCACTTCGTCATCTTGGCTTTGGGCGTGATCACGGCCAGCTGTCCCTGCTTCGTCTTCTCGGGTCCCGGCACCTTTAGTATCTTGACCTTCATCAAACAAATGATCAGTGCTACTCGAGGCCTCAGGGAGGACGGACGTCTGGGCTTGGGCTTCGTCGATGCTAACCTTTGAAAGATCCAGCTCGGGGTGCAAGGCCTTTACCTGATGAAGGGCGTCGTCGAATCCGTCAGCAAAGGTGCTGCCCAACTCCGTCAAGTAAGCCTCAAAGTCCCGATAATCCCTAATGGCATCCTCTTTGACCTGACGGAGTTGGTCCTTGACGGATGAAATCTCCTCTTCTGTATCTGCAAGGACTCTTCGCAACACCTCCATCTGCTTCTCCAACTCGCCCCTCTCCTGCTCGGACAGAGTCAGCTTCTTTTCCAAGCGCGCCCTCCAGGCCTTAAACTGGGCAAGCTTATCCTCCGTCGCATCCGCCTTAGCCCGTAGACGGCTTATAGCCGTCTCCTCATGAACACAACGGTCCATGAAACCCTTCATCATCAGGACGGCCTAGAATAAAGAAATGCCAAGTCAAAATGACGAGGAATAAAAATGAATGGAAAGGCGATGATGGCGGGTAACGTGTTTACCTGGGTAAGGCTGAAAAGGCCCGTCTCACCCATCGCCTCCGTCGAGTGGTTTCCAAGGTCCTCATAATCCTCTGCTGTCAGGATCGAGGACAGCCTCTCTATGGCATACTTGGAATCCTCGCGCAGGAGGACGAGTGGCTTCTCCACGTTGGGCACTGGACCACCCGTCATCAGCCCCTTTCCCTTGCCATGCTTGACGGGGACCTTCACCTCCGCCTCCAAGCCCACGACGGCCTCGGACGCGACCTTTGCCTTCTTGGCATGACGGTCCGCCTCAGGGCCGGGTTTCCTCTTCGTAATGGACGGCTTGGGCGCACCCGTCCCCCCTGCTTGTGCGTCTTTCTCCTTAGCAACAGCTTGTTGCCTAATGTAACCCCTCCTCTTTGCTTCCTCCATTTCTGCAAAAGTGGACTGTACGTGAGTTGATGACAAAGAAAGAAACTTGAAATTCAAGAGAACGGACTTACGTGCTCGGACTTGTGTCTCGTACTTCAATGCCACCGCGGACAGTTCAGGCCCTTCACAATGCCAACAGATTGTCTTAAGTGTTACCAACGAAGCCCAAGATCTTTCCGTCAACTCAGTCTTTTGAAAGATCTTCTCCAAAAAACTCCACTGTTCTAGAGAAACCTGTGGACGGTCTTGAGCTGAAGAAAGAAGACGGTTAGAAAACAATAGTGCAATTTTCGCAAACAAGAAAGAGAAAGGACGCATACCAGACGGAGGCAAAACACCCCATGTCGTGTCGACGGGCATAAATTCGGTCTCACCTGGTTGACACATCCACTCATCCTCGTCCATAAAAAAGTACCTAGACTTCCAGTCCATATTGGAATCTGGAGTATCACTCACTAACCTCAACAACGAGCTCCTAGCAACAAAACTATACATCCCTCTCGACTTTGTAATCTCTATGGGACGGTAGCAATGGAAGAACTCTTCCACCGTCAACCTTTTTTTCCCCTTGGACATCAATCCGTACAAAACTTCCACCCCCAGGTTGACCCTCCAAGCGTTTGGGGAGACTTGACTGACGGACAGCCCCAGGTAATGGAGGAGTTGACGGTGTAGCTGAGTTAAGGGAAACCTTAACCCAGCCTTGAGCATTTGCTCATAAACCCCGACACCCCTGACACTGTGGTAGTAACACTTCTCTCCTGGGCGGGGTAGACGGATGGGTATATTGACGGGTATCTGGTATTTGCTCCTAAGTGTCTTAAAGTGGGATACTTTGATTATGGAGTAAAAATCGTTCACCGTCCATAGTGACAGCATCACGAACTTCCTCATTCCATCAGAGCCTATGACGGACTGAACTTGCAGCTCGGTTTCCCCTAGACCGTCACTAAGGTTACTCTTTGCTCTATCACTACTTGATGTAGAAGAGCTGGTCGATGAACCGTCTTCACTAGAGATGTCAGGATCTTTTGAACCGGACGGGTGGACTTCGTCGTAGCCCGCTCCGTCGCGGACAAACGACTGGTTACTGGACGCGCTAGACATTTATCACCTACATATGACAGAAAACCCTAAGTTCAACGCCTTAAAGATACCTGACGGTTGTACAAGTGAACAAGGGGATGATAAGTACTTACTGGTCGATTTCGCTGCTGAAGAGTGTAAACGACGGTTGCGAGTACGTAACAGGCAAACAGGTTGACGGATCAAATGCTTTTCTGGCCGAGTGAACGGATGAGCTCTGATCGCTTGATTTGAGTGAAAGTAAAAAATGGGGCGAAAAGAGAGAGGCTTATATATGGGGGTAGCACGGAAGGCGAGGAGACGCCTCATTTCTGGCACACGAACATTAAGTCGACGACACGTGCCCTGCATTAATTACCCAGCATTAATCACTGAGTGACAGCCTGTCTATTCAACTCTCTCATGAGGTGGAACCGTCATCCCATTAGTCCGACGCCTGTGTGTTCACGGACTGATGGGCTGAGGGGGCAACTGATAGGGATAAAACTCCCACTAGACGCCGGCACCTTGCGCGGGGTGACGGTTCGAGGTATGATGACGGACACTGGACCTTGACGACGCGACCCTTAGGATGGGGTGACGGAGGAGACCGTCAACAGGGGAAGGCATGGGGCATCAGAGCCTACCTTGCCACGTACGCTTCCCTCAGAAAATGAGTCTTGTCGGGTACGCTACTACTTGGACAGGTGTCTTGCGCAGCGCGACCACTCCCAAAGGGATGGCTTGCCCAACACACTTGACTGCCCAAACAAGAATCTTACGCTCCACGCTACTCAGGGACAATTCCGGTAAAAGTGGTATCTTCTCCAGCACGCCTTGGCCAAGGGCCCCTGCTACTACTATTTATACTTCCACGCCCTCCAAAATTGAGGTACGCATGCTTCTACCCCGACTCTGGCACTCTAGAGTTGTGAGCAATACTAACTTAACCTTCGGAGGGTTGTTGGCCGGTACCACGCCGGTACCTCCCTTTGAGGTTCTTTCTACCTTTGCAGGATCGTCCGAAGTACGTGAAGGCCGTGTAGCTTACTGAGTTGATTCTTAGCATCATCAGCTTCATTTCCAAATAAAATCGAGCTGGGATAGACTGAAAAAGAGGGAAAAAAATTCCGTTCTTGGAACCATTTCTGTCGGACCTAGGCTGGAGCATTTCCAAAAACATTAAAAAAAATCGTAAAATGATCAAAAAAAATTAAAAACATCTTTCTAGCTTGATTTCTAGCCAAACTGGGCCAGGACAAACTGAAAAAGGAATAAAAAAAACAATTCGTTCTGAGTACCATTTCTATCCGATCCGAACTGGAGCATCCCAAAAATATAGAAAAAAAATTAAAAAAAACGTCATTCTTGCATCATTTCCAACAAAACCAAGCAGGGACAGGCCAAAAAAGAGACAAAAAAATTTTCCGTTTCGAGTACTTTTCTGCCCAACCCGGATTGGAGCATTATAAAAAAAATAGCAAAAAAATCAAAAAACTTAAAAACGTCATTCTGACTTCATTTCTAGTGAAACTGGTCCTACACAAGCAGAAAAAGAGATATAAAATAAAATAAAATTCATTCTAAGTACCGTTTGTTTATGACCCAGGCTGGAGTATTCCCAAAAAAACCTGTAAAAAAATTCAAAAGATTATAACGTCATTCTAGCTTCATTTCAAGGGAAACTAGGCTGGGATAGGCCGAAAAAGAGATAAAAAATAATTTCATTCCGAGTATCGTTTCTACCTGACCCAGATTGGAGCATTCCCAAAAAAATAGTAATAAAATTCAAAAGGTTTAAAAATGTAATCTATCTATAGTTCTAGCCAAACCGGGCCCGGACAAGTCATAAAAGAGATTAAAAAAAAATCATTTCTAGTACCGTTTCTACCCAACTTGAGATGAAGCATTCCCAAAAAAAATAGTAAAAAATTCAAAGACTTAAAAAACAGCATTCTGGCTTCATTTCTAGGCAAACCGAGAAGGGACAAGGCAAAAAGGGAGAAAAAAAATTTCGTTCTGAGTACCATTTTTGCCCAACCCGGGTTGGTACATTCCCAAAAAAGTAGAAAAAAAAAAAAAAAAAAAAAAAAAAAAAAAAAAAAAAACTCATTCTAGCTTCATTTCTAGCAAAATCGGGCCAAGAACTGCAGAAAAATAGATAAAAAAAATTTCGTTCCAAGTACCGTTTCTACCCGACCCAAATTGGAGCATTCCCAATAAACTAGAAATAAAATTCAAAAAATTTAAAAATGCCATTCTGGCTTAATTTCGAGCCAAACGGGGATGGGATAGGACAAAAAAGAGAGAAATTTTTTTTCATTCTAAGTACCATTTCGACCCGACCCAAGCTGGACCATTCCGAAAAAAGAATTGAAAAAATTAAAAAACGTAATTATGGCTTCATTTCTAAAGAAAATCGAGCTAGAATAGGTCGAAAAAGAGAAAATAATTTCCATTCTAGGAACCATTTCTGCCAAACCTAAGCTGATGCATTTCCAAAAAAATTCAAAAAAAAAATTGTAAAATGATCAAAAAATTAAAAACATATTTCTGGCCTGACTTCTAGCCAAATCAGGCCGGGACAAACCTAAAAAGGGATAAAAAAACATTTTGCTCCGAGTACCATTTTATACGATCCGAACTGAAGCATCTCAAAAAAATAGAAAAAAATTCAAAAAAAAAAAAAAACATCATTCTGGCTTCATTTCAAGGGAAACTAGGCTGAGGTAGGCTGAAAAAGAGATTAAAAAAAAAAAAAAAAAAACTTCATTCCGAGTACTGTTTCTACCCAATCCGAATTTGAGCATTCCCAAAAAAATAGTAATAAAATTCAAAAGATTTAAAAACATCATTTTGGCTTCATTTCTAGCCAAACCAGGCTAGGACAAGCTATAAAAGGGAGATTAAAAAAAATTGTTCCTAGAACTGTTTCTACCCAAATCGGGCAAGAGCATTCCCAAAAAAATAGTAAAAAATTCAAAAAATTAAAAAACGGCATTTCGATTTCATTTCTTGGAAAACTGGGACGGGACAGGGCGAAAAAGAGAGAAAAATTTTTTCGTTTGGAGTATCGTTTCTACCGAACCCGGGTTAGGCATTCACAAAAAAATAGAAAAATAAAAAAAATAAAAATAAATAAAAATAAAAAGTCATTTTGGCTTCATTTCTAGAAAAACCAGGCTAGGACTGGCAGAAAAATAGATAAAAAAAAATTTTGTTCCAAGTATGGTTTCTACTCGACTCGAACTAAAGCATTCCTAAAATAAGAGAAATAAAATTCAAAAAATTTAAAAACGTTATTCTGGCTTAATTTCTAGCCTAACGGGGATGGGATAGGACGAAAGAGAGAGATTTTAATTTTTGTTCAGAGTACTGTTTCTACCCGACCCAAGCTAGAGCATTCTGAAAAAGAATTGAAAAAAATTATAAAACGTAATTTTGGCTTCATTTCTAAATAAAATCGAGCCGGGATAGACTGAAAAAGAGGAAAAAAATTCCGTTCTTGGAAACATTTCTGTCGGACCTAGGCTGGAGCATTTCCAAAAAAATTTAAAAAAAAAATCTTAAAATGATCAAAAAAATTAAAAACATCTTTTTGGCTTGATTTCTAGCCAAACTGGGCCAGGACAAACCAAAAAAGGAAAAAAAAACTTTTCATTCTGAGTACCATTTCTATCCGATCCGAACTAAAGCATCCCAAAAATATAGAAAAAAAATCAAAAAAAAAATAAAAAACATCATTCTTGCATCATTTCCAACAAAACCAAGCACGGACAAGCCAAAAAAGAGACAAAAATTTTCCGTTCCGAGTACTATTTCTACCCAACCCAAGCTAGGGCATTCCAAAAAAGCATTGAAAAACTTATAAAACGTAATTCTGGCTTCATTTCTAAATAAAATCGAGCCGGGATAGACTGAAAAAGAGGAAAAAATTCCGTTCTTGGAAACATTTCTGTCGGACCTAGGTTGGAGCATTTCCAAAAACATTAAAAAAATCGTAAAATGATCAAAAAAAAAATTAAAAACATCTTTCTGGCTTGATTTCTAGCCAAACTGGGTCAGGACAAACCGAAAAAGGAATAAAAAAGCATTTCGTTCCGAGTACCATTTCTATCCGATCCGAACTGGAGCATCCCAAAAACATAGAAAAAAAATCAAAAAAAAATTAAAAAACGTCATTCTTGCATCATTTCCAACAAAACCAAGCAGGGACAGGCCAAAAAAGAGACAAAAAAATTTTCCATTTCAAGTACTTTTTCTGCCCAACCCGAATTGGAGCATTATCAAAAAAATAGTAAAAAAATCAAAAAATTTAAAAACGTCATTCTGACTTCATTTCTAGTGAAACTGGTCCTACACAAGTAGAAAAAGAGATATAAAATAAAATAAAATTCGTTCTGACTACCGTTTGTTTACAACCCGGGCTGGAGTATTCCCAAAAAAACCTGTAAAAAAATTCAAAAGATTAAAACGTCATTTTGGCTTCATTTCAAGGGAAACTAGGCTGGGATAGGCCGAAAAAGAGATAAAAAAATAATTTCATTCCGAGTACCGTTTCTACCCAACCCGGATTGGAGCATTCCCAAAAAAATAGTAATAAAATTCAAAAGGTTTAAAAATGTAATCTATCTATAGTTCTAGCCAAACCGGGCCCGGACAAGTCGTAAAAGAGATTAAAAAAAAATCATTTCTAGTACCGATTCTACCCAACCTGAGATGGAGCATTCCCAAAAAAATAGTAAAAAATTCAAAGACTTAAAAAACGGCATTTTGGCTTCATTTCTTGGCAAACCAGGAAGGGACAGGGCAAAAAGGGAGAAAAAAATTTTCGTTCTGAGTACCATTTCTACCCAACCTGGGTTGGTACATTCCCAAAAAAGTAGATAAAAAATAAAAAAAATATTAAAAAAAAAAAAAAACTCATTCTAGCTTCATTTCTAGCAAAACCAAGCCAAGACTGCAAAAAAATAGATAAAAAAATTTTCGTTCCAAGTACCGTTTCTACCCGACCCAAATTGGAGCATTCCCAATAAACTACAAATAAAATTCAAAAAATTTAAAAACGTCATTATGGCTTAATTTCAAGCCAAACGGGGATGGGACAAGACGAAAAAGAGAGAAATTTTTTTTCATTCTAAGTACTGTTTCGACCCGACCCAAGCTGGAGCATTCCGAAAAAAGAATTGAAAAAATTAAAAAAACGTAATTATGGCTTCATTTCTAAAGAAAATCGAGCTGGGATAGACCGAAAAAGAGAAAATAATTTCCATTCTAGGAACAGTTTCTGCCAAACCTAAGCTGGTGCATTTCCAAAAAAATTTAAAAAAATTTGTAAAATGATCAAAAAATTAAAAACATCTTTCTGGCCTGACTTATAGCCAAATCAGGCCGAGACAAACCGAAAAAGGGATAAAAAAAACATTTTGCTCCAAGTACCATCTCTATACGATCCGAACTGAAGCATCTCAAAAAAATAAAAAAAAATTCAAAAAAATTAAAAAACATCATTCTGGTTTCATTTCAAGCGAAATTGGGCTGGGGTAGGCTAAAAAAGAGATTTAAAAAAAAAAAAAAAAAAAAAAAAAAAAAAAAAAAACTTCATTCCGAGTACTGTTTCTACCCGATCCGAATTTGAGCATTCCCAAAAAAATAGTAATAAAATTCAAAAGATTTAAAAACGTCATTTTGGCTTCAACTAGCCAAATTAGGCCAGGACAAGCCGTAAAAGTGAGATTAAAAAAATTGTTCCTAGAACCATTTCTACCCAAACCGGGCTGGAGCCCAAAAAAATAGTAAAAAATTCAAAAAATTAAAAAACAGCATTCCGGTTTCATTTCCAGGAAAATCGAGACGGGACAGGGTAAAAAAGAGAGAAAAATTTTTTCGTTCTGAGTACCGTTTCTACCCGACCTGAGTTGGGCATTCACAAAAAAATAGAAAAAAAATTCAAAAAATAAAAAAAATTTTAAAAAAGTCATTTTGGCTCATTTCTACAAAAACCGGGCCAGGACTGGCAGAAAAATAGATAAAAAAAAATTTTGTTCCAAGTATGGTTTCTACCCGACTCGGATTGGAGCATTCTTAAAAAAAGAGAAATAAAATTCAAAAAATTTAAAAACGTTATTCGGGGTTAATTTCTAGCCAAACGGGGACGGGATAGGACGAAAAAGAGATTTTTTTTTTTTTGTTCTGAGTACTGTTTCTACTCGACCCAAGCTGGAGCATTCTGAAAAGGAATTGAAGAAAATTATAAAACGTAATTCTGGCTTGATTTCTAAATAAAATCGAGCCGGGATAGACCGAAAAAGAGAAAAAAAATTCCGTTCTTGAAACCATTTCTGTCGGGCCTAGGTTAGAGCATTTCCAAAAAAATTCAAAAAAAATCGTTAAATGATCAAAAAAAATTAAAAACATCTTTTTGGCTTGATTTCTAGCAAAACCGGGCCAGGACAAACCGAAAAAGGGATAGAAAAAAACATTTCGTTCCGAGTACCATTTCTATTGGATCCGAACTGGAGCGTCCCAAAAATATAGAAAAAAAAATCAAAAAATAAAAAAAACATCATTCTTGCGTCATTTCCAGCAAAACCATGCAGGAACAGGCCAAAAAAGAGTCAAAAAAATTTTCCGTTTCAAGTATTGTTTCTACCCAACTCGAATTGGAGCATTATCAAAAAAACAGAAAAAAAAATTTAAAAAATTTAAAAACATCATTTTGACTTCATTTATAGTGAAACTAGTCCTAGACAAGCAGAAAAAGAGATATAAAATAAAATTCGTTCTGAGTACTGTTTGTGTTCGACCTGGGCTAGAGTATCCCCAAAAAAACCTGTAAAAAAATTCAAAAGATTATAACGTCATTCTGGCTTCATTTCAAGGGAAACTAGGCTGGGACATGCCGAAAAAGAGATTAAAAAAATAATTTCATTCCGAGTACCGTTTCTACCAGACCCAAATTGGAGCATTCACAAAAAAATAGTAATAAAATTCAAAACGTTTAAGAATGTAATTCTATCTTTATTTCTAGCCAAACCGAGCCCGGACATGTCGTAAAAGAGATTTTAAAAAAAATCAGTCATAGTACTGTTTCTACCTAACCCGAGATGGAGCATTCCCAAACAAATAGTAAAAAAATCAAAAACTTAAAAATAGCATTCTGGCTTCATTTCTAGAAAAATGGGGAAAGGACAGGGCAAAAAGAGAGAAAAAAAAATTTTCGTTCTGGATACCATTTCTACCCGACCTGGGTTGGTGCATTCCCAAAAGAGTAGAAAAAAAATAAAAAAAAAAACTAAAAAAAAAAAGTCATTCTGGCTTTATTTCCAGCAAAACAGGGCCAGGACTGCAAAAAAATAGATAAAAAAATTTTCGTTCCAAATTGAAAACATTAAAAAACGTAATTATGACTTCATTTCTAAAGAAAATCGAGCCGGGATAAGCCGAAAAAGAGAAAAATAATTCCATTGCAGGAACCATTTCTACCGGACCTAAGCTGGTGCATTTCTAAAAAATTCAAAAATTAAATTGTAAAATGATCAAAAAATTAAAAAACATCTTTCTGGCCTGACTTCTAGCCAAATCAAGCCGGGACAAACCAAAAAAGGGGCAAAAAAAACATTTCGTTCCGAGTACCATTTTTATACGATCCGAAATGAAGCATCTTAAAAAAATAGGAAAAAAATTCAAAAAATTAAAAAAATATCATTCTGGCTTCATTTTCAAGGGAAATTAGGCTGGGGTAAGCTGAAAAAGAGATTTTAAAAATAAAAAAAATAAAAATAAAAACTTCATTCCAAGTGTTGTTTCTTCCCGATCCGAACTGGAGCATTCCCAAAAAAATAGTTATAAAATTCAAAAGATTTAAAAACGTCATTTTGGCTTCATTTCTAACCAAACCTGGCCAGGACAAGCCGTAAAAGAGAGATTAAAAAAAAAAATAGTTCCTAGAACCGTTTCTAACCAAACCGGGTTGAAGCATTCCCAAAAAAATAGTAAAAAATTCAAAAAATAAAAAACGGCATTCCGGTTTCATTTCTAGGAAAACCAGGACGAGAAAGGGCAAAAAAGAGAGAAAAAATTTTTCGTTCTGAGTACCGTTTCTACCCAACCCTGGTTGGGCATTCACAAAAAAAATAGAAAAAATTTGAAAAATAAATAAATAAGTCATTTGGCTTCATTTCTAGAAAAACTAGGCCAGGACTAGCAGAAAAATAGATAAAAAAATTTCATTCCAAGTATGGTTTCTACCCGATCCGGATTGGAGCATTCCTAAAAAAAGAGAAATGAAATTCAAAAAATTTAAAAATGTTATTTTGGCTTCATTTCTAGCCAAACGAGGATGGGATAAGACGAAAAAGAGAGTTTTTTTTTTTTAGTACTATTTTTACCCGACCCAAGCTAGAGCATTCTGAAAAAGAATTGAAAAAAATTATAAAACGTAATTCTGGCTTCATTTCTAAATAAAATCAAGTCGGGATAGACCGAAAAAGAGAAGAAAAAAAATTCCGTTCCTAGAACCATTTCTGTCGGACATAGGCTAGAGCATTTCCAAAAAAATTCAAAAAAAAATTGTAAAATGATCAAAAAAATTAAAAACATCTTTCTGGCTTGATTTCTAGCCAAACCGGGCCGGGACTAACCGAAAAAGGGATAAAAAAACATTTCATTCCGAGTACCATTTCTATCCAATCCAAACTGGAGCATCCCAAAAATATAGAAAAAAAATTCAAAAAATAAAAAAAACGTTATTCTGGCTTCATTTCTAGCAAAACTAAACAAGGATAGGCCGAAAAAGAAATTAAAAAAAAAAAATCATTTCGAGTACTGTTTCTACCCAAGTAGGATTGGAGCATTGTCAAAAAATAGTAAAAAAAAAAAAACTAAAAATGTCATTCTGGCTTCATTTCTAGCGAAACCGGTCTAGGACAAGCAAAAAAAAAAAAAGAGATTAAAAAAATTTGTTTTGGGTACCGTTTCTACCCGACCCGGGTTGGAGTATTCCCAAAAAAACTTGTAGAAAAATTCCAAAGATTATAAAATGTCATTCTGGCTTCATTTCAAGGGAAACTGGGCTGGGATAGGCTATAAATGAGATAAAAAAAAATTAATAATTTCATTCCGAGTACCGTTTCTACCCGACCCAGATTGGAGCATTCCCAAAAAAATAGTAATAAAATTCAGAAGATTTGAAAACGTAATTCTAGCTTTATTTCAAGCCAAACCGGGCCAGGACAAGTCATAAATGAGATTTAAAAAAAAAAAAATCATTCCTAGTATCGTTTCTACCCAACCAGAGCTGGAGCATTCCCAAAAAAATAGTAAAAAATTCAAAAAATTAAAAAACAAAATTCTGGCATCATTTCTGCGCAAACCATGACAAAACTCGGCGAAAAGAGAGAAAAAGTTTTTCGTTCTGTGTACCATTTCTACTCGACCTGGGTTGGTGCATTCCCAAAAAAATAGAAAAAAATTAAAAAAAAAAAAGTCATTCTAACTTCATTTCTAGCAAAACTGGGCCAGGACTAGCAGAAAAATAGGTTTTAAAAAAATAATAATTACAAGTACCGTTTCTACCCAACCCGAATTGGAGCATTCCCACAAAAATAGAAATAAAATTTAAAAAATTTAAAACCATCATTCTGGCTTAATTTCTAGACAAATGGGGACAGACAGGACAAAAAAGAGAGAAATTTTTTTTTATTCCGAGTACCATTTTTACCCGACCCAAGCTGGAGCATTCTGAAAAAGAATTGAAAAGAATTAAAAAAATGTAATTTTGGCTTCATTTCTAAACAAAATTGAACCGGGATAGGCTGAAAAAGAGAAAAAAAAAATTCCATTCCGGGAACCGTTTTTGATGGACCTAGGCTGGTGCATTTCCAAAAAAATTCAAAAAAAAATTTGTAAAATGATCAAAAAAATTAAAAACATCTTTCAGGCTTCATTTCATACCGAATACCATTTCTATCTGATCCAAACTGAAGCATCCCAAAAAAATTCAAAAAATTTAAAAAAAAAACGTCATTCTAGCTTTATTTCAATTGAAACTGGGCTGGGATAGGCCAAAAAAGAGATTAATTTTTTTTTTAAATGACTTCCTTCCGAGTACCATTTCTACCCGATTTGAATTGGAGCATTCCCAAAAAAATAGTAATAAAATTCAAAAGATTTAAAAACGTCATTTTGGTTTCATTTCTAGCCAAATCGGGCCAGGACAACATGTAAAAGAGATTAAAAAAAGTCGTTCCTAGTACCGTTTCTACCCAACTTAAGCTGGAGCATTCCCAAAAAAATGGTAAAAAATTAAAAAAAAAATTAAAAAAACAGCATTCTTGCTTCATTTCTAGGCAAACTGGGACGGGACAGGGTGAAAAAGAGAGAAATTTTTTTTCGTTCTGAATAACGTTTCTACCCGACCTAGGTTGCAGCATTTCCAAAAAGATAAAAATAAAATCAAAAAATTCAAAAAGGTCATTCTGACTTCATTTCTAGCAAAACTGGGATAGGACTGGTAAAAAAATAGATAAAAAAAATTTCGTTCCAGATACCGTTTCTACCCGACCCATATTGGAGCATTCCCAAAAAAAAAAATAGAAATAAAATTCAAAAAATTTAAAAATGTCATTTTGGCTGAATTTCTAGCCAAACGGGGATGGGATAGGACGAAAAAGAGAGAAATTTTTTTTCTTTCCGAGTACCGTTTCTACCTGACCCAAGCTAGAACATTCCGAAACAGAATTGAAAAAAATTACAAAATGTAATTTTGGACTGGAAAACGTTCTAGGAACCGTTTTTGCCGGACCTAGACTGGAAAATTCCCAAAAAAATTGTAAAATAATCAAAAAATTAAAAACGTTATTCTAGCTTGATTTCTAACCAAACCAGGCCGGGATAAAACGAAAAAAGAGAAAAAAAAAATTTCGTTCCAAATACTGTTTCCATCCGATTCGAATTGGGGCATCCCCAAAAAATAGAAAAAAGAATTTGAAAAATTAAAAAACATCATTCTGGCTTCATTTCTAGCAAAAATGAGCTAGGACAAGCCAAAAAAGAGATTTAAAAAAATTTCGTTTTGAGTACCGTTTCTACCCGACCCGAATTGAAGCATACTAAAAAAAATAGTAAAAAAATCAATAAATTTATAAAAGTCATTCTGGCTTCATTTCTAGCCAAACCGGTCCAAGACAAGCAAAAAAGGAGATAAAAAAAAATCTCATTCTGAGTATCATTTCTACCTGACCCAGGTTGGAGTATTCCCAAAAAAACTTGTAAAAAAATTCAAAACATTAAAAAACGTCATTCTAGCTTCATTTCAAGGGAAACTGCGCAGGGATAGGCCGTAAAAGAGATAAAAAAAAAAAAAAAAAAAATTCATTCCCAATACAATTTCTACCCGACCCGGATTGGAGCATTTCCAAAAAAATTGTAATAAAATTCAAAAGATTTAAAAACGGCCTTCTGGCTTCATTTCTAGGCAAACCGAGACGGGACAAGGTGAAAAAGAGAGACTTTTTTTCATTCTGAGTACCGTTTCTAGCCAACACGAGTTGGAGCATTCCCACAAAAAATAGAAAAATAAACTAAAAAAATTATAAAAAAAAAAAGTCATTTTGGCTTCATTTCTAGCAAAACCAGGCCAAGACTGGTAGAAAAATAAATTAAAAAAAAAACATTCCAAGTATTGTTTCTACCCAACCCGAATTGGAGCATTCCTAAAAAATAGAAATAAAATTCAAAAAATTTAAAAATGTCATTCTGGCTTAATTTCTAGCCAAACGGGGAGGTGATAGGACGAGAAAGTGAGTTTTTTTTTTTTTTTTCCGTTCCGAGTACTGTTTCTACCCGATCCAAGATGGAGCATTCCTAAAAAGAATTGAAAAAATTAAAAAAAAAAAAAAAAACATATTTCTAGCTTCATTTCTAAATAAAATCGAGCTGAGATAGGCCGAAAAAGAGAAGAAGAAAAAAAATTCCGTTCCGAGAATCATTTTTGCTAGACCTAGGCTGGAGCATTTCCAAAAAAATTCAAAAAAAATTGTAAAATGATAAAAAAAAAATATAAAACATCTTTCTGGCTTGATTTCTAGGCAAACCGGGCTAGGACAGACCGAAAAAGGGATAAAAAAACATTTCTTTCCGAGTACCACTTCTATCCGATCCAAACTACAGCATCCCAAAAAAATAGAAAAAAAAATTCAAAAAATTAAAATACGTCATTCTGGCGTCATTTCCAACAAAATCGAGCAAGGATAGGCCGAAAAAGAGATTAAAAAAAATTTCATTCTGAGTATTGTTTCTACCCGACCCGGATTGAAGCATTCTAAAAAAAAAGTAAAAAAATCAAAAAATTTAAAAACGTCATTCTGGCTTCATTTCTAACGAAACCGGTCCAGGACAAGCAGAAAAAGAGATAAAAAAAAAATTTTCGTTCTGAGTACTTATTCTACTCGACCCAGGCTGCAGTATTCCCAAAAAAACTAGTAAAAAATTCAAAAGATTATAAAAAAGAGATAATGCGTTTTGACGTGGCAGTTTGGCCATTTCATTGAATTATGCATTGTACATTTTAATTTATTGTGTTTTTAGGGGGAAGTTTTGTCATTTTAATGGTTTTGGGTTTGGAATTTTAGCGATTCGATGTGATTTTAGGGGTTTTTTCTACCATTTTAACAAAATTGAGATGGTATATTTTTGCAATTTATAGGGTTTTATGGGCCCTTTTGGCCCTTTTAATACTTTTGGAGGGAGTTTTTGCAATTTAATGAGTATTGAATTGGAATTTGGCCATTTAATGAATTTGGTTACAAAGTGAATGGATTTTTTGCGGGAATTTTGGCGGTATTAATGGTTTTAGATGAGAATTTTTGTAATTCAACGTGTTTAGAGTGGGCAGTTTGCCCATTTTAATGACTTTGGAAGGGGTTATTTTGCAAATTAATGAGTTTTGATGTAGAATTTTCACCCTTTTATTGTTTACAGAGATGTATTTTGTATATTTAATTAGTTTTGGGGGGGCAGATTCTAACTTTTTTAATGGGTTTGTTAGGGGGCATTTTGTTTATTTCAACTGTTTTGGTGTGGATACATTTCCAATTTAGTAGGTTTTTTGTCGTATTTTGGCCATATTAATGAATTTGGAAGCTAGTCTTTTGCAATTTAGTGGGTTTTAAAGGTGATTTGGCTGTTACATTGGTTTTTGAGGGGTAATTAAGTAGTTGACAATTGTTTTTTGGGGGTCATTTTATAATTTTTATTGTTTTTTTACGAGATTTTAGCAATTTCAATCGTTTTAGCTAGGTAATTTTATAATTAATGCAATTTTACTGGGGTTTTGGCAGTTTTTTTAAGTAATTATAGATTTTTCGTAGGTGTTTTGGGGATTCTAATGAATTTGGAGGGGTATTTTTAAAATTTGCTTTATTTTTCAATGGAATTTTTGCCTCTTTAATGGCTTGGGAGGGGTTATTTGTGCTATATAATGTGTTTCGAGGGAACATATTTGCAATTTTAATAGTTTTAGGGAAATATTCCAGCAATTTAATGGGTTTTTTGAGGAGCATGTACATTTATATAGTTGTGGAGTAGTATTTTCGCAATTTAATGTGTTTTGACATGGCAGTTTAGCCATTTCATTTAATTTTGCATTGTACATTTTAATTTATTGTGTTTTTAGGGGGAAGTTTTGTAATTTTAATGGTTTTGGGTTTGGAACTTTAGCAATTCAATGTGATTTTGGGGGTTTTTTTCTACCGTTTTAACAAAATTAAGAGGGTATATTTTTGCAATTTACAGGGTTTTATGGGCCCTTTTGGCCCTTTTAATACTTTTGGAGGGATTTTTTGCAATTTAATGAGTATTGAATTGGAATTTGGCCATTTAATGAATTTGGTTATAGAGTGAATGGATTTTTCATGGGAATTTTGGCGGTATTAATGGTTTTAGATGAGAATTTTTGTAATTTAACGTGTTTAGACTAGGCAGTTTGCCCATTTTAATGACTTTGGAAGGGGTATTTTTGCAAATTAATGAGTTTTGATGTAGAATTTTCACCCTTTTATTGTTTACAGAGATGTATTTTGTATATTTAATTTGTTTTGGGGGGGAGCAGATTCTAGCTTTTTTAATGGACTTGTTAGGGGGTATCTTGTTTATTTCAACTGTTTTGGTGTGGATACTTGCCCAATTTAGTAGATTTTTTGTTGTATTTTGGCCATATTAATGAACTTGAAAGCTTGTCTTTTGCAATTAAGTGGGTCTTAAAGGCGATTTGGCCGTTATATTGGTTTTTTAGGGGTAATTAAGCAGTTGACAATTGTTTTTTGGGGGTCATTTTATAATTATAATTGTTTTTAATGGGCATTTTAGCAATTTCAATCGTTTTAGCTGGGTAATTTTACAATTAATGTGTTTTACCGGGGTTTTGGTAGTTTTTTTTAAGTAATTTTAGATTTTTTGTAAGTGTTTTGGGGATTCTAATGAATTTGGAGGGGAATTTTTGAAATTTGCTTTATTTTTCAAAAGAAATTTTGATGTGGCAATTTGGCCATTTCAGTGAATTTTGCATAGTACTTTTTAATTTATTGTGTTTTTAAGGGGAAGTTTTGTCATTTTAATGTTTTTGGGTTTGGAACTTTAGCGATTCAATGTGATTTTAGGGGTTTTCTTCTACCGTTTTAACAAAATTGAGAGGGTATATTTTTGCAATTTACTAGGTTTTATGGCCCTTTTGGCCATTTTAATGCTTTTGGATGGTTGTTTTTGCAATTTAATGAGTTTTGAATTGGAATTTGGCCATTTTAGTGAATTTAGTTACAAAGTGAATGGATTTTTTGTGGGAACTTAGGCAAAATTAATGGTTTTGGATGAGAATTTTTGTACTTTAACGGGTTTAAAGTGGGGCAGTTCGCCCATTTTAATGACTTTGGAAGCGGTGTTTTCGCAAATTAATGGGTTTTGATGTGGAATTTTTACTCTTTTATTGTTTATGGAGGTGTATTTTGTATACCGTTTTTTTTTTTGTGGGGGAGGGGGGGGGAGATCCTATCTTTTTAATGGGCTTGTTAGGGGGCATTTTATTTATTTCAACTGTTTTGGTGTCGATACTTTTCCACTTTAGTAGGTTTTTGGTCATATTTTAGCCATCTTAATGAATTTGGAGGCTAGTATTTTGCAATTTAGTGGGTTTTAGAGGCCATTTGGCGTTACATTGATTTTTTAAGAGTAATTAAGCAGTTGAAAATTGTATTTTGGGGGTCATCTTAGAATTTTAATCGTTTTTTACGAGCATTTTAGTAATTTCAATCGTTTTAGCTAGGTAATTTTATAATTAATGCATTTTTACTGAGGTTTTGGCAGTTTTTTTAAGTAATTATAGATTTTTTGTAGGTGTTTTGGGGATTCTAATAAATTTGAAGGGGTATTTTTGAAATTTGCTTTATTTTTTAATGGCAATTTTGCCTTTTTAGTGACTTGGGAGGGGTTATTTGTGCTATATAACGTGTTTCAAGGGGACATATTGGCAATTTTAATAATTTTAGGGAAATATTCTAGCAATTTAATGGGTTTTTTGGGTAGCATGTACATTTATATGGTTGTTGAGTAGTATTTTCGCAATTTAATGAGTTTTGACGTAGCAATTCGGCCATTTCAGTAAATTTTGCAATGTACTTTTTAATTTATTGTGTTTTTAGGGGGAAGTTTTGTCATTTTAATGGTTTTGGGTTTGGAACTTTAGCAATTCAATGTGATTTTAAGGGTTTTCTTCTACCATTTTAACAAAATTGAGAGGGTATATTTTTGCAATTTGCTAGGTTTTATGGCCCTTTTGGCCCTTTTAATGCTTTTGGAGGGTTGTTTTCGCAATTTAATGAGTTTTGAATTGGAATTTAGCCATTTTAATGAAATTGGGTATAGAGTGAATGGATTTTTCATGGGAACTTTGGCGATATTAATGGTTTTAGATGAGAATTTTTGTAATTTAACGGGTTTAGAGTGGGCCATTCGCCCATTTTGATGACTTTGGAATGGAATTAATGAGTTTTGATGCAAAATTTTGACCCTTTTATTGTTTACGGAGGTGTACTTTGTATATTTAATTGGTTTTGGGGGGACAAATTCTATCCTTTTAATGGGCTTGTTAGGGAGCATCTTGTTTATTTCAACTATTTTGGTGTGGATACTTTGCCAATTTAGTGGGTTTTTTGCCGTATTTTGGTCATATTAATGAATTTGGAAGTTAGTCTTTTGTAATTTAGTGGGTTTCAAAGGCGATTTGGCCGTTACATTGGTTTTTTAGGGGTAATTAAGCAGTGGACAATTGTTTTTGGGGGTCATTTTATAATATTGATTGTTTTTACAGGCATTTTAGCAATTTCAATCGTTTTAGCTGAGTAATTTTACAATTAATGTGTTTTACTGGGGTTTTGGCATTTTTTTTAAATAATTTTAGATTTTTCATAAGTGTTTTGGGGATTCTAATGAATTTGGTGGGGTATTTTTGAAATTTGCTTTATTTTTCAATGGAAGTTTTGCCTTTTTAATGACTTAGGAGGGGTTATTTGTGCTATATAATGTGTTTCAAGGGAACATATTGGAAATTTTAATAGTTTTAGAGAAATATTCCAGCAATTTAATGGGTTTTTTGGGGAGCATGTACATTTATATGGTCGTGGAGTAGTATTTTTGCAACTTAATGCGTTTTGACGTGGCAGTTTGGCCATTTTATTGAATTTTGCATTGTACATTTTAATTTATTGTGTTTTTAGAGGGAAATTTTGTCATTTTTATGGTTTTGGGTTTGGAATTTTAGCGATTCAATGTGATTTTAGGGGTTTTTTTCTACCATTTTCACAAAATTGAGAGGGTATATTTTTGCAATTTACAGGATTTTATTGGCCCTTTTAATACATTTGGAGGGTTGTTTTAGCAATTTAATGAGTATTGAATTGGCATTTGACCATTTAATGAATTTGGTTACAGGGTAAATGGGATTTTCGTGGGAATTTTGGCGGTATTAATGGTTTTGGATGAGAATTTTTGTAATTTAACGGGTTTAGAGTGGGTAGTTTGCCCATTTTAATGACTTTGGAAGGGGTGTTTTTGCAAATTAATGGGTTTTGATGTGAAATTTTTACTCTTTTATTGTTTATGGAGGTGTATTTTGCATATCTAATGGGTTTTTGGGGAGGGGGGTAGATTTTATCTTTTTACTAGGCTTGTTAGGGGCATCATGTTTATATCAACTATTTTGGTGTGGATACTTTTCCAATTTAGTGGTTTTTATGACGTATTTTGGCCATCTTAATGAATTTGAAGGCAAGTCTTTTGCAATTTAGTGGATTTTAGATTACACTGGTTTTTAGGGGTAATTAAGCAGTTGATAATTGTAATTTGAGGGTCATTTTAGAATTTTAATTGTTTTTTATGGTCATTTTAGCAATTTCAATCGTTTTAGCTGGGTAATTTTACAATTAATACTTTTTTACCAGAGTTTTGGCAGTTCTTTAAAGTAATTATAGACTTTTTCGTAGGTGTTTTGGGGATTCTAATAAATTTGGAAGGGTATTTTCGAAATTTGCTTTATTTTTTAATGGTAGTTTTGCCTTTTTAATGGCTTGGGAGGGGTTATTTATGCTACATAATGTGTTTCGAGGGGACATATTCGTAATTTTAATAATTTTTGGGACATATTCAGCAATTTAATGGGTTTTTTTGGGAGCATGTACATTTATATAGTTGTGGAGTAATATTTTTCACAACTTAATGCATTTTGACGTGGCAGTATGGCCATTTCAGTGAATTTTGCACTGTACTTTTAATTTATTGTATTTTTAATGGGAAATTTTGTCATTCTAATGGTTTTGGGTTTGGAACGTCAACGATTCAATGTGATTTTAGGGGTTTTCTTCTACCGTTTTAACAAAATTGAGAGGGTATATTTTTGCAATTTACTAGATTTTATGGCCCTTTTGGCCCTTTTAATGCCTTCGGGGGGTTGTTTTGGCAATTTAATGAGTTTTGAATTGGAATTTGGCCATTTTAATGAATTTGGTTACAAAGTGAATGGTGTTGGCTTCTAAGACTTTAGGTTTAAGTGTATTAGAACTTCATTTTGTAATGTTGGCAAACTATGATCAAAACGTTTAGTCTTATTTTAGACTTGCTCAAAGTATATTTAATGTGTAAAGTTGGAATCAAGTAAACTGTAGGATTTACTGTGTAAATCTGCCTAGCTCGATTAATCGAAAATTAGACTCGATCGATCAAAACTCGTACAGATTATTTTTCTGCAGAATTTTCCAACTTAGCCCAAGCTCGTGTGACGTGTAGGATTTTATATTTTGCCTTAAGTATAAAAGGAAAACCCTAGCCACGTTTTATTGGGGTTGTAGTTATGGTTTATGCTGTGTATGTGAATCTCTTATGAGATCTTGAGGTGATTGCCTTCACATATACTTAGGGTTATCAAGAATCAAGATTATGTCCAAAGCTTGATGATCAGTTCAGTTGTTGCATAAAAAAGCTTAAAGATACACAAGTGGGAGTACTTATGCTTGCTATGAATCTAAGAAAGAAGTAGTCCGTGGATTCGGAGCTGTCACGTAGTCGTGGTAGTAAGTTTCCTACTCGAGATAGCAATAGGATGTTAGTGGTCTAAGTCGCTATTGTGTAAACATCAATTCTTTCATAGTGGATTTGTTTTACCTTGAGAATAGATAGGTTAAATCCTTTCTAGGTTTTTTACCGGTTTGGTTTTCTTAAGTTATCATATCGTTGTGTTCTTTATTTTCCACACTATGTCAATGATATGATTTATTTGTGTTAATCTAGATTTGCATAATTTACCTAAGTTAATCACTTGGCTAAATAACTAGATTAATCTAGTTGTGTTTTAAGTGGTCTAATAACTGTACAAGTGGTATCAGAGCAAGTTAGCTCTTTTGTTTTAGATCCTTTGATCTAAGAGTTGATCCTTGACCATTGTCATGGAACATGGTCACTCTCTTGTGATCCCACCTCACTTTGATGGGAATAATTATGTCTACTGGAAAGTAAGAATGAAAGCATTCTTGAAATCTATTGATGAGAGAGTCTGGAACTCCGTTGAATACAGATGGGAGAAGCTCACTACTCTTGTTAGTGAGTGGCAAACTTCTCAGAAAGAAGTAGCCACTTTTAATAGCAAAGTCATGAATGCTATTTTTAATGTTGTTTCTATGGAGGAATTCAAGAGAATTTCTAATGTTGAGGTTGCTCATACTACATGGAATATTTTCCAAACTATGCATGAAGGCACTAAGGCAGTTAAGATCAACAAACTGCAGCAGTTAACTGCTAGATTTGAAAGTATTAGAATATCTAATGATGAATGTTTCTTCTACCATTTTAACAAAGTTGAGAGGGTATATTTTTGCAATTTGTTCGGTATTTTGACCCTTTTGGCCCTTTTAATGCTTTTGGAGGGTTGTTTTCGCAATTTAATGAGTTTTGAATTGGAATTTGGCTATTTTAATGAATTTGGTTACAGAGTAAATAGATTTTGCGTGGGAACTTTGGCGATATTAATGGTTTTGGATGAAAATTTTTGTAATTTAACGGGTTTAAAGTGGGCTGTTCGCCCATTTTAATGACTTTGGAAGGAGTATTTTTGCAAATTAATGAGTTTTGATACGGAATTTTCCCTTTTATTGTTTACAGAGGTGTATTTTGTATATTTAATTGGTTTTGGGGGGGGGGGGCAGATTCTAGCTTTTTTAATGAGCTTGTTAGGGGCATCATATTTATTTCAACTGTTTTGGTGTGCATACTTTTCCAATTTAGTGGGTTTCTTGTCGTACTTTAGCCATATTAATGAATTTGGAAGCTAGTCTTTTGCAATTTAGTGGGTTTTAAAGGCGATTTGGCCGTTACATTGGTTTTTTAAGGGGTAATTAAGCAGTTGACATTGTTTTTTCGAGGTCATTTTATAATTTTAATTGTTTTTTACGGGTATTTTAGCAATTTCAATCGTTTTAGCTGGGTAATTTTACAATTAATGCGTTTTTACCAAGGTTTTGGCAGTTTTTTTTTTTAATTATAGATTTTTTGTCGGGGTTTTGGGAATTCTAATGAATTTGGAAAGGTATTTTTAAAATTTTCTTTATTTTTTAATGAAAGTTTTGTCTTTTTAATTTATAGATTTTTTGATGGCAGAAGTAGCAACAAGATTACAGAAGAAGCAAAGGATGGGCTAGAAGGGGAAGACCCATAATTAAACAAGGCCCAGCCTTTGAAAGGAGCAAGCCAATAAAGAATGAAAAATCAGAAAACAATTCTCGTCATAAGAGGTCAAGGATGAACGGCAAAATGCACAGACAGCCTCCAAACCACGGCAGACACATGAGCAGCGGACAAGCTTTTGGCATACACAGGAAGTGGAGCACGCGCAAGGCCCAAGCACTACCAACCTGTACCCAGCCAATACAGGAGTGGTGGGTCATGGGTTAAAGATAGGAGGGGGTATGGTCTGGCGGTGGGGAGAAGGGAAAGCCTATTCTGGGGTTCCCGTTTAAACTCTTTTGGGGAAAATGTCCTGTTAAGATGACACACCACCCAAAAGAGAGAGGATAAGTTGGAACCACTAGGTGTATGCCATGAGGGATAGCAAGAGAGAACATTCACACTAGGGTAGATAAGAATGCCACGGTAAGCAAACAAACAAAATAGTCTTTTTTGTTTGGTAATAGGGAGTGGCACAGCCAACACTAGTAAGTGGTATAGAGGCTGGACAACTGATAAGCCAGTGGGTGGTCGAGAGGAACACCCCAAACCAGACAAAAAGTAATTCAAGGCTAAAATGGTAAAAACCAGTCATAGCAGGCAGTATATAAAGGGTTCGTGCTGTGAACGAAATCATCATCGCAACAATAGTAATCAATACAAGAGTAATCACCATTACACCACACGAGTAAGCACAAAGAAAGAAAGAAAACAAGGGGAAGAAATTAAAATAGTAAAATAGAGGAAAAGAAACAGAAAATCAAGAAGGGAGTAAGAGAGAGTGTAGAATGGCAGAGGGGGAGATTGTAAAATTGTGATCTACAACTATTTTATGTTAGCTTTAATTCTGTGCCAAATTTGATTGTAATTATGTTCAATCTTTTGTACCATGTATTTTATGTGGGATTTCTTGTAAGGGTTATGTGTGTGAGAGAGAGTGTAAAAACTCAAGGCATATTGAAGACAAAGAAGTTTTCACGAGTAGCTCGCGGGTATCCTTCTCACGAAGTAAAGCATGCGCTCTGCACATGACTGGAATGCGAAGAGTCAGGATAGGATGGTGACAGCTAGTTTTCGCAAGTTTTTCGCAGGTAAGGCCTTCCCGCGAGATACCCGCGAAACATTCTGTTTTGCCAATCTATCATATCTGATACACACTATCTGTACCCACACTATATATACCCACATTACCCACAGATGTTGATGAGTGCTTCTGAGAGAAAAACCTAACCACAATCCTTGAAAGTTAGAGATTGTTATACCCACATTTCTCTACACAATCCATTGTTGTTTTTCCTCAACTCCTACCTCTCCATTTTCGTATCCTTGAGAGGTTGCTAGCCCAAACACTTACCACACTCATACTAAGTGTCTAGTGAGGTTTTGGTGCTGCTGGGAAGCATTGGAAGAAGCCCAGCTTTGGCAGATGCAATCAGGCGTATTGAGGGATCTAGAGAGCTAGATAAGACACGGTTTCGAGAAGTTTTGTTAGAGTAGGAGCTTGAAGGGCTTAAGTGCATTGGATAGATTAGACTTGGAGAGTCTCTTGCTATTCGTGTATCCCAACTGATTGTCTAGTGGATCGATTTACCGCTTGGAGAGCGGCGGAGAGGTTTTACGCCGAGTACTTCGATTTCCTCTTTAATAACACATCGGCTTGTTATCATGTGTTTGCATTCTTCTTCGCTACTCTTTTAGCTTTCATTTTACTGCTGTGTTTTATTGAATATGGCTTAGAGTAGTTGTATTGTTTATCCGCTCGCATTTACTCTATTCTGCACTTGGTATAAGTTAGAGTAAAATCAATCGAGCCATAATTTTTTAATTTGGGGTCTAAACAGCTCTTGTGTTTTAACACATTTTCGAGCTTTCAATTGGTATCATAGCGGGTATACTTGCTATGGTTTTATTACCTAAGTATGATCCTAGACCCCTTTGTGATGGACCGATCACAATTGCTCAATGCTCCACCATTCTTTGATGGGAGCAACTATGCATTTTGGAATGTACGTATAAGGGCATTCCTGTGTGCTATAGATGAGTCAGTATGGGATTCAGTTGAAAATGGGTATGTCAACCCACGACACCCAAGTCCGAATGGGATAAGGCAGCTTTTTCTTTGGCAAATTTAAAAAGTAAAGCTATTAACGCTATATTCTATGGTGTGTCTACTGATAAATTTCACAAGATATGACATGTGGAGACTGCCAAGGAAGCTTGGACGATTCTTGAAACTACCTATGAGGGTACCAAGAAAGTTAAAGACATGAAGCTCCAGATGCTTTCCACCAGATTTGAAGAGCTTAAGATGGGAGACAATGAGTCATTTGATTCATTCTATGGCAAACTCAATGAAATCATAATTGCTGAGCTCAATCTCGAAGAAAAGACTAAGGATGCCAAGGTGGGCAGAAAGATTTTAAGGTCCTTACCAGAGAGCTTCCGTGTGAAGGTCACAACTATAGAAGAAAGTAAAGATTTAGATGCGATCAAAATCCAAGAACTAATTGGATCTCTCCAAACATCTGAGCTTGGACTGCCTTCCCATAAGTCGAGCAAATCACTTGCTCTCAAAACCATCACTGGGAGAATGGATGACTCCTCCGAAGAAGATGATGTGGATAAGGAGGTAGCATTCCTTGCAATGAACTTCCGAAAATTTCTCAAGATGAAAAACAGTGGGAAGTCATTTAGCAAAGGAAAGTTTTCTTCATCCAAAGGTGACAGGAGGGAGTTCAAGAAAAAGATGGGAAGGATTCTCAATCCCCTCAAAGAATTGTGTGCTACGAATGTAACAATCATGGACATCTCAAGAAGGAGTGTCCCAACTTTCTGAGAGGGATGGGTAAAGTGTTTGCCACTACCCTTAGCAATTCTGAAAGCTCAAATTCAGATACGTGAGGAGAATATGACAATAAAGGAAATTATAAGGCCTTTATGGCTATTGCCTCCGTTGATTCAAAGAATGATTTGAGCAATTTGGTTGAGAAATTTGGTAATCTTTCTGAGGATGAGGAAATTGAAGAATTGGAAGATGAAGACGTATGCCAAAATGAAGGGGAGAATGACCTTCAAGATGCATATGATTCTTTGCTGGAAGATTGTGGCAAATACGCCAAAGTTGCAAACCTTGCTGTGAAAAAGATGAAAAAGGTTGAAGAAGAATATAAGTGTATACTTGTGAAACTCAAGGAAGCTAAGTGTGAAGTAGAAGGACTCAAGGGAGAATTAGTTGAAGCTTACTGGAAAATCAAGTTTCTTGAACTTGAGATTATTCAAGTTAATATCAAGGTTGAGCGCATCTATACCAAGATACTTAACAATGTGTTGTCCTCACAAAAATCTTCACATGATAAGACCAGTTTAGGCTATACCGGAGAAGGAAGCTCTAGCATCGAACCCAAGAAGGAAGTAAGGTTCGTATCAGCCAAGAATGAAGAGAAACTCAAAAAAGTGAAGCCTAAGATTGAGACCTCTGCAGCTGTAAAAAGAACCATTGGGGCAAAATCAAAGAAAAAAAGGAAGTCATTACCCAAAAATCAAAGGGGGCCTCAAATGAAGCATATGTGTCATCATTGTCGTGTATAAGGGCACATAAGGCTGAATTATTTCAAGCTTCATGCACTCAAGAAGGCTGACTCAATGCGTGGCCAAAAAAGTTTAAGCAGAAGACCAAAGGGAGCACAAGCTAAGGGAGATAGTGAGGGACATCTCATTGGAGACGTTATGGAAATGTTGAAGAACATATCACTATACCTTGCTAGCTTCACTCCGAGGTTTGAAAATTATGTTAGTCGTACTCCACCATCTAAGGCTCTCACCTAAAACACTCGTAAAGTGTGGGTGAAGAAGGGTACTTATGCATAATCACTTTTTATGCCCATGCATTAATACTTTCGATGTTTAGGGTCATAGGTTTATGCATCATGTCATTCATAAATCTCTTGTGTCAATGCTTTCGGATTGTAGCATTTTTTTTTTAAGTTTGTCTTGTTCTTGTTGATTTGTTGATTTTACTTTACATGTTTTGTTTTTTAGTGTATTGAAAAAAAATTCAAAAACCCATAAAAATTGAAAAATTTTTAAAAAGTTTGATCGCTTGTGTTGTGTATATCACATGTGACTTTGGCCTAGTACCTTCGTACTAATGGCGTAGTGCATTTATGAGCGTAGCTTATTATGTATGCACATCTATCTTTGTGGGAAAAATTTTAAAATCTATGTGTGGTTGTTGTAAATTGATCTTCACACTTCTCATGAATGATTGGTCAATAGTTTTATTGGTTTTGATACATGCATAGACTTGTGGCTATATATCTTCCCACACTTTTTATGTTTTTGCTTAAAAGAGCTCACCAATTGTAAATCTCAAAATAAAAAAAGATAATGAGCTGCAAAAGTTGTCGCATATACTAGTATTTGACTAGAAAAAAGAGAAAGCGATTTTTTATTGAAATGTATGGTGCTTAAAAGCCAAAGGCTTATTCTCAATATTGAAATATCAAAAATTGCAAGCACCGATCTCAAAATGAGATGTGTTGTTCACAAATGATCAAATGTTATGTTTGTAAAGAAGCCAAATGAAAAGTTTCAAAGATTATTGTAATCATTTTCATGTGGGAAGTCATATATGTTCATTTCTATAATTGAGATAGACCACTTGACCTAGTACCAGTTGTGTATGACTTGATTGAATTGATCATTGAAACTTCACTCTAGACTGAGGACTATTCCACATTTGATACTCACACATAACACACAAAACTTTTGTTCAACAAATGCTTATTTCATTTATGTGATTGTACATGATCAAATGTGATGTGTATGCTCAATTGCTTGTCGATCAAACCCAAAAAGATTTTTGAGCATTTTATATGTTTTTGAAAGTGTTTTTATACTTTCATGCTTTAAGTTTTTGTTTAAAAATGCATTCCTGTGTTGTTCTTCAAAAACTTGTTCAGAGGCATTTTTGCAAGAATCTCGCGACTAAGCTCTTCCCGCGAAAAGAGGTTAAGGCAAAAACTGGAAAACACAAAATTTCAGACAGTGACTTTCGCAACTGTCTCGCGGCTATTTCGCGACTAAAGGCTTCCCGCAAAAAGTTTTGTGCTTCAGATGTTTTTTTCGCGAGTATCTAACCTGCGAAAAACTTGTGTTTTCAGTTTTATAAGGTTGATGTGACAGAATTTTAAAACACTCTTGAGTTCCCTCCCTTTGCCTTACTCGAACCTCTTTTAAACCCAAATTGATTTTCACTCAAAACCTATCAATTTCAAGTTCAAATCTCTGCAAAATCTTTTAAAGGTATGTTTCTTAACAATCTTTTCACTTTTCTCTTAGATTATGCAGAAAAATTTCTAAGTTTGTCTTGAATTGGGGATTTTTGAAAAAGGGTTGGGTTTATTGATTTTGGGCAAAAATTTTTCAAAATCTTGATTGGGCTTTGCCCCATTTGACTTCTGTGTATCTGTGTTGGCCCTTAGTGTCATTTTGATCTTGTATTTAGGCATATTTTCATATGTTCATGCATTGCCCATATGTGTAGTGTAGTGTTGCATATCAAGTGTTTGTCAAAATGCTCAAATGACATTTTTGAATTGTTTTGGACTCAGATGAGTTCCAAATTTTGGGATTATCTATGATTAAACTTGTATAACATGTTTTGATAATTGGGTGTGTGTTTTACACACTTTGCCCAACTTGTGCCTATCCATGCCTTGTCATGCATCTCCTAGGCACAACTCATGCACACTACATGCACACACATGCACAGTTGCCATTTTTTTTTTTTTTTTTTTTTGCATTTTGATGATAATTACATGTTTTAGCACTCATAGCATGTTAATTTGACACTGTTGTGTTCTGTTTTTATGTTTTTGGACTAACTTGACACTAATCAAGTTTGTGTTCTGTTTTTGTGTTTTTGTACTTGTTTCTTTCTGTTGCATGTTTCCTTGAGCAAATGTCTCCCACCAAACATTCTGCTTCCAAGAAATCCTCCAAGCGTCCTTGCATGGACTCCGACAACTTCAAGTCCATTGAGGCAGACATGGCTTATAACGATTGCTACAAACGAGCAACAATCATCATGGAGAGGGTTGTTTGATTGGATACTCTTAAGGATACTTCCATTCCTGATGTGTTCAAGGAGAGGACATGGACAAAGCTATTGAATCCAAGTGGCAATGTGTACTTGAAAATCATTAAAGAGTTCTTTTCAAATACTACTGTGGATGGAGACCGCATTAACTGCTGGGTGTGTCATAAGGAAGTTGTGATTACAAGGGATTCAATCCAAAATTTCCTAGAGGTTCGTCCACCTTCTCAGCCGATAAAACGAGCAGTATGATGATCGATTGGAATCCATTGAGCCAATGGTGAAGGTTCTTGGTGGCTCGCTACATAAAAAATCAATGATCACCATTCCATTCAACGCAGAAATGAGGACATTAGCATATGTTATGATTCACAACTTGTATCCGATCACCAACTTGACAAGTTTATCCGAACCGAGGATTATCTTCTTATACGATCTCAACACACATAAAGAGATCATTATCTGTGAACACATCTTCCATCTGCTGACCAAGAGCATTACAAAAAGGAACTTTAGAACTATCATGCCCTTCCCCACTCTAATCATGGGTCTTATTGCCAAGTCAAAGCTCAAGATTCCGAGTGGTCTCACTCTTGTACTGAGAGATTATCCCATTGGTGCTAACACTATGACTAGAAGCAAAGCTCACATCACCGAATCCAAAATCGGCGTCTCTCAAATACTAAGGGATCATGTGAGGAAGAGGGTGGAGATACTGAGGAAGAGATTGAAAGATTCACCTCAGCACCAGAAAGTTCTGCTCAACCATTCTCTTAAGCATAAGCACGAGGACCCGATCGTCTGGATCGCCTCATGATACGGATAGAGCAGATGAATGGCATGCTTGAATCCCATGTGCAGCATTCCTCCGAGCAGTTTGCATACATCTAGGGACAGATTACTGCACTATCTTCATAGATTGAGGACATGTCGATGGCGCACAAATCAAATTCAGAGTCAAATCAGTTCTAGCCTCTTTGGCCATTCCGGTTAAAAAGGGAGAGAAAATTTTGAGGGGAAGTATGCACAGTTGAGGGGGAGCAATACATAGTATTGGTGTTTATAGTTTAAACTTTATTAGTTTCTACATCTCTTGGATAGTCTATTGCTTTCCTTTAAAGTAGTTTATTGCTTTCCTTTAAGTACTTTGGTTTAATTTCAGTATTAATATTCAGTATTTGTTTATTTCATTGCTTTGTAGCATCTTTCTAGTCTTTTAGATGTTACTAAACTATCTTGAGTACTACACACTTGTACCCTTGTAGGATCTTGTATTCTTGATGCAAATACTTCGTGTATTTTGCATTGGTTGTGTATTGGACATGCAATTGATCCTCGTGTTGGTCTTTATTGCAATGCGTGTCCAGATGATCATTTACTAGCTAAATGATCATTGTAGTCATCCTTTAATGACTGTTCTTGTATGATTAAGATATGCTTAATTGTTTTATAGTGTTTATTAACTTGATCGCACTTTACTTGTACATGTACGTACCTTGTATTCAACTTGTCATAAGTTTAATAAAAGTTTTGTTTGTGTGCGAGTGTTTCAGGTTACAAGTATATACATGCAAGTGCTTCACAGCTTCTAGATTAGGTGTGAGTGAGTTTTGCCACTATTTCCAAACTCATGTTTAAGTCTAGAGTCTGTTTTAGGGGTTTTGTCACGGAATAGCCAAAGGGGGAGATTGTAAAATTGTGATCTACAACTATTTTATATTGGCTTTAATTCCGTGCCAAATTTGATTGTAATTATATTCAATCTTTTGTACTCTGTATTTTATGTGGGATTTCTTGTAAGGGTTGTGTGTGAGAAAGAGTGTGAAGACTCAAGGCATATTGAAGACAAAGAAGTCTTCGCGGGTATACTTCCCGCGAAGTGAAGCATGCGCTCTGCACATGACTGGAATGCGAAAAGTCAGGACAAAATAGTGACAGCTGGTTTTCGTGAGTGTTTCGCGGGTAAGGCTTTCACACGAGATATCCGCGAAACATTCTGTTTTGCCAATCTGTCATATCTAATACACACTATTTGTACCCACACTATATATACCCACAGATGTTGAGGAGTGCTTCTAAGAGAAAACCCTAACCACAATCCTTGAGAGTTAGAGATTGTTATACCCACATTTCTCTACACAATCCATTATGATATTTCCTCAACTCCTACTTCTCCATTTTCATATCCTTGAGATGTTGCTAGCCCAAACACTTACCACACCTATATTGATTGTCCAATGAAGTTTTGGTGCTACTAGAAAGCATTGGAAGAAGCCAAGCTTTGGCGGATGCAATCGGGCGTATTGCAGGATCTAGAGAGCTAGACAAGACACGGTTCTGAGAAGCCTTGTTGGAGTAAGAGCTTGGATGGCTTAAGTACATTGGGTAGATTAGGTTTGGAGGGTCTCTTGCTATTCGTGTATCTCAACTGATTGTCTAGTGCATAGATTTACCGCTTAGAGGGCGGCAAAGAGGTTTTACGCCAAGTATTTCAATTTCCTCTTTAATAACACATCGGCGTGTTATCTTGTATTTGCATTCTTCTTCCCTACTCATTTAGCTTTCATTTTAATGCTGTGTTTTATTGAATATGGCTTAGAGTAGTTGCATTGTTTATCCGCTCGCATTTACTCTATTCCGCACTTAGTATAAGTTAGAATAAAATCAATCGAGCTGTAATTTTTTAATTTGGGGGTCTAAACAACTCTTGTGTTTTTAACACATTTTCGAGCTTTCAGCAGGCATGCACTAATTGATTTTTTTTTCTTCTCTCCCTTTAAAAGCCTACCCTTTGTTGAAAATAAAGAATTCATTTGGGCACAAGCCATTCAGGCAGTTCCCTCAAAGTGTGTAATTTCTACGGCAGGATCCTCCTGCGAGATTACCCACATTGAGGGAGTGGTCACCTCCTTGGCCTTAGTCCCGTGACAAAATTGAGCGCGGCAAACTAATGGTTTTTCTTCTTTGATTTTACCAATTATTGCTATCGTTTCTTCTCTTGTCCTTACTATTACACTTATAATGTGTTCTTTTCCGTTACTTTAATTAAAGATTACTTACTTATTTTGCCTAACAGTAGCGTATTCCTTTTATCACTATTTTATTGCATTTATCTGCCATAACTTTTCTGTACCAACTTTGTCTGCCATGGGCATGTGACTAAAGTTTCGGCAAACGGAGTATAGTTTGTGCACAAGCGGGACCAAAGTGAGTTGCAATTAGGCCATCCCGACTCTCTTATCCAGAACACTTGGGCCCAGTACAGCAGGAGGCAGTCCAGCCCAAAATCACAAAAGGCCCACCACATCCGTATATCACGGCAACTAAACTCCTCATTTCAATAAAACGCGTTATTTATCATAACTTTGGAATGAAAACGTTAAACAGAAGTCATTTTGTTTGTCACGTATGCACATGAATGTTTTGTATAACATACGTGTAAAAACTAACTAGCGGTAGTATAAATTATTTTAATGAGTGGTATAATAAAATAGAATTGGAAATAATAGGTGTATTGTAAAATAGTATAGTATAATAAATAAAGTAATTTTTGAGATAGTAAAATATAATAGTTTAAAAATACCAGGTTCGAATGCTCTTAATGCAAATAAAATAGAATTTAGGTAAAGATTAAGTTCTAAAAATTGAAAGTGCAAAATTTAAATATTCACACTTTAAGGGAGTCTTTTGGCTGAATATTGCTATTTTCAAAGTATATTTGTATTATGGGTACTGTTTCAAGTTATTTAGGAATTTGAGGAGATAGAGAGAGTGAATTTCAGCAACACAGTTGCCGAAATTCAATCAAAAAGCTAGAGAGAGAAAAACTGCCCTGCCCGTGGGTGTGCTCGGGTGAGAGAGGTGAGTGAGGGGTGCCCAAAAAAATCTTTTTGCCCCCCTATTTCGATAATGTCATTATCGAAATAGGAGGGAAAAAATTAAAAAAAAAATTTCCCTCCTATTTCGGTAATGGCATTACCGAAATAGGGGGGGCAACTTTTTTTTTTTTTTTAATACTATTTCGTTAATGGCATTGCCACAAACTAATTGCAAAATTTATTTTTTCTTCTCTATTTCGGTAATGACATTGCTACAAATGAATTGCGATTTTTTTTCCCTCTATTTCGGCAGTGGTATTGCCACAAACTAATTGCAATTTTTTTTTCCCCTCTATTTCGGCAATGGCATTACCACAAATGAATTGCAACTTTTTTCCCTCTATTTCGGCAATGGCATTGCCACAACTGAATTGCAAAATTTATTTTTTTTTCCCTCTCTATTTTGGCAATGACATTGTCACAAATGAATTGTAAAATTTTTTCCCTTCTATTTCGCCAATGGCATTGCCACAAATTAATTGAAAATTTATTTTTTCCCCTCTATTTCGGCAATGGCATTACCACAAATGAATTGCAATTTTTTTCCCTCTATTTCGGCAATGTCATTGCCACAAACTAATTGAAAATTTTTTTCCCCTCTATTTCGGCAATGGCATTGCCACAAATGAATTGCAAAATTTATTTTTTTTCCCTCTATTTCGACAATGACATTGCCACAAATGAATTGTAAAATTTTTTCTCCTCTATTTCGCCAATGGCATTGCCATAAACTAATTGAAAATTTATTTTTTCCCCTCTATTTTGGCAATGGCATTGCCACAAATAAATTGTAAAAATTTTTCCCCCTCTATTTCGGCAATGGCATTGCCACAAACTAATTGAAAAAATTTTTTTTTTACCTCAATTTCGGCAATGACATTGCCACAAATGAATTGCAATTTTTTTCCCTCTATTTTGGTAATGGCATTGCCACAAACTAATTGCAAAAATTTTTTTTCCCTCTATTTCGGCAATGGCATTGCCACAAATTAATTAAAAAATTTATTTTTTCCCCTCTATTTCGGCAATGGCATTGCCACAAATGAATTGCAATTTTTTTCCCTTTATTTCGGCAATGACATTGCCACAAACTAATTGCAAAAAAAAATTTTCCCCTCTATTTCGGTAATGGTATTGACACAAATGAATTGCAAAATTTATTTTTTTCCCTCGATTTCGGCAATGCCACAAATTAATCACAAAATTTATTTTTTCCTCTCTATTTCGGCAATGGCATTGCCACAAATGAATTGCAATTTTTTTCCTTTATTTCGGTAATGGCATTGCCACAAACTAATTGCAAAATTTATTATTTCCCCTCTATTTCGGCAATGGCATTGCCACAAATGAATTGCAATTTTTTTCCCTTCTATTTCGACAATGGCATTGCCACAAACTAATTGCAAAATTTATTTTTTTTCCCTCTATTTCAACAATACCATCGCCACAAATGTCACAATTTTTTTCCAAATTGCAAAAAAAAAAAAAAAAAAAAAATCCCTCCTATTTCGGTAATGCCCTTACCAAAATAGGATGGAAAAAAAAAAAAAAAAAGTTGCCCCCCTATTTCGGTAATGCCATTACCGAAATAGGAGGGCAAATTTTTTTAATTTACCGAAATAGGAGGGCAAATTTTTTTTAATTTTTTCCTCCCATTTCGGTAAGAGTATTACCGAAATAGGATGAAAAAAAAAAAAAAAAAGTTGCATCCCCTATTTGTTGAAAGAATTAAAAAATCTTACTCTCCTATTTCGGTAATGGCATTACCGAAATAGGGAGGCAAAAAGATTTTTTTGGGCACCCCTCACTGACCTTGCTCACCCGAGCACACCCACGAGTAGAGCAGTTTTTTTTTCTCCAGTTTTTTGAATGAATTTCGGCAACACAGTTGCTAAAATTCAATCTCTCTCCTCAATTTTCCAATTAACTTGGAACAATGCTTATAACACAAATAAACTCTGAAAACAGCAATATCCAGTCAAAAGACTCCACTTTAAGGTGTAATTTATCTTCTTTTTTTTTTTTTTTTTTTTATATTGGAAACGTATTGAGAAAGTTGGAAAAAGCAAATATCAGGGAAAAAAAACCAAATTGAATGAAAATTTGGGGTCCGAGACTTGAGGACTTAGTAGCAGTATATAAAAATAAAACAAAATCCATTTGTCTTCGTCTCGTCAAAAGCCTCTCTCTGCACGCATTTCGCATAACCCACACACGCTCTCTCTGTGTTGTTTTTCTCTCTTTCGCTTTCTTATCAAACCCTCCGCGCGTGACTCTCAATCTCCGGCGAGTTTCTCGCTGAACCTCGCCATTTCCGGCATTCCGATCATCCTCCACCGACGATCGGTTGCGATCCACAGGTATTGCTTCCCATACTCTCTTCTCTCTCTCTCTCTCTCTCACAGTCTCACATACACTAAAACCATCTTTTCCGTACACTACGTACAGGTTTCTTGCATTTTGCTCTTGATGCATTACTATTTCTTTAGCTTGAACTGATTTTCTGATTCTCGCTTCGAATAATCGTACTGAATATACATTTTGTGTGTATGTATATGCGCTTTGTGTATATGCATGTGTATGTAGCACCAACATGTTTGCTAGTTGATTTTAGTGTATATACCATTTTCGCGAAACCTAGGGTTTCTTCTTAAGCTAAAATTTGTGCTTTCTCTAGAAGTTAAAAATCTTTACTTTTTAGTTTTATACAGTTAGATCTGTGTGCAATGTATGTATTGATGGTATTTCGAGTTCATTTTTAGTAAAAATTGGTGTTCGTCTAAGCCATTTATGTATATTCAAAATTTTCCCCCTTTGTTTTTGGTAAGATATGAGTTTGTTTTGCGTATATGTCCCTTAATGCTCTGTCTGGATTCTGAGAAAGCATAAGGAAAAACAAACAAAAAAAAGGAGTTGATAAACACTGCATTTTCATGTGTGGTTCGCTCTTAAAATGATCTGTAAAATTCAACTTGGTGGGGCGTTATATTCAGTGTTAATTGATACTCTCTTGTTTTGCTGCGATATTATTATTAATATGATTTTAATTTAATTTTTCTTTTGTCGTTTTCTTAAGGAAGTCTGATTTTTATTGAACAAGTAAAAAATTCAAAACTTTTTTGTTTAAATATTTGTTGAAAATAATATTCTGGGGAAAATTATGAATAAAGTGCAAATTTCTTAGTAGAGTTGATTTATTTTTATAATTGCAGCCAAAAGATGAGTTCAGGTAAAAACGCAGAGCAGTTGAGTCATGGAGTGGCAGACATGAATCTGAATTCAGGGCAAGATGATGATGGTGAATGGGAGGTTTATGCAAGGAAGCCTAAGAACAGAGCTGGAAGCAGTACTGCAAAACGAGCTATTCAGAATAATAATAATAATAATAATAATAATAATAATAATAATACTAATTCTAGAGGATGGGGAAATCCGAATCCGAATACGGTTCAAAAACAAGGCGCCTGGGGTAATGGTGGAGGAGCTGCAAGGGGGTCAGGAAATACCTGGCCATCACAAACAGGTGATTCTAGGCGACCTGCTGGAAGGGGATATGTTGCGAGGCCCCAATCTTCCTCCACAAGGGGTTTCGATAACAACTACAAGCCCCCCCAACAACCTGTAATCGGGCCTCCATTGCAGAGTGGATGGAACTGGCATTCTGTAGCTGGTACCGTTCAATCCAAGGGTTCTGAGGATGGCCAGCAAAAGGATGAATACAGTGATGGCGAGAAGGATGATGAGGACCTCTCTGATGAAATTGATGATAGTGATGATGATTTACTTAGTGATGAATTTGATTCTGATGCGAGTGAAAAGAGTCATAACACTCGGAAGAAGAGCAGTTGGTTCAAGAAGTTTTTTAGCATTCTGGATGACTTGTCCATTGAGGACATAAACGACCCAGCAAGGCAGTGGCACTGTCCTGCCTGTCAAGGCGGTCCTGGTGCTATTGACTGGTATCGAGGCTTGCAGCCCCTGATGACACACGCCAAAACAAAAGGGTCAAAAAGAGTGAAAATGCATAGGGAGTTGGCTGAAATATTGGAAGAAGAGTTGCGCCTTAGGGGAACTTCAGTTGTTCCAGCTGGAGAGGCTTTTGGTAGATGGAAAGGTCTGAAAGATGACGAGAGAGATCATGAAATAGTCTGGCCTCCCATGGTTGTAATCATGAATACTAAGCTTGAACAAGACGAGAAAGACAAGGTACAATCATATTTTCTTATCTGCATTTGCAAATTAATATCCAAGTAATTGTCATCGCATATGCATTTTCAACCCACTAATTTTCGTCCAATATTTTTGGAGGTAAACTTGTTCCTTTTTATTGAGATTGTTTGATTTGATTTGTGCTTTAATTTTACTCGTGTCAAATGTGGCAGTGGGTAGGCATGGGAAACCAGGAGCTGCTTGACTATTTTAGCTCATATGATGCTGTGAAGGCGCGACACGCATATGGACCACAGGGGCACCGTGGGATGAGTCTCCTGATTTTTGAGGCATCTGCAAGGGGCTATTTAGAGGCTGAGCGCCTACACAAGCATTTTGCTGGGCAAGGAACTGACAGGAATGCTTGGGAGCGTAATCGTGTCAGGTTTTCTGCAGGTGGCAATCGCCAGCTTTACGGCTACATGGCCGTGAAAGAAGATTTGGATATATTCAATGAGCATACCAAAGGTTCTCTCTCTCTCTCTCTCTCTCATCAGTTGAATACCTTGAAGACTTGTGATAAACCTAAAATGCATAATGTTTTTTTTTTTTTTTTTTACTATTTTTCTTCTCTGTGAATAATAACTATGCTGATGCGATGTGTAGTTACCTCTGACATGCTTTAAGAATTATGATTGATTAGAGAAATCAAAGCTCAAATATGAAATGAGGTCATATCAGGAGATGGTAGTGAAGCAAATCAGGCAGATGAGTGAGGACAACCAACAACTTGTCTATTTGAAGAACAAAGTCGTGAAGGAACGAAGGCATTCAAAAACTGTTGAAGAATCTCTTGAAATTGTGAGTGAGAAGCTGCGCAAGACACAGGAGGAAATTCGTATTGTGAGACAAAGAACCAACAAGCAGCATGAAGAGAACAAGGAAGAGGTAATTTTATGTTCTGATTTAAGGTATATGATGGAAACTATATGGTATGGACCATGAAAAAAGCACTTGGTATATAGTTTGTTCTTGAAATGACATCTAAAGTAGAGGTCGCAAACTTTGTAAATATGTTCTGTTTTTGACTTGTTGGTATCGGTTATTTTTGATGACTCTGTAGGTATATTATTTCTAACATAGGGATAGGCCAATGAGGTAGAAATCATTAACTAGGTGCATAACTTATCAATTATGGTCTTCTAGATAGGATGACTCTGTAGGTATATTATTTTGTGATATCCTTTGAGCAAACAAAATGCTGGTTGACTGTATTTACATTAACTACGGTAGTCTTTTTGGTTTTGCTCTATTCAGAAACTCTATATCCTGGTTCTTTTTTATTTTTATTTTTTTTATTTCCAAGTTAGATGGAAAGCTTGCTAGCCTTTTTCTGGTTTCTGTTTTTCTCGAGGTTGTTTGATATCTCTCCATGTTTTGAACATTAATTTAATTTGGCTCAGTGTTTTAATATTTTTATTTTTAAATGAAGATGGACCAGCAACAACAGTTTTACGAGGATCAGCTCAAAATAATTCGTGAATCAAGGGATGAAAAGGAAGAAAATTTTGAGAGGATGCAGCAGGAGGAACGTGAGAAGGTGAAGCAGTCAAATGCAAATTCATCAGATGCAAAGCGCAGGTAAGAGCAACCGCACTAGTCCGTGTAAAATATTCCGTCCATTTTAGCATAAGTACTTTGCTTTTTCTATTTTACACAATTACTTTTCCAAAACACTCACATTAGTTTATCTATCTATAAGATATTTCAATAAAATATTCATTCTTCATTAATTTTTTATTATTTTTCCTAATGGTCATTCTTTTTTAATTTAAACTTATATTTTAAGTAAACTACCAACACCAGTGGCTCGGCCAGTGGAGCCACTTGTGGCAGAGGTTTGATGGCCGAACTGCCGAAATAGTGGCTCCGACAAACGCTGCTGGATTGGTCTCGCCCACCGTACTGCCGAATAGTGACCCGCCGGTGGGTGGATTGTTAACACAACTCTATATCAAGTGCGAGATAAGCACAGCAGCCAAGAAGGTCAAGCATAGCAGCCAAGAAGGCACAAATCTATTCACCAAATAATAAAAACATCATTACTTTGAAAGTCCATATAAAAAATGTCTTGGTTTTTTTCAATTTTGCATTAAGAAATTAAACTACAGCCACCTACTCATGGATCTGAATTAAAATTCTTGATGTTTCAACAAAACAAAAGCCACAATTAATGGATAAGAGAGCAATGAAGAAACCACTTGAAGGTGATAACATAGAATATGGTTATGATTAAGTGATAACATAGAATACAAGATACAAATCCTAACAACTCTAGGATTGTGATAAGGTAGGATAGAGTTGTTTCCATTTCAAATACCTTTGTATTTCACAGAACTCTTGTATTTCAAACACTATTGTATTTCAAATTTTGTATCTATACAAATTCTATTATTTAAAAAAAAAAAAAAAAAGCCTTGAACGAATTCTATTACAAATTCTATTATAATAAAAAGCCTTGAATCGTATATGTACAAATCATAACTTTTTTTTTGCATTAAAGAGGATTTTATTGATAGCTAATAAACATGCAGCACAGAGACATCAACCAAGGCATTAAAAAACAGAGTCATAACAAACCACAACTATAAGACAGAGACATAAACATCAACAACCAGAACAAAACAACAAGACAGAGTCATAACACACTACAGACGAAATCCTAATGAGTCCCAAAATTAACACTTTCATGCCCTCACTTTAGTTATAGGTTCACGTTATTGAGTTCCTGGAACTCAATTTTAGAGTAGAACAATCTTTTAATTTACATCGTTTTTTAAGGCTTGAACTAACAGTAAACCCTAAAAAATTAGTTTAGAGAAACTTCCAAGAATCTTGCTCTAAACCAAAGAAAACAATACCCTAAAATCTCTATTTTTTGATAAGTAAGAAGAAGATATTATTAATGAAAGAAAAGCTAGAAAAATACAAAGAGTTCACGGTAGTGAACGAAGGAAAAAAGGAGCAAAAAGACAGAAGCAGCCCCTAATCTATTCTAATAGAAGAAAGAAAATCTGCAAGGGTAGAACAATTTGAGAAGCCCCAACAACGAGACCAATCAAAGAGGGTCTGTTGGCAACACTCTAATAACTGAACCATAGTTTTCCCCTCATCCTCAAAAGACCGCCGATTCCATTCAGTCCAAATGGTCCACAAAATTTTCCCCTCACCCATACCTTTATGGAGAAATTTGCCCCAAAATCTGTCAATAGAGATAACTCCAAGCTGTTCCACCCTCCTCACTGGGCTGCAAAACCCCCCAAACCGATCACATTCTTTCCTGTGGTGATGAGAATGAGCAAGAGCAATAGGAAGAGCTAAGAGAAGCGGACGAAGGGAGAAGATGAGAGCAAGAGGTCAGGAATGAAACAGGGAGAGTACCGAGAGGCGTTGGTGTTGCTCAGGTTAGAGGAGATTAAAAAAAAAAAAAAAAAGAGTGAAATAGGTTTCTATAATATATAAAGATAATATTAAAATAATGTATAGAAAGTTACAGTAATTGCATATATGCACGGTTATTGTAGCATTTTTGTATATATGCACAATTTTGCAAGTGCTGGTGTGGGTGTTTTTTTGGTTAAAATGTGTAAAATTATCCACTTTTTGTATTTTGCACAATTTTGCAACCTCTGACGTGGTCGCTCTAATGTGCAGGTTTTTATACTTTTAAAAATCTAAGATGGTGCTTTTAGTATTGCTTCTTTTTAAATGTTTGTTACTTATTACATGTTTGTGTTTTCTGCTATTTTAACATAGGGCGGAAGAAATTGAAAAATTCATCAAGTGTCAAGACAAAGAGATGGAAGTTTTTGTGTCTCAGAGAGACAATCTAGTTAAGATTCATGAAGAGAAAATAGCTGCAATGAAGAAGAGGCACTGGGAGGAAGAAGTAGAGCTGGAAAAAGAGTTCGATGCTGAACTAGCCCAGCTTATGTCCCAGTATTCCCCACATCCCCCTACCAACACTGGCAATGGTATCTGACATGATATAAATTAGTACAGGTGTGAGTTGAGTACGACTCACATTTTGCGTAATATTTCTTAGAATTTTGTGATAGTATTATGACTATCAACTTTTACCTCGGATGAATGATACTATCAAAGTATATATACCAGAAGATAGGAACAGGCAAAAGAAGGTAGCTTATGGTAGTTACTATAGACTGATGGTTAATTGCACCAGTTGTTTTGGTACTGATGGTTGGGAGGTTATGAAGTTTATCTTTTCTATATTATAGTATGAGTAATGAGTTGGGATGTCAAAGGCCTTAACTTTTTTTTTTTTTTTTTTTTAACTTGCTCTGTTTTATCTTGTTTTTCATAACTATGGTATGATTTGAAGCATGAATCTTTGTTAACCTGCACAAATTCTGTCATTTGCTTAATATAAATTTACATAATACTTCAATGGCCATGATCGATGGCCACCTTGCGTACCTCCATTGCTCCAGCAGAAAGAGCAGTTTCAGTATTGTAAAATTATTACTTATTTTCAATATTAATAAATAGAAAAGTTGTTTATTTAGTTTGAGTTTGGTGATGTGAATTTCTGGTGAGAGGGCAAGTGAGGACTTTTTTGTCTTCTGGGAGAGGGATTGTGAGAATTTGGGAGGGTAAAATAGAATGAGTAGTCTTGTCTTGACTCTCGCGCTTATTGGGGACGGTCTTTATTGTGTGGGTGTTGGCCGTTGGGGCTCTAGACTGTAGACTACTTTAACAGGTGTGGGGTTTTTTTTATTTTTTTAACAGGTGTGGGTTACAAGAAAAGATACGTTAGTTTGATTTTGCCTTGATTCTGTGTGTTTGTGTAGGAATTATATTTATGATTTGAGGATTGAGGATTTTCTATTCAGGACAATTTGGTTGATTTGGGGCTGAGGGAGTATTATTTTTGCAGTTATATTGTTTGTGAATCAATTCAAGTAGTATTCTGCTCAATTTATATTTAGCCACTTATTGAATTGTGGATTTTATCATGTGTTGTGACCGGTGAAGGCTATGGCTGACTGGCTGTGTGAGTGTTAAATTTTGGTGAAAATATAATTTCGATCTCTACATTTAGGGTTTAATCCCATTTTGGTCTCTAAATTGATTTTTCGGCTACTTTGGTACCTAAAAACAGAAAATCATTTTTATTTTGTTATCTGTCATCAACCCACTAATAGAAAATATATATATTGCAAATAGAATGCCCTGTTTGCACAGTAAACGCTGATGTGGTTAATAAAATATTTTATTTGGCATTTTTTAAATGTCATGTTAGCATTTTAATTATTTTTTTTAGAGCCAAATTAGAAAAATTAAAAAAAAATTAAAGGAAAACCTTAAATCTAATTTAATCTAAAATCATTTCTTAAAAAAAATGATATTCATCATCTTTTTAATTATTTTTCTTTTTCTTTAACCTCATCATCTTAAAAAAAAAATCCTCTCTCTCTCTGTCTCTCTCTTGCAACTTCATGGCTGGAGCTAACAAGGTCGGCCTTCTTCTTCACCCTGCGCCGCAACCATCATGGTAATGGCCTCTACATCCGATTTGACCATCGTGGTAGTAGCTTCTCTCTCGACCATCAACGAGCAGATCAAGGGGTCTTAATGTGGAAAAAACGATGGGAACAATGCAGTTTTAATCATGGCATAGGGTCTTAATGCAAAGAAAATGACAGGAACAATTTGGGGTCTTGCTGGTGGGTGTCATGAAACATGGATTGAAACATGTCTAGGAGAGAGGAAGTGAGAGCGAACGAGAATCAATTGTGGCTGTGGCATGCAGCAGCAAGAGAATCAGTTGCCCATAGAGTTCAGAATGAGTTGCTGAGTTTGTTCAAATTTGGGTTGGGTCTCGGTATGGTGGAGTGGCCCTTGAGGGTTTTCATGTGGGAGGCTCGCTAGTGGAGGTGGTGACACACCTATTCTCGATCTGCCATGGACGAGCCACCCTACGCCTTATCTACTCCGCTTACGGCTTCGCTTGTGGTCCGATTTTCCTCTCCTTTTTCATATTGCAAGAGACTAACGGGGGCAAACAATGCGGAAGAGTTGGTTCAAATTTGGATTTTTCCTTACACCGACAAGTATTTTCAGATAGGAAAGAGTTTGTGAATGGAAGATCGAGTTGAAGTTCTTCTGTTGTTAGTATAGAGTTTTGATATGTTTGCATGGAATCCGTATGAGGTGCCAGGGGTGAACCAGGCCTTTATCACACATAAGTTGAATGTAGATCCATTAGTCCCGCCGAAGAAGCAGAAGTCAAGGAGATCGGCGAAACCACATGCGGAAGCTGTGAAGGTGGAAGCTGTGAAGGAGGAAGTAGAGAAATTGAAGCAGGCAAGGTCTATTAGGGGGTATTTTTCCCAAGTGGCTATCAAATACAGTAGTGGTGAAAAAGAAAACTGGGAAATGGAGAGTGTGTGTTGATTTTACCGACATTAACCGAGCATTCCCAAAGGATCCGTTCCTTATACCTAAGATTAGTTGGCGGATGCCACGTTTGAACACCCAAGAATGAGTTTCTTGAACACCTTTCAAGGTTATCATCAGATTGCTTTGGCACTTGAGGATTAGGAAAAAATCTCTATTATTTTGCCTGAAGGTAATTATCATTATACGGTGATGCCTTTAGGGCTAAAGAATTCGGGAGCAACATACCAACAAATGGTTACTTGGATGTTTAAGGATCAGATCGGAAACTCGTGGAAGTTTATATTGATGACATGGTGGTTAAGAGCAAAAAGAGCGAAGAGCATGTATCAAATCTAGTTGAGGTTTTCGGAATACTGAGGCAACACAAAACTGTGCCTCAATGCAAGCAAATGTGCTTTAGTGTGGGGTCAGGTAAGTTTCTGGGCTACATGATAACGACATGTGGAATAGAGGTTAACCCTGACCAAATTATAGCAATTCAGCAGCTTAACCTGCCCGGTAATCCCAAAGAAGTGCAAAAACTCACCGACATAATTATTGCCCTGGATCGGTTTGTTTCAAGGTCAGCAGATAAGTGTAAATCGTTCTTTTAGTTATTGAAAAAGTAGAAGAGTTTTCAATGGACGGAGGAGTGTGACACGGCATTCAGAGACTTGAAGTGTTATTTGGCTAGCCTACCTATCTTATCTCGACCAGAGCCCAAAGAAGACTTGTATATGTACTTGGCAATCTCCGACCATGCAATGAGCACCGAGTTACTAAGGCATCAAGGTAAGATCCAGAGATTGGTGACCTCAGCAAAATGTTGGTGGATGTGGAGACTCGGTATTTACCACTAAAGAAGATGGCACTAGCATTTGTGCATGCGATGAGGAAGTTGCCGCATTATTTTCAAGCCCATACAGTTTGGGTGCTGATCGAGTATCCCCTACAATCACTCTTGAGAAGGTCAGATTTCATCGAGAGGATAGCTAAATAGGAAACGAGGCTTGGGACATTTGACATACGGTATAAGCCAAGGAATTCCATTAAGGGTCAAGTATTGGCCGACTTTGTAGTTGACTTTACACCCGCGCCGGGAGTCTTCGTAGGGGTATGCCAAGTTTCGATTAAATCATGGCGAGTGTATGTGGATGGTGCATCTAATGCAAAAGTATTTGGGGTCGGGGTTGCAATGATATCTCCCGAGGGGTTGCAATTGGAAAAATCACTAAGACTGGGTTTTTGTGCTTTCAACAACGAAGACGAATGTGAGGTAATCATTGTGGGTCTGAGGGCTGTTCAGAAGCTTGGTGCTGAGGAAGAGGAGATGTGAGAGACCGGGAAAATCGAGTGCTCTCAAAAAAGAGATTTGTGTGCTTTTAAGGGAACCTTTCTTTTTGGGTAAGTGGTGTGGAGTCGTCACTTATTTTTTATACAAAAAAAGAAAAATAAAAAATAAATACAAATTACATGATAAAATACTTCATTGTCATTGATTGAATAAAGAAAAGTACAACTTTGGTAAATTAAACCTTACAAGGCTTTGAGTCCTAGTTACAATCTATGCAAAAGAATACAAAGTTTTGGTCCTAGTTACAATATACCAAAATTAAATAGACAAAACACTAATTACCTATCCAAAAACCCTAAGCTAGGGGGCTGGGTTACGAAATGGGAAGGTGTTAGGCACCCATTCCGCCCAGACAGAGTCTGGTCTTCTGGACTCTAATGACCAATATACCATTTTTTACATGATGTTGAATGATATGTTGAACACACATGATAGAAAATAATTTAAACAAATTTGACTTATGAATGATGTGTCTTATTTATAAAGAAAATCCAGATATGTTTTATGAATTAAAAAAAAAATTGATTTGGTTTGTAAAAAGGTTAGATCTGTTTTTATGTAAAAGAAAGAATGATATTTTTGTTAAAAGGTATCAAATTTGTTTTTGTGTAAAGTTAAAAAAAAAATGGTTATATCAAGAAAAATCAGATCTGTTTTTTTTTTTAATTTATGTAAAAATATTATAAAAAAAACTTTTGGAAAAAGGATCCACATTCATGAGATGAATTTATTATACAATGCATCACATATTAAAAAAAAAAAAAAAACAAGACTTCAACCTAACTTTCAATTCCTTCTTTTAAATTTCAAAACCTGCAATTTTGTAACCAAGAAAACTTTTTTTCTAAAAAAAATCATATCTATATTTAATGAAAATACAGATCAGTTTTGAGTTTTAAAATATCAGATCTGAAAAATATAGATTAGTTTTGAACTAAAAAAATCAGATATGTTTTGAACTAAAAAAATCAAATCTGAAAAATGCAGATCTGTTTTTGAGCTTAGAGAAAATCATATCAGTTTTTGTGTTTAGAGAAAATCAGATCTGGAAAATACAGATCTGTTTTGTGTTAAAAAAAATCATATCTAAAGAATACAGACCAGTTTTGTGGTTTTCATAAAAAATTTTTTAGTCATTGCAGATTTTGAAACTTAAGAAAAAGAATTATTAATAAACAATCACCTAAGCACATGTTAAAGAAAATTCTAGCAACGTATTTAAGCATGGTAATTATATATCAAGAACAAAACATAATAAAGACATGCTAAACATATTCATTCATCAAACAATAAAAATTAATGAAAGAAGAAAGAAAGAAGAAAAACAGAATACCTCTTGCATGAGCGTGCTCTTCTAGTGAAATTTGTTCACCTCTTTGAAGCCTAAAATACTTTACTTACAAAAAAGAAGTTCTTAAAGTAAAAGCGTCTAAAATGTCTTTAACGTAAGGGGAATTGAAAAATCAAAAGAGAAGAGCCAGAAAGAAGGGGGAGGGGGTCAAAAAGTGTGTTGAATTTTGAGAGGCATCCCCTATTAATAGAGGTTGGAATGCTTTGAAAAATTAGCTGAATGGTCAGATACAAATTGGGACGCATCCTTATCTCTAAAAAATCAAAAAAGGTAAGGTTTATCTCAATCCAGGAGTCATTGGACTGAGCCACGCATTTGTGGGAAGTGCCGATCGGCACTCCAAGAGTGCCAAATGGCTCTCTTGGGTGTTAAGCTCGCGTTTGAATTTGGTCCAATTTGAACTCCTTTTTTGAGGTTTTTTGAGTCAGGAATTGTATTTAGATGCATTTTTAATCCGTATTCCAAAGAATAATACTTGTTTCTGGATATTCAGGTCTTTAAAGTGATAATTATCTTGTAGATAAATATTCCATTTTAGTCTTGATTATTCACAACTTCTTTGTTATTTGATTATCCACTTTATTTTCATGCAAGCAAGTCTATTTTTGACACTAACCAATAACCAATCACAAAATTATTTAATTAATTTTAATTGTTTAGCCAATCAGAATTAATTTAAATTAATCATGCGTGGTTGGTTTCACCCAAACAAAATGCATGTAGACCTTGCAAACTTGATCATATGACATCTTACAATCCAATAGTCCGATTTAGAAATCAGACACACCGTCACGACCGTTAGAACCTCAAGATCTTTTTTATGATATGACATGAATAAATTAATGCATGTAATGCAACTCTAAATGTTAGGTATATGAATGGTCACTCTAGCCATCTTGATTAAATTATGGGTGCAAAATCAAGTGTTTACAGAATGCCCCTCATTGATAGAACTTGCAAAGCGAATGTCAACATAAAACAAAGACCCTGATTTTAGCAGCCATGATTTAATTGAGGTTAACTTTTTAAAGATTACCCTAGAACCTAAAACATTGGTAACATAGAACTAGTGTTTTGCTGTTTTGAACAATGAGAATTGGGAATACTTGACCTACTAGATAACTGATGAAAATGATTCTTGAAATCTGAGGTGACTGAGAGGCTTTTCTGTCTTAGTCTGCATGTGGGGACGATCAAGGGGCTTCTCTACTCGATTTGGAATGGAAGGTAACCAAGGGGCTTTTCTACCTTGGAACTTGGGACGATTGAGAGGCTTCTCTATCTCAATCTTCAATTGCGGAGACCAAATGGCTTCTCTACCTCGATCTTTGGGAAGGTAACCAAGGGGTTTCTCTACCTCGAAACCAGGGGCGATTGAGAGACTTCTCTATCTCAATCTTGGAATTGCGCCGACCAAGGGGCTTCTCTACTTTGATTTGAATGGAAGGTAACCAAGGGGCTTCTTTACCTTGGAACCTGGGGCGATTGAGAGCTTCTCTATCTCAATCTTTGAATTGCGACGACCAAGGGGCTTCTCTACCTTGATTTGAATGGAACGTAGCCAAGGGGCTTCTCTACCTCGGAACCTGGAGCGATTGAGAGGCTTTTCTATCTCAATCTTGGAATTGTGGCAACTAAGGGGTTTCTCTACCTCGATCTTCGGGAAGGTAACCAAGGGGCTTCTTTACCTCGGAACCAGGGGCGATTGAGAGGCTTCTCTATCTAAATCTTGGAATTGTAGCGACCAAGGGGCTTCTCTATCTCGATTTAAATGGAAGGTAACCAAGGGGTTCTCTACCTCAAAACTTGGGGCGATTAAGAGGTTTCTCTATCTTAATTTTGAATTGTGACGACCAAGAGACTTTTCTACCTCAATCTTCGGGAAGGTAACCAAGGGACTTCTCTACCTCAAAACCTGGGGCGATTGAGAGGCTTCTCTATCTCAATCTTTCAATAGTGACGACCAAGGGGCTTCTCTACCTCGGAACCTGAGGCAATTGAGAGGCTTCTCTATCTCAACCTTTGAATTGTGGCATCCAATAGGCTTCTCTACCTTGATCTGAATGGAAGGTAACCAAGGGGCTTCTCTACCTCGGAACCTGGGGCAATTGAAAGGCTTCTCTATCTCAATCTTGGAATTGTAGCGACCAAGGGGCTTCTCTACCTCAATTTTCGGGAAGGTAACCAAGGGGCTTCTCTACCTTGGAACCTGGGACGATTAAGAGACTTCTCTATCTCAATCTTGGAATTGCGGTGACCAAGAGGCTTCTTTTCCTCGATCTTCGGGAAGGTAACCAAAGGGCTTCTCTATCTTAATCTTTGAATTGTGACAACCAAGGGGCTTCTCTACCTCGATCTTTGGAAAGGTAACCAAGGGGCTTCTCTACCTCAAAACCTGGGACGATTGAGAGGCTTCTCTCTATCTCAATCTTGGAATTGTGGCGACCAAGGGGCTTCAATCTGAATGGAAGGTAACAAAGGGGCTTCTTTACCTCGGAACCTGGGGTGATTGAGAGGCTTCTCTATGTCAATTTTTGAATTGTGACAACCAAAGGGCTTCTCTACCTCAATCTTCAGGAAGGTAACCAAGGGGCTTCTTTACCTCAAAACCTGGGTTTTCATTTGCAAAAGATTAAAATTTAAAATTAGACTTCAAATGATGAGCTCTATGTTGTTCCACTGCTTTGAGATGTATGATCTTCCTTTTTCTTTTCTTTTCTTGATTTATTTGAATTTCACTTAGAAAGAAAAACTTGATTGATTTTTGTAGTCCTTTGAAATAAATTTTTTTTTTTTTTGAAATTTGAAGCTTGAAATTTGAAATTTGAAGTTTGGGATTCAGAATTTGAAATTTTCTTTTTGAAAAAATGATACCCTTTGTTTTTTAATCTTCCCTGAAAATTTATTTTTCTTGAAATTGATGTTATCTATCTTTGAAAATATTTGAAAAGTTTTTTTTATTCATTTCCTAAAAAAAGGACAAAATGAAGAAAAATTTCTCCAAATTTTTTTTTGTGAAGTGTTGACTCAACAACTCGGGTCACTAAAGGGGGGGGGGGGGGATTTTTGGCCCCCATTCTCATTTGTCTCTTTTTCTTTTTTTGCTTTTCCCTCTTCACTCTTCTCTCTTCTCTCTTCCTCCATTGTTACTATTCACTCTCTTCTTCCACTTGCATTTTCTCTCTCATTACACCATTTCTTCTCTAGAAAATCACTTTCCCAAGTTTCTCAACTTGCTTTCATTCATCTTCCTCAATCATTTTTTCAGATCTTTGTGTTCTTGACCACTTTTGTTACAAACCCATTTTTGAAACCCATATCCAAACTTCCATTTTTTTGCATTGATAATGGCATCTTCCAAGAGACCATCTTTTCTCACTTTTAATGGGAAAAAGTATCACCCACCACTTAAATGGAATGAGGAAGAAGGGCTCCTCGAAGACCCTAAGACCCATGCTCCACACTCCAAAATGGACTTCAAGGTGAGCTTTATTTTTTTAGATTTCTTTGTTGGGAAATTTGGTGATTTCATGTTTTATTGAGGGCTTGGAGTTGAGACATTATCATTTGATTGTTATTTGCTCTTTTTGAAATTTTGCATTGTATGGTTGATTATGTTGTAATCTTGGCCTTGGGGCATTTTTGAATTGTTGAGCTATTTGGCATGGTGTAACTTGGACAATGTTGATAACTCATGAAATTTGGCAATGTATGTAGTTTGTGGTTTTGTTGAATGCATTTTGGCTTGAATTTTCTGGGCATTAAATTCATGAAAATTTGATGTAGGCTTGGTTGAAAAAATTCATTTTTGATGAATGTGAAAATTTTGTTAGAATATGTAAGTCTTACTTCATGAGTAAGGACATTTTTATGGGCATGGGCATGGAAATTTTTTTTTGTGGTGGTATGGATTTTTTGTGTTGGATATGAAAATTTTTTTTGTGTCGGACATGGACAAATTTTGGTTGGACATTGGAGAATTTTTTTTTTTGACATGGAAAATTTTTGTTGGGCATGAGATTTTGGTCGGAACAAAAATTTTTGGACATGGGAGATTTTTTTTTGTTAGGCATGGGATTTTGGTTGGAACAAATCTTTGGACATGGGAAAATTTTCTTAGGTATGGGATCTTTTTTGTTTGTTTTTTTTTTTTTTTGGAGTGAGTATTTTGGAATGATTATTTTGTGGACATCTCGATGATTGGCCAACTTTGTTTTGCAGAACCTCAAGAGTTGAGGTAGCCTCCAGATGTTGAAGGCATATGGGAGATATTGTCTCCGTAGATTAAGAACATCATTGATGAAGCAGGCTTCCAGACTTTTTTTCCAAACTTTATTGAATCAGGATAGTCATGAGTACAAAGATCTCCAGTTACTCCTTGCTTTGTCAGAGCAGTTTTGGGATACTACGTGCACTTTCCATTTTCTAGGCATTGGCGAAGTGATGTTGACACCTTATGACTTCTCTATCATTACTGGCTTGAGATTGAGTGGAGAAAGAATCATTGTCAATGACTTCCTCACTTCAAAAGAGATTAAAAGTCTTTTGGGTATGATGCCTTCAAAACTGAAGAGCAAAAATGTCTCTTTGATGTGGCTGTATGAGAATATCGAGAACTGTAAGACTGTAGCAACCGGCACATGCATGTTCATGCTTCTCTTCATTGGAACTTTCTTATGTCCAGACCTAGGTAGTACTGTGAGCTTGCGCTATTTGTGGAGTCTGAGGGATATTGGCCAGATCAAAAATTATGACTGGGGTGGCATGGCTTATGCAACCCTCTTGCATTTCATGACTCAACTTTCTAGGCATAGTCTCTCAAGCTTAGGAGGTGCACCATTTGTTTGGCAGGTGAGGTTTGGAATCTTTTTTTTTTTTTTTTTGGCTATGTATGGGTTTTGGAAAGTCATTTTGGTTTTGTCGTAATGATGTACGTTGATTTCTTTCAGGTTTGGATGTATGAATATTTTGGAGTTGGTCCTCAAGTTTTGGAGGATGTTGGTGGCATGTATCCGAGGTTTCTCCGTTGGTTGCCTAAATATTGTTTGTCAACACCTTCCAAACGTTCTTTGCAAGTTTGGCGTATGGTGATTGACAACCTAACTATTGCTGATGTGAGTTTTTTTTTTTTTTTTTTTGGTGGGATTTTGTGTTTAGCTAAGGGTTTTTGTGTTTGGTTGTGGTTTGGTTTTCTTTTCATTCTGGGTCTTTTGTGATTTTCAGATGTCTTTGGATCCTTGGCTTAGATGTGAGGAGTATGCTGAGTGTGAATGGGCTTAAGAGCTGAATGGTCGTCAGGTATTATTTGAGTGTGGCCATGGGAGGTATTGGTATCTCGGTGATCGAGTGTTGCCTTAGGTTCAAGATGTGTACCCTCCTGCGACAATTCTGATTCCTCCTTGTCCCTCAATCCGGCTAGCTTACCTTCTAGCTAATGAAATTGCTCGTGCTCAAGTTGGCCATATTGTTCTAGGGACACCAGGAGATTATCTTGAATTCGTTCAAACTCAATTGTAAGGTTGTCTAGCTGGCATTCATGTAACCTCGGTGTCTCTCTTTCCTTCTGAAGTCAAATTGCATTTCATCTTGTATGCTTATTTCCCATATTTCAGATTTTGTGACAATATCTGTATGTTGCACTTTCAGGCTTCATCTTCTGAAGAGGAGCAAGAGGAAGAGGAGAATCCCCCTCCTAGCCATGATAGCGGCTATTCTAGTTCCTTCATGGAGATGTATCCTCATTTTCCTGCATGACAATATGAAGTGATAAATCCTGATGGGTCATATAGTTCTATGGCTTTAGACAGACCAGAGCACACCCCAAATGTCCCTTGGGGTGACCCAGTGCGTTCCTAAATATTTTAGTCTCTTGTCCTCATTTTTTTTTTTTTTGCTCTTTAATCTGTTCATGAACCAGTGGATTTGTGTTTCAGGTCAGGACTGATCTTGTGGAGGAAAGCATGCGGATGATTGGAGGTTTGAAACTGGTAGCGTGCACTTAATCTTCTCAATATGTGCTCAATGAAGTGAACTGGGTATAAGATGATGCTTTCTGAGTGTTTTTGGCTTGAACTTTTGTGATAATTGATCTAACACTTATCTTTGTTAATTCTTCAGAATACTCGAATGGCATTGGCTGATGCCAACACAAGATCTTTGGAGGAGAGGATCAGAAATCTTGAACTTTAGAATCGACAGCAAGAAACTCGATTTTATGTAAGTCAGGAAGGAGACACTGAGGGTGGCTCCTCTAGAGGTGGGTTTAGGAAATCTTCGCGCAGGCGAACTCAGAGTCCCAATGATGCTTGACTTGTATTTTAATTTTCTTACAAGAACAAGAAAAAGTGTTTCTTAGACAAATTTGTATTAATCTCAGCTTTTAGCCCTTTTTCCTTTGGATTGCTTCTAATGTTGCTGAAACTTTAAACAAGACAAGTATAGAATTCACCTGATAAAGTTCTCTAGTAAACAATTTAAACTTTTTTGACCACCTTTGATGGGATTTGCATTTACTTGAATGAGGCACGGCCGAATGCCCCTAGTTTGGAAACTTTTATGCATGATGACCTTTTAATTTTTGAAAAGAATTTTTCTCTCTCTTTTTGTTTGAAAAGGAATGCGTGATTTTTTTTTTTAATGTCTCAGAAAGAGGGGATAAGGCATAGCCGAATGCCCCTAGTTTAAAAGATGAATGCATGTCTTTGAAAAATCTTGATTTGATCAATTTTCCCCCTTTCCCTTCTTTGGAACCAGTGATGCAAGTGATTTTTTTTTTTAAATCAAATGGACAAAGCATGTCTAAATGCCCCTGTTTAACACTTCATGCGAAATTTTGAAAACTTTATTGTACAATCAAATTTTTTTTTTAGTGAAAAACGGAGTCATAACAGACCCAAGAAGCATCCAAAAACACTAAACAGAGATGATTTCTCAGTTGAACTGGGTGCCAATCGGTACTTGGAGAGTGCCGTTCGGCACTTGGGGAGTGCCGACTAGCACTTTAAGGTGCCTACAGGCACACCCAATTTTGGGCTGACTCCTTGTGCTTTTTCAACGCGTTTCTTGTGTTTTTGAAAAATATTTTCTCCATTTGTGACCATAAAACACTTTCCTAGTCAGCTACAAACTCTTGAAACTTATTTAAACCTGATTAAAGACTGAGGTGGCTTATTTTAGCATCTTACCTGCAAACAAATTTATGCATCAAAGTTATCAAGAAACAATAATCACAAGCAAGAGTCATCCATGGCTAACAATCAAAATTCCTCTCATTCAACCATTCATGATATCAATAGATGGGTTCGTAGCTTTGATTTTCGTACCAAGTCCAATTTTACAGGCTACAAGCTAGAGGGAATCAAGGCCTTGAGGAATGTCAAGATCAAGTGGGATTTCCTTCGTATTGCTGTGAAGTTCTAGGATCTTGAAGATCATGTATTTTTTTTTAAGACTGCTGAACTTTGTCCCATAATTGAAAAATTTTCAGCTATTCTGGGTTTTGATCCTAGCAAGAAATCTGTAGCAGTTTCTTGTGATCCCAGACACAGGGAGATTTTATCTGATGCTCTAGGACATCCTACTTCAATTACCAATAGCATGATTGAAGGACATATGGTGAATCTTCACGCAATTCTTTCAAGACTAATTAACAAACACACCTATGGAGTGATTGACAACATGCAGAAAATTTTTGGCTTAGCACTCTGCTTCGTGGGAAAACTTTTGCTTTGCTCTAGAAGGCCCGATTTTGTGGATGCCCAAGCCATAGGCATTGTGAGTCAAATTAAAGATGGTGATAATCCTGCTTCTCTGATCTTGGCAGGAACTCTCTTGGGGCTGGACTTTGTATTTCATGGTGGAAAGTCACAAAACTTTCTTGGGAGTCCCTAGACTTTGCAGATATAGTTGATGGAGAGACTGAATGGATGGTCCTAAGGAAGATGAAGCTAGACCAATAGTGCTTGAACAAAAAGAAGAGCCAGCTTATTGCATGTCGATAGAAGAAGATGAGGGAATGAATAAAGAAGGTGAATGGTACTCAGACATGCTACAGTACCTCAAGGATGAGACATACCCAAAGTCTGCATACAAGAATGACCAACTGACCATCAGAAGGTTGTCCACTAATTATATTATTTGTGGGGAAAGGCTTTACAAAAGATCATATGACGGAATTCATCTCCTTTGTGTGACCGCCAAGGAAGCACAACAAATAATTGAAAAGGTTCATGAGTCAAGTTATGGGCCACACATGAATGTACACATGCTGTCACAGAAGATAATGAGGCAAGGTTATTACAGGACTACTATGGAAGTAGACTGCATACGTCATGTTCACAAGTGCCATCAATGCCAAGCCTATGGAGATTTGAAGCACATGCCACATATGCTATTACATACCATGACTTCACCTTGGCCGTTCTTTACATGGGGAATAGATATTAATGGGAAGATTCACCCAACGACATCCAATGGCCATGAATATATACTTGTTGCTATTGATTACTTCACTAAATGGGTAGAAGTTGTTTTATACAAGGTTTTGAACTCGAAGAAAGTTGCTCAGTTTATTCAGACTAATATCGTTTGTAGACATGGGGTACCACATGAAATTATCTCAGCCTCTCTTCCTTGATCTTCCATCTGTTAGGACATATGTGGAACATGTTATGAATATATGTTATTTAGAATTGGTTAATCCTTTGACAAAATGCACTTTAGTTGTAATTGGGTAGATCTAGTATGTGTTTAATACTTTGAGGAACAAGAGTTCAAATCCAAGTATTGAAGCCATGCAAATTTGTCCAAGACTTAAGTGAAGAAGTGCTGTTCATTAAAGCCCGACAGATATCTCGGCATATGTATTCATTGAGATTTAATATTTGAAGCTCGACAGATAGCTCGACAGTTGTATTTATCGAGAATTACAAAATACAGATTTCCAGATCTACTTTCAAGCATATCCATGTGTATTTGTGTAGGGTTTCTTTTCTCACAACCTTAGACATATATAAGGATTATTTTAAGGGCCGTCAAAGGTGATGCAACTTGATGCGAAGTGATTATTCACTCAAATTATGACCGGAGACAATTTTTCCTAGTTCATCTTTCTTTTAAAGAAGCTGTTGCGTTTGTGCGCCAAGGATTTTGTAACCAAGGAGCTTCTTGATCTTCATCGTGTGGATTAATTGAAGAACTTACAGCCAACATCCTTCTCAAGTTGGTGTGTTAGTCATGTACTGAGATCCGTGTATCGATTGTGTTAAGTTATGATTTTTCTCATAACATTATTATTGGCTTATTCCATGACAAAAACTGTTGTAATTGCATAAATTTGTTTCCTTGTATTTTTGTGAGATTTCATTGTATAGAATTTAGTATTAAGTTGGTGAAGACTCAAGCTTAATTAAAGATCAAGTGGATTTCGCGAGAAGTTCGCAAAAAGCTAACCTGCAAAGTAGCCACGTGAGAAGCATATGACTAGAAGCTGAAGAGTCGTGCTAGGTTGTCAGTTTTGCTAGTGTCTTGCAAGTAAGGCCTTCCCGTGAGGTACTCGCGAAACATTCTGCCTGGAGGATTTTTAAGTGTGACTTTCTTACCCTTCACCCATACTATATATACCCTCATTACTCACAAAAATAAAGGAGGCCATTCAGAGAGAAAAACCCTAGATAGGTTTTCTACAACACACACACCCATCTTTTTGAGAGAGAGCTACTCATCCTTAGTGAGAAATCATTCTAACCTTTTCTCTTTCCCTCTCCCATTGTCATACCTTGAGAGGAGATTTGTACCCAAACACAACCCACACACATTTTCAGAATGTAAAGAGTGTTTTGGAGCTTGGAAAGCATTGGGGATTTGCCAAAAGAAGCCGGTAAGGCTTGGCGGATGCAATCGGGCATATTGCGGGATCCAGAGAGCTATAGAAGACAAGGCTTGGCAAAGTCAGTTGGTAGCAGGAGCTTGGAGGGCTTGAGTACATGGGGTAGACTAGGCTTGGAGGGTCTTTTGTTATTTGTGTACTCCAACTTATTCTCTAGTGGATCGATTTACCGCTTGGAGGGTGGCGGAGAGGTTTTTCGTCAAGTTCTTCGATTTCCTCTTCAATAACACATTGCCATGTTATCTTGTGTTTGCATCTCCCATCCCTTACTCTTGTACTTTACTTTCATTGTTTGTTGTTCATGTTTATGCACTAGAGTAGTATCGGTTGATTGCGCTTCATTTACTATTGTTTCCACACTTAGTTAAATTAGAGTAAAAGCAATCTAGCCGTAATTTTTAATTGAGGGTCTAAACAGCACTTGTGTTTTAACACAATTTCAAGCTTATAGAATGGTTAGTCACATACTAGGAGTCGTGCATTGAAAGGAAAGATTGTCACTACATCACAAGTCCAATTGTGTATTGAAGTAAGGGTTCAACTGTAGGTTGGTATAAGGTACTGGGATTCATTTACTTGTAACCGTTTGTTTTGATAATAGTGGATTTTTGGGAGTGGTGACCTTAAATTCACCCGGTGGGGTTTTGGCTCGGTGGTTTTCCCCATTCGTAAAAAAATCACCCGTGTCCAATTTAATTTCTACTACATTTAGTTATTTAGTGAGATGTTTGTGCTACCACGCTATTGCATGTAATTGAATCTAATTAATTTCACTTGGCTAAATTAGTTGATTAAGTTACCAAAGGGATCAATACATTCTTAAAGAAGTAAACATCATAAAGAAGGAACCTGAAAAGAAAAATTTTAAAAATACAAAACATCATAAAGAAGTAAACATTGATAACCTCAACTTTAAAATTTTCAAACTAAATCCATGCAAATTTGTACCAGCCAAAATTCGATTAACAACTTTAATAGGGTAATCAAAATTCTATGATGGAGTGAAGCAGAATGATCAAATTCAATGAAAAACTTCAATTATTAAGTCAAAATTCTAAGGAGAGCGAAGCAGAAAAACTCAACCGCAAATGAAAAGAAAAACAGTCTCAACTTAAAAATTAAAATTCCTATATCAAAACCAATAAATATGCAATCAGATTCCAATTTCATATTCTTTATAGAAACATATTAACAATAAATATGCAAGAAACCATACAGAATTAGGAGAAGACTGGTAAATATAGCTATTCTAGTCTCGTAGTTTCTGAATTGTTCAAGTAATAGGATTTGTGTAACGTATTAAGAGTTTTACGCAGATGCAGAGAATCCACCATTCCAAATAACCTAGATAATACAATGCCCTGTAAGCAAAACAATAAGAATCCAATTTTCAACCCACATCTAGAAACATTAATAGAAGAGAACAGATTGAATAAACCTCAATGTAACTGCAACTAGAAAAGAAGTACACGTGCAGGTATAAACTTCTTTTTGAAGAACAAAAATGCAAGCCATATGGGAGCATTAAAATATTTTTGCAACCTCATCAAACAAGACATTCTAATTATCCTTTCAAAACTAACAAATCCCAATAAAAATAAAAACCAAGAAAAGCTGAAAATACAAACCCACTTTTGAGAAAGCTAAGAACCGTTAGATGAATTGGAACAATTAGGACATATGTCATGAAGAAACTTTCACTTCTCAAACTATTGAATTCATTAAGCAGAAATATAAAATGCAAAGAAGCTAACACTGCCATATTGTTCTGAGACAGTAAATTTAGTATTTGTGCACATAAACAAAAACATCATGGGTTTCAACAAATTAAGATGCAATCTTTTTAACATCAAATGCGGAAAGGGTCTTCAATGCCTAATCTAAAATAAGGATTTGATTTTCTCATGTCATGAAATGAGTTGAAAACTCAAAAACCTCTGTATGTAGTAAACATACCTTGTGAGCCTTATATCAAAACTAAAACCTATTCCTGAAATCTACCTCAATTTTGGACCCCTAAAGTCACCAATAAAAAAATAAGAAAAAAATTTTTTTTCCCTTCTAATAATACCATTACCAACTCTCACATGTTATAGAAAGCTAATCAGTTAATTGTTAACATGTACCAAGTATTAGTATAACGATTAGTCCAATCATTACACAACCAAATATCTTAAAATAGTATCAAAAGCTTATCGTAAAAATAATTAGAAAGACACATTCATTATCAATTAGTCAAGTTCCATAGCCATTTATATATGGTCATATGATTGATAATGGATCATCAGTATGAAGGAAACTGCATTTTTAATTATAATTAGTAATGAATGAGTCAGTTCCAGGACAATGTTATAAATAGATTTTGTTTTCGCAACTTATGAAGTGTAATTCATGAACTTATGGTTTTGACCTTTACAATGAGTTAGATCAAGACTACCTCATGCATTGTCTTCAAGAAATGGACCAACACCCAAAATTGTATTATGCAGCAAAAACAGTAGGCTAGCCTTGTAGTTTACACGAAATAAATCAAGAATAAGAATAACATGGTCTCCTCTTTTTAAGGGCTGCTAAAAACTACTGTAACATGCACATGGTTTGTAATCCTATTTTCCAACTTACAAACCCCAAAGGTGTGCCAATATTCATGGTTTTCATACCAGTGCCACATATTGCCTTGTTTGTTTGTATTGGAATCTAAGAATTTCCCAAAAGCAGAAAAAATGCTGCAAACCAACTAAGCCAAGAAATCAATTACAACTAAAACCTTACATACAAAAATTAAACACTTGTGGTCAATTGGAATTTGTGAATCCAACAAAAGGCCAAAATTTATATCAAGATAGGGAAAAGAAAAGATTGAATCAAAGGATTATGTACCACCTGTCAAAGAGAAATTTCCTCAAACACATGACATGCAACATTTTTCAGAGTCCTTCAATCATACCAATCTTTTTCTCATCTTTCTAACTCCCTTAAACCAATTCCAAATTTTAAACCTTAATCAAAACCAAATCTACGCTAGATGCCTAAATCAAAACTAAGCAGTCCATATCAAATTTTTTGTGCATAAGAAAATACATTAACCGATGTGGTGACTTCTTTCTCCGGCTCTCTATTTCTTCTCAAAGTGCCTTGTGAATGTTTGCTTTGAGGCTTTACTTTCAAATAGGGAAAAAATTGTGTTGCAAGAAATAAAATACAGAGTGTGGGAGAGGGGGATAAAATACAAAGATTGGGAAAAGAAAGGAATATGTAATGGGCAAAATTTGTAACTGCCCAGTGGACAAAACGTTGTGTCTGTTGTTAGCATAGTAATTGCCTTTTGGATTGTCAGTGATTTTTTGAAAGACATAGGTGTGTGGATTGCAAAATGAAATTGTTTGTGAAGGCTTTTCTAGATTGGTTAAGGGATGGTATTTATAAACAGTAAGGGAAAAGCAACGTTAATTACCCAAAAACCAAACGTTGCACACGGTTACTTTAATGGCTTTAGGGAAAAGGCACAATTTTTCCAGTTTTTTTTTAAACGTAAATGTGGCATAAATTTATGTTTGATTTCTCAGATTTTTCTCTCCCAACTCTCTGCGCCTAATCGACTCGTTCTCTCTCTCTCTCTGTTTATCAGACTTTCGATCTCTTTCAATTTAATGGTATTTTGTTTTAAACCGTGAGGAGTTTCCCTGATTTTAACAAATAGAGAGGAAAAGGGTTATGAATCCAAATTCCTAAATTGACAGTTAAAAAAAAAAAAACAAAAGCAAATATCTACAAGCATTTTGATAGAAAACCCTAAAACCCAAAACAAAAACGAATCAAATCTAAACCTACCCAACCAAAAAAAAAATCAATTAAAAGTAACATTTCATACCCAAATTTGAAAAATGGAAAAAGAAAAAATTTACTGGTGCGGTTCCGTCAATTTGGGTAGTTGATACATGACCTAAGAGTTTCTTTATGTGCTTCCTGTCCGATGGTCTAAGTCTGGCCAGGGAATGGACAATGGTCGGCCTTGGATCTTTCTCTCTTCCTCTTGGGGTCCGACAAACAACTCTATTCTCTCTCTTTCTTCATATACGGGCAAGTCTTTTGAATGTAATTTACCCATTAATGCAGTTAGTGTTGTATTTATACTCAAAGACCATCAGACTGTTTTAATGCTGTGATAGGAAGCCTCTCCAAACGATGCACCGTACAATTTTTTAAAGATTAAACTATATACGGGTCTGAATTTTAAATAGGCACTTTTCCTATATGGCAGCACCCCCTTAAATGTAGGAATTGACTTTCTCTCAGCTTCTGCTATTATATATAGTATATGATAAAGGATGTAGTGAGGACTTATGTATCTTTTCTTTTTTTTCTCTTTTAGATATATTATCTCTTGTACATTGGACTTGTGACCATTTAGTGATAACATACACTGTATTTATCTTTGATATAAATATATATATATATATATATTTGATGATGTTGTTATCACAGTTCACTTATCTCTCCATGTGTTGTTTTTTTTTTCTCTCTCTATACACATGTTTCTTATTTATATTGTATGCAATCCATTATTTTTGTTTCACACTAAGATGCCTTGATAAGTTTTGTTTAAAGTGTTTCAGAAATACAGGTTGCCAAAATCTATCATGCCATGAACTCTCATCTTGCAAAGTTTTTCAAGAGTTTGTGTTAGGATTAGATTTTATTGTATTCAACAAGTGAGTATGAGTTGAGTGATTTATGATTTTTCTCATATTTCAATTGTTTGTTGTGGTTTTGTCACTGATTGCCAAAGGGGGAGATTGTTAGGACATATATGGAACATGTTATGAACATATGTAATTTAGAATTGGCTAATCCTTTGACAAAACACACTTTACTTGTAACTGGGTAAATCTAGGATATGTTTAATACTTTAAGAAACAAGAGTTCAAGTCCAAGTATTGATGCCATGCAAATTTTTCCAAGACTCAAGTGAAGAAGTGCTATTCATTAAAGCTCAACAGATATCTCGACAGATGTATCTATCGAGATTTAATATTTGAAGCTCGACAGATAGCTTGACAGCTGTATCTATCGAGAATTACAAAATTCAGATTTCCAGATCTGATTTCACACATAGTGTAGGGCTTCTTTTCTTACAACCCTAGACATATATAAAGATTATTTTAAGGGCCGTCAAAGGTGTTGCAAAGTGATTATTCACTCAAATTGTGATCGGAGACAATTTGCCCTAGTTCATCTTTCTCTCAAAGAAGTTGTTGCATTTATGTGCCAAGGGTTTTGTAACCAAGGAGCTTCTTGATCTCCATCGTATGGATAAACTGAAGAACTTTACAGCCAACATCCTTCTCAAGTTGGTGTGTTAGTCACCTACTGGGATCAGTGCATCGATTGGTTAGTCACGTGCTGGGAGCCGTGCATTGAAAGGAGAGATTGTCACTACATTACAAGTCCAATTGTGTATTGGGGTAAGGTTTAAACTGTAGGTTGGTATAAGGTATTGAGATTCCTTTATTTGTAACCGCTTGTTTTAATAATAATGGATTCTCGGGAGTGGTGACCTTAAATTCACCAGATGGGGTTTTGCCTCGGTGGTTTTCCCCATTTGTAAACAAATCACCCATGTCAAATTTAATTTCCGCTACATTTAGTTATTTGGTGATTTGTTTGTGCTACCACGCTATTACATGTAATTGAATCTAACTAATTTCACTTGACTAAATTAATTGATTAAGTTATCAAAGGGGTCAATACATTCTTGGCCTATCACCATCTATTTTGAATCTGGGAAATTATCAAGACTAAATCACCATATACTTCCAATTCTTTTACTCCATGACCTAGGGCTGCTCGCAACCCCATAATGCAAGCTTCATATTCAGTGGCATTATTAGTGGCAGGGAAGTTAAGCCTACTAAAGCATGGGATGTGTGTCCCTTTTGGAGAAATTAAAAGAACTCCAATGCCACTTCCATTTTGATTAGTTGATCCATCAAAATACATCTTCCATGATTCTACCTCGATCCCCATAATATCCTCATCTAGAAAGTCTCCTTGGATTTCTTCAAGTGAATAGTGGCTAAGTGATCAGCAATTGCTCTTCCCTTCACAGACGTCTGAGTCACATATTTAATATTAAATTTTGACAAAAGTAGAACCCATTTAGTTGTCTTCCCATCTTGCACAGGTTTCTCCATCAGATATTTTAAAGGATCCATCATTGCAATCAACAATACTTTGAAAGCAAGCATATAATGTCTAAGTTTACGGGTTGCCCATACAAATGCTACACATGTCTTCTCAAGTGGTGAATACTTCTCTTCATAAGGTAACATCTTCTTGCTAATGTAGTAGATTGCATTCTCCTTCCTAGACTCTTCTAGGTATTGAGCAAGCAAAGCCCCCATTGTTGTATCTATAATTGTGAGATACAACAATAATGGCTTTTTAGGTACCAGTGGAACCGATATTGGTGGCTTCATCAGATAATTCTTAATCTTCTCAAAAGCTTCTTGGCACTGTTCATTCCATACTGTGGGAACTTCTTTCTTGGGCAATCAGAAAAGTGGCTCACATGTCATGCTGAGCTGGGCTATTAATTTGCTGATGTACTGTATTCTCCCTAGAAACCCTCGGATCTCCTTCTCAGTCCTTGGAGGCTTCATCTCTACCATTGCCTTGATTTTTTTCAGGATCAACTTCAATTCCACTTTGACTTACCATAAACCCCAACAGTTTTCCGGATGTGTATACCAAAAGTGCACTTCTTGGGATTCAACTGCAACTTATAGAATTCAATTCTTTCAAAGAACTTCCGTAAGGCTGGTATATGCCCTTCACGATCTTTGGACTTCACTATCATGTCGTCAACATAAACTTCTACTTCTTTGTGGATCAAATCATGCAATAGAGTAGTGACTACATGTTGGTAAGTAGCACCAGCATTCTTAAGGCCAAATGACATGACCTTGTAGCAATACGTCCCCCTTGGAGTAATGAAGGAGGTTTTCTTTTTATCTTTCAGAGCCATCTTTATCTGATTGTATCCTGAAAAGCCATCCATATATGATAGCAAGGCATGTCCTGCTGTATTATTAACCAAGATGTCAATGTGAAGCAAAGGAAAATCATCTTTCGAGCTAGCCTTATTAAGATCTCGGAAGTCTACACACATTCTAACTTTCCCATCCTTCTTTGGCACTGGAACCACATTAGCCAACCATTCTAGGTAGTTGACCACTCTTAGAAATCTTGCATTGTTCTATTTCTTAACTTCTTTTTTGATCTTAAGAGTCCACTCTGGCTTCATAAACTTCTGCTTGACCGGCTTCATGATTGGATTTGTTGGTATGTGATGCTACACTATATCTGTATTAATCCTAGGCATGTCTTCGTATGACCATGCAAATACCTCTTTGTATTCTTTCAGTAGTGACACTAATGCATCTTTCTCAAAGGTGGTTAGGGTATTGCCCACTTGTATCATTTTAGGTTCATCATCAGTTCCCAGGTTAATAGGTTGGGTTTTTTCTTTTATAGGTTCTACATGCCCTTGTTTTAATTCCTTATTATTAAGAGTTTCTTTACCAAATTCTGAAATAAAAACATTCAAAACCAACAAATAAGCAGAATTAGAAACATATTATAAGGAAAAGAGTTCTTAACAGACTCAACAGAAACAGACTCTATAGGACTACGATCGCAAAAAGACTCAACAGGGACAATAATACTTGCAGACATAGACTCAATAGGAACAAAAACAATGTTTTTGGTAGGAGTGATTGGCTCGATGGTCTTGATCTTCTTGACAGGAGTGATTGGCTCGACGGTCTCGATCTTCGTCACAAAGTCCTCCATGGGGTGGGCGGCTACCTCCCATGCCCAATTCTTCAACTCGGTTGTGGCTTTAACGATGGCAGGTGGCTCCCAGTGACTCCTTTCTTCCCTCAGCATCAGTACCATGGGGTCTTCATTCATATAATCCGTGTCTTCACCATCAATCTCCTTATTTGTGGGCTTGTTAATCACATAAACATCCAGGCGCTCTATACTGTCCATCCACTCACCAAACAAATCTTGCTTTCCTTTGTTGCTAGGAAAGATGTATTGGGGGAGATATTCTGACTCATTCCCTTCCATCTTCTCATCTTCACCTTTAATACTCTCCATTGTTAAGTTTCTAAAACTGTGGATTATCAGCTTTCTGTCTAGGGTGGCTAATCTAGCATCTATGTCATCTTCTTCCTTAGTGTATATGGTCAATGAGTCAAGTTTTGAATTGTGGAATGGCCTTAAATTAGGAATTTCTCTACCATGCTTGTCATATCGAGGGCCTGACCTTGAGCTACCATTAGTAATGCAACTCCAATCTGAAGGCCGCTCATAGGGATAATCATCATAGTCTATATTGTCTGCCTCTTCAACCTCTTCTCCCACAGCTTCCAGCACATTTTCTAGTCCAAATTCTTCACTTTCAGTGCCATTCTCCGTGAAAGCTCAAAATTGTGTGAAAACACAAGAATTGTTTAGACCCCCAAATTAAAACTTAAGGCTCGGTTGATATTACTCTAACTTAAACTAAGTGCGGAATAGAGTAAAAATGAGAGAACAAATAGTAAAACTATTCTAAGCCAAATTCATCAAATTACAGCAGTAAAATGAAGCTAAAAGAGTAGGGAAGAAGAATGCAAACACAAGATAACACGCTGATGTGTTATCGAAGAGGAAACCGAAATACTCGGCAAAAAACCTCTCCGCCGCCCTCCAAGCGATAAATCGATACACTAGAGAATAAATTGGAGTACATGAATAACAAAAGACCCTTTAAGCCTAGTCTACCCCATGTACTCGAGCCCTCGAAGGTCCTGCTACCAACTGACTTCGCTAAGCCTTGTCTTCTTCAGCTCTCCAGATCACGCAATTCAGCCCGATTACATCCACCAAACAAATGGCTTCTTCCAATGCTTCCCAGCAGCACCAAAACCTCACTTTACACTTAGATTGGGTGTGGTAAGTGTTTGGGCTATCAACCTCTCAAGGATTTGGAAATAGAGAGGTAGGAGTTGAGGAAAACCACAATGGATTGTGTAGAGGATTATGGGTATGACAATCTCTAACTCTCAAGGGTTGTGGCTAGGGTTTTCTCTTTGAAAGCACTCCTCTCAATATGTGGGTAATGATGGTATATATAGTGTGGGTGAAGATGTAGTGAAGCAGATACGACAAAATAGCAAAACAGAATGTTTCACGAGTATCTCGCGGGAAGGCCTTACCCGTGAGACACTCACGAAAACCAGCTGTCACCATCTGTCATGACTCTTCGCATACCAATCATGTGTTGAGCACATGCTTCACTTCGTGGGAAGGCTACACGCGAGCTACCCACGAAAACTTCTTTGGTCTTCAATTTGCCTTGAGTCTTCGCACTCTCTCTCACATACATAACCTTTAAAAAAAAATCCCACATAAAATATAGGGTACATAAGATTGAACAAAAATTACAATCAAATTTGGCAAGAAATTAAAGCCAACATAAAATAGTTGTAAATCATAACTTTACATTCCGTATCTATAGGTTCAGCTTCAGCATCATCCTCTATATCTCCATCATAGTAATCCACATCCTCATTAGAGTAGTCTTTATAAAAAAAGGTCCTACATCTTCATCCTCTCTATCACTAGGGGGTTCACCCCATTCATTGCCACTATATTGGCTATCATAGTCTTCACTGTTGTTGCTTTCACTATCACTATTGCAATCATCCTTTTTATCTCCACTGTTACTACTAATGCTATCACTCTTGTTGTTGCTACCTTCATCACCATCACTAAGGGCTTCTCCCCCTTCCTCATCTTCATCACTTGTTCTTACTTCATATGGGCTTTTCAATGCATGTTGACAAGCCTCCCAGTACTTTTCTTCTTCTATAGTGCAGATGGCATCTCCTAGAAGCATAGTCATTGAATCAGGGTCCATGTAATCACCGAATCAGTAGGGACCCAATTTGTGTCTTCCTTCTTCAACTCTGGAAGCTTGTTGTTACAATCAAATAATAGCTCAAATCTGGGCAGCATTGTTCTTGACTCAGGATCGAATCTCGGTTCAGGGAATCCTTAATAGCGTTGACTATCTCCAACTCTGACAAAATTTCCATTCAATGTGGGAGTATAGGGCTTTAGGGGTTCTGGGGGACAAGGAAGTCCCTTGGCTTTAGGCTTGGCACGGGCCATTCTTCTCACCTCCATCTCTAGCAAATCATCATCAGTGAGATTATAACCTAGCCCAAAAGGTGGTGTGGCAGTAGGAATTATTGGGAGTTGAGCATTTGGATTCTTCAAAGTCTTCCCCAAGTTCATCCTAGAAGGTAATTCATTCTCGGAAGGTAATTCATTCTCCTCATCATTGCCACCACATTTTTGTTGTATAAAGCAAAGTCCATAGGGATCTTTTCTACTTCTTCTTCTCTTCTTTCAAAACTGGGCTTCTCAATTTCAAAGCCATCTAAGGTCAATGGCTCCTTCTCAGAATCAATACCAAAAATGGGCTTTAGTATGGCCAAAGTATCACTGTATATGGTAACTATGGCTCCTTCATGCAGAAACCAAACCTTTTGGTATAGGGATGAAGGTATGGCCTCTATGTCATGGATCCATGGTCGCCCAAGGAGCATGTTGAAGCATGATGCTATTCAAAACTTGAAACTCCACCTTCTTGATCATTGGCCCTATAGTGAGCTCTAGTGTTATGGTTCCCAAGACTTCTCTTCTACTATTGTTATATGCCCTCACATGCTGATCAGTCGGCACAAAATCTTCAATACTTTGGCCTAAGCAACTTGCAGTCTTTAAAGGACACACATTTAAGGCACTTCCATCATCAATTAGAACCATTGGAATCCTTTCGCCTTTAGCATCTATAGTAATGTGTAATGGGTCATTATGGTGGTTCCCCTTCTTCGTGAAATCTTTGTTTGAGTAGGAAATAGTGAGTTCCCTACTTATGGACCCAATCATAGCATTCAAATCTTGAGAAGTAGTGGTTGTAGGAACTTGGAATTGATTGAGAAGGTCTACCAAATTCTGGCGGTGCTTGTATGAGGCCATAAGAAAACCTCATAAAGATATATTGGCTTGAGTCTTCTGTTGTTGCTTGAGGACCTTATCCTCTTCAGTGGGTGTTTGTTGGGTGGCTTTGTTCAAGGCTTCTATTGGGTTGTTTGTCTCCAAATGTGAGGGGTTTGAAGTGTCTCCCCCCCCCCCCCCCCTCGTGATGTGGGCAATTTTTGTTAGGTCATTTAGATCAGTATCCTGGGGTTTGAAGTGTATCCCCCAATTTGCGGGTGTTGGTTCATTTGATTGGGGTTTGAAGTGTCTCCCCCTATATGTAAATGCTTGGTAACTTGCTTGGGGTTTGAAGTGTCTCCCCCCATTTATGGATGTTAGGTAGTTTGATTGGGGTTTGAAGTGTCTCCCCCCATTTGTGGATGTTGGGTAATTTGTGGTTTTTGCTACATCTTCACTCCATATATCATACCCTGCAGCAGATGTCATACCCATCAATTCTTCCTATGTCATCATAAAGCACCCAGGTTGATCATAAATCAATTCGGACGGGTCCTCTTCACTTTCTTCTTCAGTCATCAAGCAATTAATCCTCGGTCCTCCCCCAAAAGCAAGGGATTATTAGTGACGCTAGGCCTTGTGGGCGGCGCAATCACCTTATTGTCTATTAAGTCTTGAATTGCATGACGAACGCCAAAACACTTGTCAGTATCATGGCCAGGGCTTTGGTGGTAGGCACATTTCTTTGTCACACCAAATCTTGCAAGTAATGGATTGGTCTTGGGTCTAAGGGCTTTAGTAACCCCTTTGCTTTTAGTTTTTCAAACACTTGACTCACAGGCATATATAACTCATGAAATTCCCTTCTAGGCCTCGGAGGTTGCCCTTGTGATATTGGCACAAGGGCAATAGGAACAATAAGTTGGTAAAGAATCATTTTTGTATATGTTAGAGACTTTTGTAGTTTTAGAACTAGATCCTAAATTCTTTTTTAAACCTTGGTGGGTTCTCTTTCTTTATAGTGCCATTATTTATTACATCCTTAATTTGGGTTCCAACAGCAATCAAAGCTTTAAAATTAGGAAAATATTGGGCAAACAAATAATTAAGGTATACAGGCAATAAGTTTTTTACTACCATGGTTAATTGTTCTTCTTCTCTTGGCCTATTCATCATTTGCGCTGCCTTGGACCTCTACTCGGTAATGAAGGTAGAGAAAGGTCACATCCACTTCTATGTTGTATTTGTATTGATTGTGAAACTCGCGGCATATTTCCTCCTAACTCCTTGCTCTAGCGTCATCTAGGTTGAGGAACCTTCTATGAACGGCCCCAGTCAGGGTGTTTTGGAACATTTAAGCAAGTTGCTCCTAAGGGCTGCATGGCCCTCATATACATCTTCAAATGGGACTTTGGGCAGCCAGTACCGTCGAACTTGTCCAAGGTTGGCATCTTGAACTTGGGAGGCAGTGTCACATCAAGGAAAAGTGAGAGTGATTGGTAGTCCATGAGGTCTTCCTTCTTGCGAGCTCTTTTGATCATCTCTTCCACCTTGTTTATCCTCTCATTAATCTTCTTCTTACCCTCCATGGTTGGGGAATTATGGTCAATCTTGTTCTCCTTTTGGCCACTCTTTAGGTTCTGAAATTGTTGCACCATAAGGTTTATGTCCTCCCTCAGCTGGATTTGACTAGCTACCATAGTGTTGAGTAGCTCTTAAGTGTTCATGGGTTTTTCAGTGTTCGGATGTTCTCCTCTTTCTGCCATATTGTTAGGATCTTTAGACTTCCTGTGGCTTGAACTATCTTGTAGGTCGAATATGGGATTGTTATGTTGCAACAATGGAATGTCTTCTATGCTCACGAGGTTCAGTACTGTGATGGGAGTAATGGGCTTGGAATTAGAACTACTAGCTTGAGTGTCAGTCTTGGGTTCTCTTTGGAGTCTTCCCTCTGATCTTGACCAAATTCCTCCCTAAGAAAAGGCTCGGTTGGGTTAATCAAAGCTAGGTCCCCATCTACATCAATCAACCAACCAAACAAACACACGCAACATGCAATGCAATTTTAACATGGTCCAGCCTAAGGGTAGGTTCTAAGTCATTACATTGTAGGGTGGGTTTGTTGTTTCATTGTTTCCCATAGCTAGGACATTACACCTCCCAACTTGTAATGTAAGGAACATTATGTTGGTCCGAACGGCATGGTCTATCCTTTATAGTCAACAAGAAATGATTCATTGACTTTGGGCTATGAGTTGGTGAGTTCATCACTGGGTACTCGAATCTAATGAAGACCGGTTATCCATGGTTACTACCACCATATTGTTGAGATGGGTGCATACATATTTGTTGTTTTGATGGCACATACTATGACAATTAGGGAAAACTCTTAACAATCAACATGGCAACACAAACAAAAATATCATACAAACTCAAAACATAAATAAACAAACAAACAACAATACCATGCAAAATTAATCAAAGGACAAGGGTATATAGTAGGTCACTTAAAGCCTAATACGAAGCTTAGCCCTTAACATCCCCAGCAGAGTCGCCACTATGAGAGACCAGGAAAATCAGGTGCTCTTAAAAAAAGAGATTTGGGTGCTTTTAAGGGCTCCTCTCTTTTTGGGTAAGTGGTGTGGAGTCGTCACTTATTTTTTATACAAAAAAGAAAAAGAAAAAATAAATACAAATTACATTATAAAATACTTCATTGTCATTGATTGAATAAAGAAAAGCACAACTTTAGTAAATTAAACCTTACAAGGCTTTGGGTCCTAGTTACAATCTATGCAAAAGAATACAAAGCTTTGGTCCTAGTTACAATCTACCAAAATTAAATTGACAAAACACTAATCTACCTATTCAAAAACCCTAAGCTTGGGGGCTAAGTTACAGAATGGGAAGGTGTTAGGCACCTATTCCGCCCAGAGACAGTCTGGTCTTCAAGACTCTAATGACCAATATACCCTTTTTTGCATGATGTTGAATGATATGTTGAACACACATGACAGAAAATAATTTGCCTTATGATGTGTCCTCTTTCTAAAGAAAATTCATATATGTTTTGTGAATTAAAAAAAAAAATTGACTTGGATTGTAAAAAGGTCAGATCTATTTTATGTAAAAGAAAGAATGATACTTTTGTTAAAAAGTATCAAATCTGTTTTTGTGAAAAGTTAAAAAAAAAGTGGTTTTATCAAGAAAAATCAGATTTTTTTTTTGTAAAAAATAATATAAAAAAAAACTATTGGAAAAAGGATCCACATTCATGAGATGAATTTATTATACAATACATCACATATTAAAAAAAAGAAAAAGAAAAAGTAAAAAAAGGACTTCAACCTAACTTTCAATTCCTTCTTTTAAATTTCAAAACCTGCAATTTTGTAACCAAGAAAACTTAAAAAAAAAATCAAATTTGTATTTAATGAAAATATAGATCGGTTTTAAGTTTTAAAAAATCAAATCTGAAAATTATAGATCAGTTTTGAAATAAAAAAATTAGATCTGAAAAATACAGATCTATTTTTTTGTTAAAAAAAATTAGATTTGAAAAATACAAATCTGTTTTGTATTAAAAAAAAATCAGATTTGAAAAATACAGATCTGTTTTGAACTAAAAAAATCAGATCTGAAAAATACAAATCTATTTTTGAGCTTAGAGAAAATCATATCAGTTTTTGTGTTTAGAGAAAATCAGATTTGTTTTGTGTTAAAAAAAAAATCAGATTTGAAGAATACAGATCAGTTTTGTGGTTTTCATAAAAAAATTTTTAGTCATTGCAGATTTTGAAACTTAAGAAAAAGAATTAAAATTAACAATCACCTATGCACATGTTAAAGAAAATTCTAGCAACATATTTAAGCATGGTAATTATATATCAAGAACAAAACATAATAAAGACATGCTAAACATATTCATGCATCAAACAATAAAAATTAATGAAAGAAGAAAAACGGAATACCTCTTACATAAGCGTGCTCTTCTAATGAAAGAATATTTTAGAATTCAAAAAAATTTGTTTACCACTTTGAAGCCTAAACTACTTTACTTTATAAAAAAAAAGTTCTTAAAGCAAAAGCCTCTAGAACATCTTTAACATAAGGGAAATTGAAAAATCAGAAGAGAAGAGCCAGAAAGGGGGGGGGGGGGTTCAGAAAGAATTTTGAGAGGCATCCCCTATTTATAGAGGTTGGAATGCCTCGAAAAATTAGCTGAATGATCAGATACGAATTGGGACGTGTCCTTATCTCTAAAAAATCGAAAAAGATAAGGTTTATCTCAATCCAGGAGTCCTTGGGCCGAGCCACACATTTGTGCCAATCGGCACTTGGGAAGTGCCAATTGGCTCTCTTGGGTGCCGAGCTTGTGTTTGAACTTTGATCCAAATTGGACTCCTTTTTTTAGGTTTTTTTAGCCGAGAATTGTATTTAGACACATTTTTAATCCGTATTCCAAAAAATAATCCCTGTTTCTGGATATTTAGGTTTTTAAAGTGATAATCATCTTATAGATAAATATTCCAAAAAGTCTTGATTATCCACAACTTCTTTGTTATTTGATTATCCACTTTATTCTCATGCAAGCAAGTCTATTTTTGACACTAACCAACAACCAATCACAAAATTATTTAACTAATTTTAATTGTTTAGCCAATCAGAATTAATTTAAATTAATCATGCGTGGTTGGTTTCACCCAAACAAAATGCATGCAGACCGTGCAAAATTGATCATGTGATATCTTACAATCCGACGGTTTGATTTAGAAATCGGATATACCATCGCGACCGTTGAAACCTCAAGATCATTTTTATGATATGACATGAATTAATTAATGCATGTAATGCAACTCTAAATGTCGGGTATATGAATGGTCACTCTACAAGAGGTATTCTCAGACTCAAAATTAATAGTAAGCCAAATCGAAGGAAGTTTTAAGGCAAAGGACTCCCATATGTCACAATATTTGAAGTTGTTCGGGACACTACGAGTAGGCTTCCAAAAAGTGAACGTGGTCAGAATACCGAGAAGTCAAAACAACCACGCTGATTCATCGGCCACTTTGGCTTTGTCGTCTAATGAATGCATTCCGCGAATGATCTTTGTAGAGTTATTGGAGCGACCGAGCATAGAGCATTGCCCAATTGTAGCTTCGATGCCCAAGTCAAGCTCGTTGGACCCATATATCTCCTTTCTATCTGATGGATCTTTGCTGGCTAATATGAAAGAGGCAGAGAAAGTGCAAAGAACATCGGCTCGTTTCTGGTTATCCATAGATAAAAATTTATACCGGCAGTCGTTTGGAGGTCCTTATCTGTTATGTGTCCATCTGAATAATGTCGCTGAACTCCTAGCCGAGCTGCATGAAGGTATTTGTGGTGGACACTCGAAGGGGAGGTCTCTGTCCTACCGAGCTATGACTCAGGGATTCTAGCGGGATGCAGCCAACTACGTCAGAAAGTGTGATCAATGACAAAGACACACCCCGGTCATTCATTAAACGGGTGGAAATTTGAATCCGGTCACTAGCCCATGACCCTTTGCACAATGGGGTCTGGACATAATTGGGCCATTCCCTCAGGAAACAGGAAATAGGAGATTTGTATTGGTTTCCACCGATTATTTTACGAAGTAGGTGAAAGCCTAAGCCTTGGCGAATATTAGGGATGTTGATGTAAAGAAGTTTGTCTGGAAGAATATCGTCACGAGGTTCAAGGTACCCCGAATACTGGTTTCTCTAATAATGGATTGCAATTTGACAGTAAGGCATTTCAGGAGTGCTGTAGTGATCTAGGAACAATTAATAGGTACTCATCACTAGCATATCCCCAAAGTAACAAACAGGTGGAAGCAACGAACAAGACAATAATAAATGGTTTGAAGAAGAGACTAGAATGGGCGAAAGGGAATTAGGTCGAGGAATTACCAAGTGTTCTATGGGCCTACTAGACTACACCAAGAAGGTCAATTGGTGAGTCTCATTTTTCCTTGATGTACGGGGCTAAAGCAGACATCCTAGTGGAGATAAGCCTTCAAGCATGAGGGTCGCTGGTTTCTCACCAAATAGCAATGACGTTCAAAGGGCCGAGAGTTTAGATCCCTTGGAGGAGAGACAAGGCATGACGTCTATTCGACTCGCTGATTACAAACAAAAATTGGCTCGAGGTATAATAGGAATGTAAAACACAGAGCATTTGTGGTGGGAGACCTAGTGTTACGGAAAGCAGTGGGAAGTATGAAGGATCAGAATGCGGGAAAGTTCGCCCCGAATTGGGAGGGGCCTTACCGAGTGACAGCCATAGCTAGAACAGGGGCTTATTACTCAGAGGATATGGAAGAAAGACCTCTACCTCGACCAAGGAATGTGTGTAATCTGAGTGTAATAATTGTGGTGTATTAATTGTAAGTTATGTCCGAGGTTGTAAACGAGTTTAAATAGGGAATGCAGGAAGAATTCAGTTATTTTGCACCAAATTATTCCAACACTTTAATAAACTCTTTTAAGGACAAAAACCTAGCCTCGGCCTGGCCCAATCACCGACTAGATGGAAACCTTAACAAACTCTTTTAACGACAGAAACCTAGCCTCGGCCTGACCCTGGTCACCGACTAGGTAGAAACCATAACAAACTTTTCTAAGGACAGAAACCAAGCCTCAGCTTAATCCCTAGTCACCGACTAGGTAGAAACCTTAATAAACTTTTCCAAGGACAAAAACCTAGCCTTGGCCTGACCCTAGTCACCGACTAGGTGGAAACCTTAATAAACTTTTTTGAGAATGGAAACTTAGCCTCAGACTTTAATCACTAAGTAAGGGGTCACTGGAGTTTTGACTTCAAAACAGAAGACCCAATCCTGACCAAAATCAGGTTGACAGAAGGACCTCAGCAATCATAGTTAAATTTCAAGTCCTTTTGTTTGGGGAGTCTCCTGTGCTGACAACGGTCATTCGCAAAACTTTATAATACTAATTAATGATCACATCTCGGTCAGGGTTATGTCACATACAGGTCACCGATCATTTACACTTAGAATTATTTTTTGGTATCCAATGGCATAATTTCATTTAAAGATGGTAGATTGTTTGTGTAAAAGGGGTCTGGCTATCTGACCAAGTACCAACCAGAGCATTGCAACAATTTGAAGAATATAGGAAACATTATAATGAAACAAAATGAAACAATGAGTAAGGACTTTAACCAAAAGGATTCAATATTCAATATTAAACAAACTAAATAAAGTTCAATACATAAATGAACAAGGTACCACTTAACTGGATACAAAAAGTTTGGTTGGTAAAAAGAAATATACTGGAAGAAAAGAAAGAAGAAACAAAGAACAAAAGGGGGGGGGGGGGGGGGGGGGGCAGTAAGTAGATTTGCGAATTAGGCAGTCAAGCCCTAGTTCACGGTCGTGATCACGGGGGAAACTTCACTGGCAATGGGAGGGACCAACCCTTGGCCAGCTTGAGGAATGCCTTACCTCTCGGTAGGAGTGGTGTTTGTCAGGTTGTCTTCATCAATTACCACCAAAGGTCAATGGTGTTCATTGCTGCCATCTAACCCTTCGCAAACCTGAACCTCCGAGCCTAAAGGACAACCGCGCCAGCCAAGTTCTCGGCATCTTTAAATCCCATTTTGTAGTAGACTTGCGAGCAAGTCTTCATGGTCTCCTTTAGGTCGGCCAACTCTTTGTCACGGGCAGAGACAATGCTTGTAGCCTCGGCGAGTTTGATCTCGGCCTCCCCAAGTATACCCTGTAAAACTTCTGGCCTCTGCTCAGCTAGCTCCCGAGCCCTCTCAGTAGTAGTTGCCCTTCACTCCATTGCATTTACTTCAAGGGTTTTTTCATTTAGGCTGGCCTCAGCTACTTGCTTTAAGGCCTTCTACTTGTCAGTCTCCTCTATGATGCCCTTTAGTCGACCCTCCACAACATAGGTCATTTGGGCAGCCTGTGACAATGGCAGAAATGATCCAAAGATTAACACAAATTAAGAGTTAACATTTATATATATATATATATATATATATATATATATAATTTTAAAAAAAGGGAAAAAAAAAAAAAGAAAAGAAGAAGAAGAAAGGGAGAAGAAAGACATTATTGGATACTCACAGCTATGGTGTACCACTTCAACTTGAGGACAACATCCTTATCCTGATAGCCCAAGTAATGATCATATCTGTAGGCAATAATAGGGCTTGCCCGAGGCTGTCTAAGACTTATCCTCTAAGGCCGCGCCTCTAAGTCTGAACAGAGGAATCAAAGGGCAAAACTTTCTCACACAACCAGAAGGAGCATTCCCATCCCAAGGATGAGGGTGCAGAGGTGGAGGCCACGTGGGACCTAATTATTATAGGCTGACTAGTGGGCTTTGTCTCCTGGGGGGTTCCACTGGGCAACTAAGTAGCTGGAGTGCCTAAGGCTGGAGTGGGGGGCTGATCGGCAAGAGTGATACCAGATTCTGTCGTGGGGACATCGACATCCCTTTGCCTCTTTTTGCATTGACAAGACATAGGGGGAGTGGTTTGTTGGGGAGTCAATTGAGGAGCAATCTGTCCCCTGGCAGTTTGTGCGCCTAGGAACCAACAGTCGAGGGCCATGGTGCATCGTTGAACCATCCCTTCAGTCGGATTGGGGGGGGAACAAAGGCTTCAACGAATGTGTTCTGCTCGACTATGAAAGACCGTATCAGCCAAGCTATCTCGAACTAGTTCGAGTAACCCCTGCCTAACTCTTCGAGGTCCCTGGCATCGAGCCTCACCACTCGTAAGTCCGTGTGGTAGAAATCCCAGTAACCGAACATCCAATTAGGATAGAAGAGGACTTCCAATGGTAAGGGTGCTTAACGAGTCTTGATAATTAGTGTATGAAGGCATACAACCGAGAATCAAATGAGAGGCTTGGAGCTGATCGTTGTAGTGCAAAAAGATTTCCGAGCGCAAAACGAAGTTAAGCTCCAGAACCCGTACACTGTTAAGGTAGGGTTGAACTACAATGACGAACAAGAAACGTAATTAATAAAAAATGTTTAATAATAGTAACAAAGGAAATGAACAAAATGTGAACAAGATGAGGAAAGTTTAAAGCAAAAATGCGCACTATGGGGTCATACTCAAGAGTCGGGAAGAAGGATACCTACCTATCTGCCGAGGAAAGCTCGGGCAAGTGAGTTCGCCGTTGAGCCAATTCCCACTTACTCTTACAAACTCCCCTGTGGAACTCCTATTAGAGTTGGGGAGGCATGATATCAACCTAACCATGGTGTTTCGGGTCTGAAGGTAATACCTGTTTCTTAGGCTTCCCCAAATACCGTATAGAAAGTTAATATCGTGGTGCATAAGGCTTAGGCCGTATAATCGGTTAAGATGCCCCACACAGTTCACTACCTTGTAAAAGTTGGGTAGACATTGGTCGGGCCCATAAAAACTAAGAGTCTTAAGTAAAAGGGGATCTACTGGAAATCTAACCCCACCCTCTAGTATAGATATTAAGGGAAAAAAGGCTACATGGAGCAATCTTTGGTCTTCTATATCCTCTTCATGACAGTATGATATATTCACATCACGAGGGATATTAAACCTAGCTTTGAAAGATTCTATGTCTGCATTAGTGTTCAAAAGGTGCGAAAAACCCATTTTGCCTACTAAGATAACTAAGGAAGCACAAGAGTGAAAGAAGTAGGAGGAAGAAGACTTACTGAGTAACTTCTTGATGGTAGGAATGATCTCGAGGGAAACTTAGGGGCTCAGGAAGAAAAGGGTAGAAAGATTCCGAACTGGAAAGAAACTAAAGAAAGTTATAACAAGTACCATGACTATATTTATAAGAAAAAAAAATCATTTAATGCAACTGCAATAAATTAATTAATAACTGCTATTACTTCTTTTCACGCATGCCTCAGTAATCGAAGCATTACATCATCTCGACCGTCCGATGTCCCAGGTTTTTCCACGCGCACATAAAGAGCAGGCTGTCATGTTTGTTGCATTAATTAAGTGATGGTTGGTCTTCCCAAGATATAATCATCATTTTGAAATGTTAGATTCTAAGAAATTAGGAACTAATGTATTAGAACTTCAATATGTCTATGTTGGCAAACCATGATAAAAATATTTAGCTTATGTTTAGGCTGCTCAAAGTGTGTTTATGTGTAAAGTTGGAATCGAGTAATTGCAAAAAATTACTATTCAATTTTTGCAAGGCTTGATCGATCGAAAATTAGACTCGATCGATCAAAGCTTGTGCAGATTTTTTTTCTGCAGAATTTTTCAACTCAGCCCAAGCCCATATGACGTGTAAGATTTTATTTATTGCTTCTTGTATAAAAAGAAAAACCCTAGCCATGTTTTAGAAGTGGTTGATATGCTATGTGTATGAATCTCTTGTGAGAGATCTAGAGGTGTTTGCCTTCATACATACTTAGGGTTATCAAGATTCACTTCAGTTGCTATTTCAAAGAACTTAAAGAAAAACACAGGTGGGAGTACTAGTGGTTGCTGTGGATCAAGGAAAGAAGTAGTCCATGGACTCGGAGCTGTCAAGTGGTCGTGGTAATAAGTTTTCTATTCAAGATAGCAATAAGATGTTAGTGGTCTAAGTCGCTATTGTAAAACTTCAATTCTATCATAGTGGATTTTTTTTACCTTGAGGATAGCTAGGTTAAATCCTCTCCATATTTTTTATCGGTTTGGTTTTCTTAGGTTATCATATCATGTGTTATTTATTTTCCACATTTTTTGCATGATATGATTTACTTGTGATAACCTAGATTTGAATAATTTACCTAAGTAATCACTTGGCTAAATAACTAGGTTAATCAACTTGTGTTCTAAGGGTTCTAAAAATTTAACATGAAAAATCTAGCCAACCACCGAGGCAAGAAACCCCGATCCCATTTCCACTTTGTAAAAATAGGATCGTGGGGGGCTATTGTTGGGGGAGGGGGGGGGGGGCGCTCGCCCGGGTGACTTCGAGCGGCCCATTTAACTTAGGTCCAAGGTCGATCTAGGTAGCAGGAAACCAAAATTGGGCCAAACACTGTAAGAGTAGGCCTAGCTCGACAACGGGTTTGCAAGGATCTAGAAATTGTCATTCGGGGAATCCTGCCGTATTCAGGCCAGGCTAGGCCCAATACCAACTTATAAGCCTGTGGAAGATTTATGAGGAAACAATCAAATTCAATTCAGTCCCCGAGCACTGTTAGTGCCCTTGGGGAGTTCGCTACCAAAAGCTATTTAGCGTTTAGAACAAGTTTAAAGAGGATCTTCAGAAGAAATGATACTTCCTTGGGATTCTAACTGAAAGTCGAATTGCATGGGAACAATGAAAAAGTAATGATTTTAACCCCACTAAAGGGAGGCTATATAAGGGAAGTGAGGGTAGGTAGGAGAGGGTGGTTGAAAAACAGAGGGAAGGAAAGAGAAAGAATCACAGGAAAAAGAAGAGCACAAGTTGAGAAAATGAGAGACTAAAAACTAGAGGGAAGAGGAAAATTGGGCTGAGAATCACAAGGATAATAGAGATTGGGCTGTTAAGGCAACATTTGAGGCAGTAACAAGTAGGACTGTGAGGATACCCATGAACAAATAAATTGGGAGCCCAAATCCTTTGTCTTAGAAGGCATCATTCTCAAATTTGGGTACCACAGCCCCCAAATAAAAGAAGGCCTCCACTTGTAAAAAATATATATAATATTTATCTATATATTTAAATTACAAAAAAAATTAAATACTTTTATTAGTCAATAAAATGCATTAAAAAGGTCCTATTGAATCCTAAAATGCAGAAGATTAAAAAGGGAAAAAACAAAAATAGTCAAACTTCAACTACCAAAATTAAATTTTAGGAGACAAATTCATTAACTCATTCTTGAAATATGCTAAAATCAAAATTTATACCAAAAAAATTCATTAAGAATACAACGTAATTGTCTTGAAATATGCTAAAATAGAAATTATAAATTTCTAAAACAAAAAAAAAATCTCTCATCTCTCTATTTCTCTACCTCTCCATCTATATTTTTACCTTTCTTTTCTTCATCTTGATTCTTGATCTTTTTCTATACGCTCAATCATTTTTTATAATAGCTTGAAATCACTCTTTATTCACTACCTTTCACAATAGATTCAAGATTGATGAGGGACAGTGTGGGCATAGCAGAGGTAACCCCTCTCTCCTTCTCTATCTTTCTGATATTTAACATTGAAAAGTTCGCTTTTTATTCAATTTAAATATTTTAAATTATATTTTTTAATCTACTTGATTAATAGCCTGATAGGACAACACACTAGTCTTGCTCTCTTGCATAGCCCACTGCCCACAACACTCTGCACAGTGCACACCTACACATGAGCATATGCTAATTCTAGCAAGCCATTAGCTAAGCCCATAGTGCATAGTTCACACTTCACAACTGGCCCCCATACGCCACACGGCCACACGCTAACCCACCCATACCTACACTCACACTCAATATATAAGCACACACCCACTATATCTTTCACCCTTTTTTTATGCAAACTTTTACTTTATCAATTATTATAAGTTATCACACCAATTAATAATTTGATGGATATCATATCAACTCATTTGTATTTTACTTTTCAAAAAAAAAAATCATTTGTATTATAGTGATACTAATTTATTGAACCACGTAATAAATTAATTTTATTTGTGTAGGTTTAGACTTTAAAGTATAAAATGGTCATGACTTTAGAAAAATTGCAATAACCAAGTTCTATTAGTCTATACTTTAAATTTTATTTTTAGTTAAATTATCATTTTTAATTATAAATTTTGTTTTATTTATCTATAAAATTTTTTCTCATTATAAATGTCTAATAGATTTTAAATAAAAATAAAAAAATTCAATAAATATTATTTAATTAATATTTATATATAAAAAATGCCCCACTTAAAATTTTTGCCTAAGACCCTCAAAGTTGTTGAGCCAGCCCTGCTGATGTAGGCTTGAAATCATAGGAACCAAAATGAGATTAGGCCCAAAATGTATGGATTAAAAGTGTATTTTCGTCTTAAAAATGCCTAGATTGCAATCTTTGCAATTTGCCTACCTAGGACTGGGAGTACCTTGAGCTAGTATGTTGGAGTAATAACTTTGGGTTTGGGTTCGCTTTCCAAAATTTAGAGCAGAAGGGATTTGCCTCATTTGTTGGGTTAAGATTCTGTCATGTTCATTGCACATAAGCCTTGTCAAAGTATAATACAATGAATAGGGGATTTTGTGAATTTGGTGCCCTTATGTATGTTGAAAAATTATAAAATAGTCCAACTAAACAATAATGTTGTATTTCTTCTTTTCACATAGATAATGAGTCTCACTAGTTGCCCTTATGTATGTTGAAAAATTATAAAATAGTCCAACTAGACAATAATGTTGTATTTCTTCTTTTCACATAGATAGTGAGTCTCACTAGGAATTTAATTAGTAGAATCCTTGTATTTCTTCTTCTCACATAGATAGTGAGTGTCACTAGGAATTTAATCAGTAGAATCCACTACTATCTGAGAGGAGATAGTACTCTATATTGTATCTTATTCATGTTGGCTATATTTTAGGTAGAGAATCAATGCTTAACTAATATTGTCCAATGGGAGGATATAGGCAAGGAGACTTGTGGTTTGGCCAAAATTTAAGCTGCCTACCTGTGATTTGAAATTTGACACTTTACCCACCTGAGGTTTGACCAAAATTTAAATTGCCTACCCAGGGTTTGAAATCTCATAATACAAGTGTTCCGCTGGATTCTTTTGATCTGATTTGATCTTGTAGTTTTTTTTTTTTTTTTTTTTTTGGAGGAAAGAGACATAAAAGTGAAGCAAAATTATATATTTAACCATGTTTTTAACAGAGGTAGATTACAGATTTCCAACTAAGCTAACCTCAAGTGAGTAAAATGTCAAACTTCAAACCACAAGTAGGCAACTTTAATTTCGACCAAATCATAGGTGGGTAAGTTGTAATTTGTCCTTTTATTTTTTTTTATTCTACAATCACCCTTTGCTAGAAGTTGCATGTGTTAACCCGTAATTGAATTACCTCTTTTACACATGGATCCACCATTAGTACTTGGTGAAAAATAATCTAATCTATCATTTGACATATTTACAAGTTGTGTGGCCAGTGAGTGTTCTTAGACTTCTCCATTTTTAATGAGTTGTAAATTCTAGGCTTAGTCTAAAATTCTTTTTCATCCATACCATTAAAGCTTAGTAGCCAATAATGCCAAATTTTTTTTTTTTTAAGATGGACTAAGTTATATATTAACACATTAACATGATGATGCCAAAAATCGTCAGTAAGCCGCACAGTCCTCACATGCTCTAGACAAAACCGGCACAACACAGAAAGAGAAGGACACCTTACAAAAAGTACTAGTGTGGTACCGGCCAAATACTTCCCGAAGGTCAAGTTAGAGAACTTTTTCACAACTCTAGGGTGCCAAAGCTAGAGTAAAATTATGCGTACCTCGTTTTTGAGGGCTTGGGGTTTTTATAGTAGTGTAGAACCAACTTCCTATTTCTTGGGAAGAAAATCTTTCCTTATAAGAAAGATCTTAATAAATGTACGTATTTTGCGGGATTCTTTCCATATAGGAACTCCATTGACCAGGGGCTATCATAGGGCGCAAGATATTTCCATCTAGGATTCCTTTGGGTTTACTTAAGCCATGTGGGTGCCATGTGGCCTCGATATCTATCGGCCTCAAGCCCATGCACCTAGAATCCGTCCATATAGGAGGACCATTCATCTACTACGGGGACCATCTGTCTACTACGGGGACCATCCATCATGTGATCTTTCCTTCCAGCACCTCAATCCATTGTCTTATTTTTTGATAACCCATTAATTTAGTACCTCAGGTTCATCTGAACGAATCTGTCAACCTTAATTTTATCCTTTTCATTTGCCCCCTCACTCCATGGGTCCATTACCTTCTTTCACGGACGGTCCCGTGGAATGGCTGTCTAACTCAACCTCTGAGAAATGTGCTTTGATGGACAAGCTAGCCTAGGCCCATAAATGTCGTAGGGGCATGTGGTGTGTTTTACTTTCCACAGCGAATTTACAACCAGAGCGTTACTATCCTCTTTATCAAATCGGCATACCGTCTACTTGGTGCAACTGTCAGCCACACCTTCTTTGTTGCCTTCTTCGTATTATTTAATCAGTAAGTATCCTTGACCTCATGTTAAGTTCCTTTGTGATTTATTTAAATTTTGCATACTCGTCATCTATGTAGACCCGTGAGAGTCTTAGGGTTTATCCATCACGTGTAGGTGACAAATGTCTAGTGCGTCAAGTGAATAATAGTGTGTCCGCGAGGGAGCAGGCTACGATGAGGTGTTTCTATCAGGTCAGGATGACCCCGGCACCTCTTATGATGAAAGGGATCTGTCGGCCAACTCACCCTCCATAAAGGATGAGGACTTGGATGTGGACGGGTCAAAGGAAGACTCAAACGATGATGATATAGACATTGGTGAACCCCCCATTCAAACCGTCGTAGGTCTTGATGGATTTAGGGAGTTCATCATGCTTCCGTTGTGGACGATAAACGATTTCAACTCATCCATCAAACAACAACACTTCAACACGCTTAGATAGAAGTACCAGATACCCGTCAACATCCCAATGCGTCTACCCTTTAAGCACGAAAAGTGTTACTACAAGGGTGTAGAAGACGTCGGAGTGTATGAGCTGATGCTGAAAGCGGGACTTAGGTTCCCTTTAAGTGCTCTTCACTGTCGTCTTCTTCAGTACCTTGGACTGGCCGTCACCCAAATCTCTCCTAACACCTAGAGAGTCTTTCTAGGTATGGAAGTTCTATATGGGGTCATGTCCGGCAGGGCACGTAAGATGATGGTGGAAGAGTTCTTCCATTGCTACCATCCATTCGAGATTACTCAATCAAAGGGCATGTACAGTTTCGTGCCAATGAGTTCGTTGTTTAGGCTAGTGTGCGACACCCCCAACTCTAACAGGAACTGGAAGAGTCGTTATTTCTTTATCCAAGGGGACGACTGGATGTGTCAACTTGGTGGCAAAGAGTATATGCCTGTAGACAAAACCTGGGGTATTATGCCCCCGCCCAGTATGTGTCCGTCTATATTAGGCTTTTATTTCTTGGTGTTTACTTTATTTGATATTCTAACCGTCTCTTATTGTAGCTCAAGACCGTCCAGAAGTCACCCTTGAGGACTGGAGCTTCTTGGAGAAGATCTTCACATCTACCAAGCCGTCGAAGAGGTCGTGGACTAAGCTGGTTACCTTGGACACCCTCTATTACGGTCCTAAACCAACTAAAGCTGCCCTTCACTACGACAAACAAGTGCGCAAACGTAAGCCCGTTGCCTAACAGTTGCTTTCTTTCATTGATTTTTAGTAGATTATCTAACTTCTTTTTTCTGTCCATCTTTATGCAGAAATGGAAGAAAGCAAGAGAAGGGCTTTTATCAAGTAGTAGGGTATTGCTAAGAAAAAATAGGATGAGAGCTTACCTCCTAAGGTGATGGGTCAAGCTAACCTATCAACAAAAAGGAAGCCGTCCGAAAAGGTGGACTGTCCACCCAAGAAGCCCAAGGTGGTGACGGGATCAACTGTTGGGGAGACTTTTGCCACCAGCAAGTTGCCCCCTAAAACCTGGTCCGGGCAAGGGGAAAGGCCTGATGAAGGGTGTTGATCTCATCACGGAGAAACACCCCGTCCTCCTCTGTGAAGACTCAGGGTATACGCTCAAGCAGTTGTTTTCCATCATCAAACACGATGACTATAAAGACTTGGGCAACCATGCTACTGAGGCCATGGGGGAGACGGGCCTATTTAGTTTGGCGCAGGTATGTTTGTCCGTCCCTTTTCCTCTGTTCCGTCTTATTGTTGTCTCGTTCTAACCTTCGTTTTTTATTCTTGCAAGGGGTCCTCATGATGAAAAGTCTTATGGAACGTTGTGTGTCCCACGAGACAGTGATTAGTCGTTTGAGGGAGAAGGTGGAGGCAAGGGAGAAGAAGTTAAAAGGAGCTAACGGCTTGGAAGGAGGTCCAGGTCAACAAGCTCGACCTGACAAAGCATCTTTTGAAGGAGTCAGAGGAGCAAGTCAAGGCGCTGAAGAAGATTCTCAAGGACAAGGTGGCAGAGATCTAGGAAGCAAAGGGTCACCTGCGTCAGGCTAAGGAGGATGCGATACGAGAGTATTACGACTCCAATGCCCTCCTAAAAGAGCTCGACGGCTCCTTTGCCAACAGTTTTGATGACTGCTTCTATCAGGTCAAAGCCTCCTTCCCTAACTTGGACCTTTCACACGTTTCTATCGACGCTGAGGCTCAGACTCCAGCTCAGCCCGTCTACTCCGAAGGAACCGACGAGCTCTTTGCCGATGAGACCAATCCCGACCCTCAAGATGACGGGGATGCTGCTCAAGTTGATCAAGAAAAATCCGTTGAGGACATTACCCGTCATCTTAAAGGGGATCAGACTATGGAGGAGAAGAATGAAGAAACCCCTGCTATTCAGCATTAGTTTTTTTCTTTTTTATTTGAAAATTATTAAATTTTGATCACTTGAGAGAACTGTATCCATTTCTTCCATTCACTTTAAATGTAAACACTTGCCTTTTTGTGGGGTTTTATTCATTATCTTTATTTATCCGTCGCTTATGTTTGTGCATTCATGTGTTGCTTTCTGTTTCCAATTTTTGAAAAATGTTCTTGTTCGTCCATTTAGATCCGGCGATTTTTGGACTTTTAAGTAGAAATATGGACAGTACACGTGGTATCTTAGAAAAATTCCTAATATTTTGATGAACCCGTCCACATATTACTCATGGACTTCATAATAGTCATGTTATGGGCCCGTCCACTTGTGGGCTTGATAATTTTTCTCACCCCTTTGGGATGAGCCCATCCTCTTATGGACATCATGATTTTTTTTATCATCCTTTGGGGTGAACACGTCCACTTGTGGACTTATCCCTTAGGATGAGCCCATCCGCTTGTTGGCTTGTTTTCTTTAGATTCACCACTTATGACAAACCCGTCCACTTGTGGACTTGTAATTTTAACTCATCCCTTAGGATGAGCCCGTCCACTAATGGACTTGTTTTCTTTAGATTCGTCCCTTATGATGAACCCGTCCACTTGTGGACTTGTAATTTTAACTCACCCCTTGGGATGAGCCCGTCCACTAATGGAGTTGTTTTCTTTAGATTCATCCCTTATGATGAACCCATCCACTCAGGGACTTAACAAGTTGCAAGGCATCTGTTCACGTAAGAAATTGGTTGTAGACATGGTATTGTAGAAATGTACATATGCTCATGATATTTTTGAATAAACTCCGCTTATTATGTGATAAATATACGTAGATATTGTTCTTAAAAAAAAAAAAAAACTGCCCTTCGGACTTAAGAGTACGATAAATAGTAGAGATTAACTAAAAGGAAATAAATTGAGAGTGTTGTTTTTCGTGCCGCTGTCTACTGGTAGTACTTCTTCAAGTGCTCCATGTTCCATGGGTGATGCAACTTTTGCCTGTCAAGTGTCTCTAGGTGGTAGGTTCCCTTCCTATGCGATGATGCCATCCTATACAACCCCTTCCCAATTAGGTCCAAGCTTCCCCTGTGTGGCCTATTTTGTGGCGCCCGTCACCTTTCTCAAGACAAGATCCCTAACTTGGAAGTCCTTGCATCTGACTTTGGAGTTGTAGTGCTTGGCCATGAGGTCCTAGTACCGTGCCAACCTTTGTTCTGTCATTACTCTTACATCGTCCACTAGATCCAGCTGTAGGCGCAAAGCTTCATCATTTCTATTCTCGTCATGGTTTTCCACTCTATAGCTTGTGAGTCCCACTTCAGCCAGGATGACTGCCTCGCTTCCATACACTAGGCGAAACGATGTTTCTCTTATAGGCATCCTTGCTGTTGTCCTGTATGCCCATAAAACACTTGGTAGTTCTTCCAACCATATACCCTTTGCCCCCTCAAGCTGAGTCTTGATGATTTTATGCAAGGATCGGTTCATGACTTCAACTTGTCCTTTGGCCTAAGGGTGGGCGGGTGATGAGTAGTGATTCTTGATCCCTAGCTATGAACAAAAGTCTCTGAACGCGTCGTTGTCAAACTGCTTCCCATTGTCTAAGACCAATACTCTAGGTATTCCGTACCTACAAATAATGTTTCTCTATACAAAGCTTCGCACATTCTTCTTCGTGATGGTAGCCAGAGCTTCGGCTTCTACCCACTTGGTGAAGTAGTCTATACCAGCCACTAGAAATTTTAGTTGCCGAATTACAATTAGGAATATCCCCACTGAGCAAAAGGCCATAGGGCCGTCATTGGAGTGAGTTCCTCTGTTGGCTGCCAAATGAGGTTGCCAAATCTCTGACATTTGTCACAAGCTTTGACTTATGCTATGGCATCTTTCTCCATGGTTGGCCAATAGTATCCTGCCTGGATCAGTTTGTGCACTAACGACCGTGATCCAGAATGGTTTCCACAGACTCCTTCGTGTACTTCCTTCTTGACGTAATCTACCTCTTCAAGGATAAGACACCTCAAGTATGGGTGTGAGAAGCCCCTTTTGTATAGTACGTCTTTAATCAGCACAAACTGTATTACTTGAACCTTCAGTTTCCTTGCAGCCTCCTTGTCATCAAGCAATATGCCATCCTTCAGATATGAGGTTATCGGCATCGTCCAATTGCTCCCAGAGCCTATCTCATTCACATTGACATTGTCTATTAATGGTGATAGCTGAACGAAGGACAATACCTGATTAGGAAAGAGCATATGTTCTGCTGATGCAGCCTTGGCAAGACGTTTGGCATGCTCATTCTCCTCCCTTGGGATCTAAACAAACTTGGCTTGAAGGTCGCTTACTCAATTCTTCACCTGCTCAAGGTACTCCTTCATCCGTTCGCCTTTGCACTCATAGTCGCCGTTAGCCTGACTGGTGACTACTTGAGAGTCGCAATACACCACCACATTTGCAGCTCCTGCTGCTTTGGCTAGATCTAGCCCTGCTATTAAGGCTTCATATTCTACCTCGTTATTTTTCGTATGGAAATCGAGTCGGACCATGCATTCGATCTCATCCCCTTCTGGGCTACAGAGTACCACACCAACTCCGCGTGCTTGTCTGGTGGACGATTCGTCCGTATGGATACACCATTGAGGAACTTCTCATGCCCCCTAGCCTTCTATGTGCGTGAATTCTGCGATGAAGTCAGGGGGCGATACTGTACATCAAACTCACTCAATTCAATTACCCATAACGCCATCCATCCGGCTGCTTCTGGACTGCTCATTACTCTTCATAGCAGCCTGTTCGTTAAAACAATCACCGTGTGCACCTGAAAGTATGGCTTGAGTTTGTGGGCTGCTGTTATCAAAGCGAAAGCTAGCTCTTCCATTGGTGGGTACTTCTCTTCTGCACCCCAGAATGCTCAGCTCATGGAGTATACGGGCTTTTGAACTCCGTCCTCCTCTCTATCTAAAGCTGCATTGACAGCGGTTGGGGAGACAACTAAGTAGAGGAACAATTCTTCACTTGGTTTGGATGGGCTCAACAAAGGTGGGGAAGAAAGATACGCCTTCAAATCCTCGAATGCTTTCTAACACTCAGTTGTCCATTTAAAGGACTTTTTCATCGTGCGGAAGAATGGTAGGCACCTATCCGTTGCTCTTGGGACGAATCTGTTCGGTGCAGCTACCTTACTGTTTATACTTTGTACCTCCTTGACGTTTTTTGGCGAGGTCAGCTCCATTATGGCCTTTATTTTATCTGGGTTGACCTCAATACCTCTTTGGGACACCATGAAACCAATGAATTTTCTCGTTGCCACCCCGAATGCACATTTGCTCAGATTCAGCTTCATGTTATAGGAGCAAAGGGTATTGAAAGTTTCCTTCAAGTCGTCAAGAAGGTCATCCTCCCGAACGCTTTTTACCAACATGTCATCCACGTAAACTTGAACATTTCTCCCGATCTGATGTGCGAACATCTTGTTCATCAACCATTGATATGTGGCTCCCGCATTCTTAAGTCCGAACGACATTACTTGTAGCAGAAGAAACCCTGGCTAGTGACGAATGAAGTCTTCTCTTGATCAGCCTCGGCTAGCTTGATCTGGTTGTAACCAGAAAATGCGTCCATGAAGTTTAGCAACTGGTGTCTAGCTGTTGAATCCACCAAGGTGTCAATTCACAGAAGTGGGTAATTGTCCTTAAGGCATGCCTTATTTAAGTCCGTGAATTTCACGCACATCCTTCACTTCTCGTTGGCGTTTTTGACCATCACTACATTGACCAGCCAATCGAAGTAGTATACTTCACATATGAATCCTACTTCTTGTAACTTATGAACCTCTTACGCTATGGCCTTGTCTTGCTCCTACACGAATACCTGTTTCTTCTAACAGATGGGGGGAAAAGAGGGCGACACATTCAACTTGTGGACAATAATCAATGGATCAATTCCAGGCATGTCTTCATGGCTCCAGGTGAAGACGTCCTGATTCTCTCTTAAAAATGCAGTGAACGCCTGTCATACTGGTAGGCTGGCAAGAGTACTGATCCTGGTCATTCAATCTAGCCTAGAATCATCAAGGAGCACCTCTTCCAGCCCTTCCATGGGTTCTGCACCATTCGCTGCTCCTCTATACACATTGTCTGTAAATGGTCATCCATCTCCAACATGGTAATGTAGCACTCGCGTGCCGCTACTTGATATCTACGCACCTCCCCCACTTCGTACTCAGTGGGAAATTTGATCATCAAGTGGTAAGTGGATGTTACAGCCTTCCACGAGTTAAGGGTAGGCCGACCCAAGATGGCGTTGTAAGCGGACGAACAATCAACAACCAGGAACAAGACATCCTTGGTGATCTGTTAAAGGTAATCACCGACCGTCACAGGCAAAGTAACCGCGCCGAGGGGGTATACTATTGTTCCTCCGAATCCAACTAACAGTGCGTTGGTTAGAACCAACCGTTCTCTCTCGATCCTCATTTGCTGAAACGCCAGGTAGTAAAGGATATCAGCAGAGCTCCGGTTGTCCACAAGGACCTGGTGGGTGTTGTAGTCCCCCACTCATATGCTAACTACGAGCGCATCGTCATGTGGGTGGTGGAGACGTCGAGCATCTTCCTCTGTGAACCCAATTATAGGGTTGTCGATCCGTGCCATCTTTAGGATAAAGCCCGTCAGCTAGACATTCTGCACCATCCGTAGGTAGGTTTTGCATGCCTTTCTAGATGAACTAGAAGTTGTGGTTCCCCCTACGATCATCCTTATGTCTCCTAGGGGGGGCCTAGGATGCTCGTTTTCATTCCGGGCAGCCTGCTCCTGGGGTGGATCCGTCCTCTCCTTACTAACGAACCTTTGCAGTTTTCCTTGTCTAATAAGAGCTTCTATATGCTGCTTTAAGTCGTAGCAGTCGGACATATCATGACCATAATCACAGTGGAAATGGTAGTACTTGTCCCCTAGGCCTCTTACTAGGATCTCCCTTCAGCTTACCAAGGAATGTTAAGACTCTTTCGTCCTTGATCTGTGTCAGGACTTGGTCGATCAAGGCAGTTAGCGAGGTGAAACTTGTGAACCTCCCAGTGAAGGGTTTGGAGCTCCTGTTCTTCCGTCGGTCTCCGATCCTAGCCATCTTCCGTCCCTTATCTTTCTGTTCATCCTTTGGTCTCTCTCTCTTCTTAGGCTTCTCTTCTCAGGCCAGCAACGCGTCTTCCACATTCATGTACTTAGTAGCCCCGTAAAGTACATCCAACATGGTTTTTAGGTCGTTTTTGTATAAGAAAAATAGAAACTTGCCCATCCATAACCCATTGGTAAATGCAGCCACTAGTATCTTGTCGTTAGCCTCATTAATTGAAAGGGCCTCCTTGTTAAAATGGGTTATATAGGATCTCAGCGCTTCTTCCTCCTGCTGCTTAATGCTCATTAGGCATGCAGTAGACTTCTTATACCTGTGCCCCCTATAAAATGAGAAGCAAACTGGGCGCTTAGCTCTTTGAAGGTACTGATAGAGTTGGGCACCAGCTGGCTGAACCACATCCTCGCAAGACCCTTCAACGTAGTTGGGAAAGCCCAACACATGATTTCATCCGCCACACCTTGCAAGTGCATGAGAGTTTTGAACGATTCTAGATGATCCAAGGGTTCCTTTGACCCGTCGTAGGTTTCTACTTGTGGAATGCGGAACTTCGGTGGAAGGGGGAATGAAGTAACAGGCGCTGTAAAAGGCAAGTCTGTCCGATGGACTAGCTCATCGAGATTGATTGACACCCGTCCCCTGAAGGCGTTCATCATGAAGTCCATCCTCTCTTTCATCATCTACATCTCCACAACCATGTGAGGTGGAACAGTATCTGTAGCGGATGGACGGCTTGTATCCTGTCGCTCTTGTCTGCTTGGGGCGTTGCTGTCTTCCAGCCCCTTCTGGTTCCTTTTCTCAACGCTAGTACCTTCCTGGTCCTCCTCCTGGGTGTTAAGCGCTACATTCTTTTGGAGCAACTGCTCCTCTAGGTCATGATTTTGCTTGGTGAGGCGTTCTACTGCTGCTCTTGGTTCGTCCCCTTGATGGTTATTGGTGGTTGCCATCAAACGAGTAAGAACCATGCAACTTTTTGTCTGGGCAGCAGTAGTATGGCTTACTTTCAATCGACCGTTTCCCATAGACGGTGCCAACTAATGATGTTGAAAATCGTCAGTAAGCCGCATAGTCCTCACGTGCTCTAGACAAAACTTGCACAACACAGAAAAAGAAGGAGGTCTTACAGAGAGTACGGCCAAATACCCTTCGAAAGTCAAGTTAAAGAACTTTTTTCACAACTCTAGGGTGTTAGAGCTAGAGTAAAATTATGCGTACCTTGTTTTTGAGGGCTTAGGGTTTTTATAGTAATATAGAACCGACTTCCTATTTCTTAGGCAGAAAGATCTTTCCTTATAGGAAAGATCTTAATAAATGTACGTATTTTGCAAGATTCTTTCCATATAGGGGCTCCATTGACTAGGGGCTATCGTAGGGCGCAAGATATTTCCATCTAGGATTCCTTGGGGTTTACTTAAGCCATGAGAGTGCCACGTGGCCTCGATATCCATTGGCCTCAGGCCCACGCACCTAGAATTCGTCCATATAGGAGGACCATCTGTCTACTACGGAGGACCATCTGTCACGTGATCTTTTAGTCCAACACCTCAATATGTTGTCTTATTTTTTATAACCCATTAATTTAGTACCGTCAGGTTCATTTGAACAGATCCGTCAATCTTAATTTTATCCTCTTCAGAACATATGTTATTTTCTTATATATATAATAAAAATATTTACATCAAATTAGTTTTTATGGTCAAAACAGTTTTACTTTCATCCAATCAATTTGTAAACGATGAATAATATTAAAATTAAATAGATCAGAATTAATATTCTTTAAACATTTTAGATCAATTATTTTTTTTTTTTGTTAAATAAATTAGATATTACATAGTTAAATTATATATATATATATATATATATATAATTTAATCAATTATAAATAATTTAAAAAATAAATATCATTTTACGTGCTTGAACATATGAAAGTCAATTAAAGAAAAATATAGCAATAATATAAACTAAAGAAAAAGCTTATTTTTCATAGATCTAGGCTGTCTAGCTATGTATGAATGATATGAGAGTAAAAAGAGGGGGCACATTAAAGCTCTCCTCAAGCAAACTCCTAACGCAAGTACTTAATGAACCTTCTCCTATTTGTTCTCATAGTCAATGATGTTTCCTAAATACCCACCTAGTCAACAAATGATATCAACTGAAATAATAAATTTATGCAAATAAACTTAAATAAGCAAAAGAAATAAACACACACCGTATAATTTGCCCATTTCCAAGGTTAGATTAGGTTTCTTCAACCACGTATAAGTTAAAGAAAAACTAACTCAATTTGTTTTGGTAAAAGACTTCTTTAAAAAATAACTATGGTTTTAAATTTTGGATCAGACCAAGATGACCGGTAACCAATCATTAATCCAATTTTAAACACCCATAAAATTGGGGAGAATTAAATCGTTTATGACTCTAATGGTTGAATTTGATTTTTTTTTTTTTTTTTTTTTTTCCCTAGAAAGCTTAGCTAAAAATGTAACACAATCAATTTTCATTCGCTGTGAAAAACATCATTGTTTGTCAAAATCCTAGAATGCCCATTTTCTTCCATAGACTCAACAACCTCCACTCACTTCGCCATCAAGTTGAACAACCCAAAAAACACCAAAAACCCACCATTGTCTATATCTTACTGTGGAATGTCATTTGATTTTGGTTGGAGGGAGAGAGAGAGAGAGAGAGAGGTTTCAGTGATTTTAAAATTTAAAAAAAAAAAAATTGTTCTATCCTGCTTCCAAGTACTCTTAAAATTTTCTTTTAATGGCATTAAGATATTGGAGTTTTTGAGATATTTCAAAATAGTTAAAACATATTAAACCATTCACAAAAGCATAAAACTGCAAATTTCCAAAATGAAAGATGAATTAACCCTCGTAGTGTCGATTTTAACAGCGGAAATCATTGACCAAGTTACATGTTTTTCATTTTGATACCAGCCAAACATCATAAAATGCTGTTCGTCAAAACGACCCACCATCAATAAAATAAATAACAAATAATCAAGTGAGATATGTCATTTGTGGCACACACCCATTATGTACATTCCATCTTATACTGCATTTCTCCCAATCTAGACATTTAATCTTTTTCTAGCATTAACCATATAATGAATATCTTCTTTACAAGGTACATGATGACAGTAGCATCCACCTGTGCTGCCGCTGCAAGGATTACAAGTTGGAATCGTCATAAATAGAGACACCTTAACTTTTCCAGAATCTATTTAGTAAAAACTTTCTTAAAATCAGTCTTCAACACCTGCAACAATGGTTGACTTTACAATGGTAAAAATAGGTTAAAAGACCTAATACAAAAGATTGGCATGCTTACAAAAATGTTGCATAATTAATTGAGTACACCAAAAATTAATTTAAAGAACAACACACAAACACACATAGATCCTCCTTGGCCACAATTCTTCCAGAAGAGGAGCCAATGGCCTAGAATCAACATTCTAATGTGAATATGTAAAACAAATCAAGAAAAAAAAATGTTATCCTAACTAAATATTACAGTTTGTGCTGTAATATGGTTCCGATTGATAAATTGAAAACAAACTCAGTCAGTTTTCTTCTCTTCTTCCTTTGTGGTAACAGTCACCACTGCACCATCAGGAACCTGATCATCCTCACCACCAAAATTGAAAACCATCTCAGTTGGTTTTCTTCTCTTCTTCCTTTGTGGCAGTCACCTCTGCACCTTCAGCAACCTGATCATCCTCACCAACAAAACCAAATTCGTTTACACGTCTCTTGTCCACTGGATATATCCATCTTTGGTATACATATATCAAAAATATAACATCTGCAAGACCGGCAAAAAGAGGATGAAAATCACACACAAAAAAACCCAAGTCTAGAACAATATCAGAAAAATACGAGGACAGGATGTAAGTAACCCATGAATCCAACACAAAATTAGCAAGGTTTCATACTAGCATTAGGTTATGATACTCATTGAAAAGATGTATTGACAACAAGGGGCACTTAAATGACATACAGGAACGCATAACTTAGCGACAAAAAAAAAAAAAGGGTTATCTGTGACAAATGAAAAGCAATATTGTATGTGCACAGGGCCTTGCAGCCCATTGGTATCAACAACGGCCTCCCACGTGACCCTGATTGTGAGGTTTGTAGCTCCAGCCTTCCAAGGCATTTTTAAGAAGCTTTCTACCAATAATGACACAATATTTCAAATAATATGGGAAAATAAACAAACCAAAACAATAAATTAATAAATAAATAAATAAGAGGAAAGGACACAACTCTATGCCAGGCTAAGCACGACAACTGCTAGTACCTCCATTCCTTTACAAGTTTTCCAAGACAAAAAATACTGACTATCCAATTGCCATAGCTGAATAATATTACTAACCAAAACTTCTGAAACATCCAAAGGGTGAGGATGATAATAAGCACTTAGAAAAATATCTCTTCCTATTTCTGCATAAAAGCAGGAAACTAGGCACATGACCATAATACAGAATAAAAATCCAACACAAAGTTATAGTCCACAATAATGAGGTATGCACCATGCACCCTAACTAAATTAAGGTTGGTACCACTCTACATAGCAGTCTTGAGTGCTACACTGTTTGAGGTTTCACCGTCAATGTAACAATGACACAATTACTGCACCTTCCAGGTGGTGGCAGTTTTCCTTTGAATATTTCTAGTTAAAACGACCATTGTAATAATATCACCAATCAGTACAACATGGACTACCTGTTTTCCCATTCCCTTTTCTCATAATAGAAATAGCACCATTGCACTTCCATTGCCTAACCCTCATTTAGGAATTTGACAGTGAAAAAGGGACCTAACTTAGCATATGTACTTTAAAGTCTACTACAGTTATTAGGAAAATTGAACTAATATGCAATGTGGATTTAAATTATATCTCACCATCACGAAAGACAGACAGCCGATGTAGTGTTGGCATTTTTATGACAAATGCAAAGAGATCATCAATGATGGTGTTGAGGAATTTGTATGTCATCTGCCTCCAGGGTAGATGGGCCACAGACTTCAGCTTATAATTTATGAACAATTGGGGGCACATCATTATAAAACCTGCAATAATGAAAATCATTTTGCATATCAGCGTCAACGAGTAAAGAAAAACAATTTGCATGCACTGAGAGCTGTTTTGACTCTTAACAGAATAAATGATTATGAAGTTCATAAGCCATCAAAGACAATTTAGGTAAAAAGTGGCAAAAATTACTAATCAGGCTCCCAACAAGAGTATAATTTTGAGTTAATGACCCAGTAATGCCCGAGTTGGATTTTTTTTCTTTTTTCTCTCCATATATTATAACATAAACAGTTCAATGACTTAACAAGTCTAGTAAGAAGAACCAATAGCAATATCAACACAAGTGTGGAGGAACAATCTTACCAAACATGTACACACAGCTAGTCAATGAAGAAAGGATCCAGGAATACCAGCTCCTGTGGCGCTCGTACATGAGTGAGTAAATAGAGGAACATGCAACAAGTAAGAAGAGCACATAGGACAAATACTTCATTGCCATATCATCATACTCCTTTGTCTTATTCTGTGTATAAGAGTCACGATTCCGGAACCTCAACATAGGTATTCTCCCACTTCTATCAACCTGGGGATTAAAGAGAAAAATTACAAAATTCCCTCATCTCGTACTAAGGTAACTGAAATATTCGAAGCAGTATAAATAGCTTCAGTGCAGAAATGATATTAGCAAGCATCAAATCCGTAGCTTTCTAGATATTAGAAGATTACTACATTGAAGGACATGCACACATCAAAATGCTAAATATATGACGTGCAGTGCTAGACACGAATTATCACACACACAGACAGAACCTCGTTGAGAGCTATTGAAACTACTAAAATTATTTTTAGAGTCCGCTTTCAATAGAGTCAAATTGAAAGTACAGTTTTTTTTTTTTTTTTTGGTTGTTGTTTTGCTGCATTTACTCAGAAGTAAGATTTTTCTGTCATCGTTATCATTATCAATTCATAAAAATAAAAATAAAAATAAAAACTTTTTTTTGATAATTAATAAAGATTCATTGATAGCAAAAAGAGAGAGACACCCAAGTTCACAGAGAGTATACAAGGATGAACAAATCAAAAACGAACATTACAAAAGTTAAGTAAATCCAAAATAGAAGAAAAAGGTTGGTTTCTCCACACAGAGAACCAGTCAAGTAAGGTCCGGAAAAATAGAAGCTTGAGATCAAGCATAGAACGTTCATTGTCTTCAAAACACCTAATATTTCTCTCCTTCCAAATACACCGCATCAAACAATGAAGAATAACCTTCCATATATCTCCATTACGATGGCGACCAAAACAACTTTGCCAGCAAGCAAAAAGCCCAACAACAGACATTGGCATAACCCAACAAACTCCAAATAAACCAAAAACCATATCCCACAACTCGGCAATGCAGGAATAGATGGTCAACACTTTCACTATTACATTTGCACATATAACACCAATCCAAAATGCAAACCTTTCTTTTCCTTAAATTCTCAATTGTCAGACATTTCCCCAAGGTTGGGGTCCATACAAAGAAAACAACTCTAGAGGAAATCTTCTGCTTCCAAATGTTTTTCTAAGAGAAAATCTGCTCACTATGGCCAACTAGAAGATGGTAGTATGCACTAACCGTGAACCTCCCCGATCCCCCTTACAGGAGTGCAATAAATGGTATTGATGAAGCTCCTAAAAGCTTCCAATTCACGATTATGCACATCCCTACAAAATTGAATCTCTCAATGGAGGACTCCATTGGTGTACCTCATTAGATCTGCCACACTTGCCTCTTTGCTACGGGAAATCCTATATAGCTCAGAATAGCAGTCAGCGAGAGAAGAAGTTCCACACCAATGATCTAGCGAAAATTGCACTTTTGATCCATCTCCGATATCATACATAATAAATTAAGAAAAAGAGGGCCACCCCCTTCTAATATTTTTCCACAAACTAACTCCATAAGGACCAACCACCCCAATCACAACCATGCTTCGCCTCTATCACTTGACACCATAGAGCATCACTTTCTTGCCCAAATCTCCATAACCAATTCCCTAATAAAGCTACATTGAAGGTTCTCAGGTTCCTAATCCCCAAACCACCTAAAGAGAGAGGAGTACAAACCGTAGACCAATTAACAAGATGAAATTTGGGCTCATCCCCTAGGCCACCCCACAGGAAGTCCCTCTGAGTTGCAATTCGGTTGGCCACTGAAGCAGGAATAGGGAATAAAGAAAGAAAATAAGTAGGAAGGTTAGAGAGAGTGCTTTTAATCAAAGTAACTCTACCTCCCTTGGATAAATATAACTTTTTCCAGCCTGCTAATTGTCTTTCCATCTTCTCAAGAATTGGATTCCAAATTGTCTTGTCCTTGTATTTTGCCCCCCAAAGGAAGACCCAAATATTTCATCGGAAGAGACCCTTGCTTACAGCCTAAGACAGCTACCAAAAGATCAAAGTTATGAACTGCCCCTACAACCACCAATTCAAACTTACCCAAATTTACCTTCAAACCTGACACAACCTCAAACCAAATGAGCACTATACGGAGAATCAACAGTTGATCAATATTAGCATCACAAAAATTAGAGTATCATTAGCGAAAAGGAGATGGGAAACCACCAAAGATCTTCTTGCAAAATCTCCTACATGAAAACCTGACAAACAACCTTCATGGACAGCCTTATCCAACATTCTACCAATGGCTTCCATAACCAACACAAATAACAAAGGGGACAAAGGATCACCTTGCCGCAACCCCCTTGAACTCCCAAAAAGACCTATGGGGAGAACCATTAATAAGGATAGAAAAACGTACCGTTGATAAACAAATTGAAACCCATTGCCTCCACATATCAGGAAAGCCACTACGCTCAAGCAAGTGGGTAAGAAATCCCCAATTCACATGATCAAAGGCTTTCTCTATGTCCAATTTACATAACAACCCTAGTTGACCAAACTTCAATCTACTGTCAAGACATTCATTAGCAATAAGGATGGAATCAAGAACCTGCCTGTTTAGAACAAAGGCATTCTGAGGTGCTGAAATGATATCTCCTAAAACCATACGAAGTCGAATAGCCAAAACTTTAACAAGAATTTTATAAACCCCCCCTATGAGGCTAATAGGCCGAAAGTCCTTTCCTTCCACTGTAGCAGCTATTTTAGGGATAAGAGCAATGAAAGTTGCATTCAAGCTTTTTTTCAAACTGACCTGTAACATGGAAATGGTGGAACACCAAAGATCTTCTTGCAGAATCTCCTACATGAAAACTTGACAAACGACCTTCATGGACAGCCTTATCCAACATTCTACCAATGGCTTCCATAACCAACACAAATAACAAAGGGGACAAAGGATCACCTTGCCACAACCCCCTTGAACTCCCAAAAAAACCCATGGGGAGAACCATTAATAAGGATAGAAAAACGTACAGTTGATAAACAAAATGAAATCCATCACCTCCACTTATCAGGAAAGCCACTACGCTTAAGCAAGTGGGTAAGAAATCCCCAATTCACATGATTAAAGGCTTTCTCTGTCCAATTTACATAACAACCCTGGTTGACTAGACTTCAATCTACTGTCAAGACATTCATTAGCAATGAGGATGGAATCAAGAATCTGCCTGTTTAGAACAAAGGCATTCTGAGGTGCTGAAATGATATCTCCTAAAACCATACGAAGTCGAGTAGCCAAAACTTTAGCAAGAATTTTATAAACCCCACCCCCCCCCCCCCTACAAGTTTGATAGGCCGATAGTCCTTTACTTCCACTGTAGCAGCTTTTTTAAGGATGAGAGCAATGAAAGTTGCATTCAATCTTTTTTCAAACTGACCTGTAACATGGAAATGGTGGAACACAACCATGATACCTGATTTGAGAATCCCCCAGCAAGCTTGAAAGAAAGTCATCGGGAAACAATCTGGCCCACGTGATTCATCCCCATTAAACTCCTTGATGACTTCATAAATCTCAGTTTCCTCAAAAGGTCTCTCTAGCCAATCCACATTATCCCCGGAAATCCTTGGGAAATCCAAGACATCCAGAAAAGGCCGCTGCTCTTGCTGCTCAAAGTATAAATTCAAGTAGAATTGTTCAATATGGTCAGCAATCCTATCCTGGTTGGAAGACAAAGCCCCATCAATCATAAAATTTTCAATAGAATTATTTCTTCTATTAGATCCTATGAAAAAATCTTGATTGGAGTCGCCCTCCTTTAAGTACAACACTCTGGACTTTTGCCTCCAGCTAATCTCCTCTAACAAGGCTGTCTTCTCAAGATCAACGCAAAAGGATGCTTTTTCCAATTTTTCCTCCTTTGAAAGAGGTTGATTGTCCTCTTTAACATCCAAAGCATTCAACTTACTCCATAATTGCTGTTTCTTAGCTGAGATGTTGCCCAAATCTGATTCGTTCCACTGCTTTAGATCCGATTTTAGAGCAGTCAACTTCTTGGCAAGAATGAAACTAGGAATCCCTTGAAAGTGGTAATTCTCCCACCAGGATTTCACCTTGTCTAAAAACCCCTCTAACTTCAACCACATATTCTCAAAACAAAAAGGGATTTGCCCTCTTCGATGACTCCAATTCTCCAAAAGAATTGGAAAGTGATCAGCTAACACTCTAGGAAGCCTTTTTTGGGAGAAATGTGTGAAATAATCTGCCAATACCGGAGAGAAGAGAAACCGATCTATTCTAGAAGCTGACGAAGAGTTAGAGTTAGACCATGTGTAAAGACCTCCAAAGGATTATCCATTAGCCCATGAAGAGATATAAAATCTGAAAAATCATACATGCAGCGAGTAAATCTTCCTGCCTCTAACCTCTCCAACGGGAAGCGGATAACATTAAAATCACCTCCCAAACACCATGGCAAATTCCACCAATTGTTCAAGCCTGCCAATTCCTCCCACATAAGTTGACGCTCTCTGTTCAAATTTGGACCATAGATAACTGTGAAAGCCCACTCAAATTGGTCACTAACGTTTTTGAACCTACAAGAAATCGAAAAATGCCCCACTGCTTCCTCAACCACCCTTCTGTGCCACATGAGCAAAATTCCACCAGAAGCACCCTCTGAACCCAAATATAACCAATCTACATAAAGACAACTCCATATACTTCTAACAAGTCCTCTTGTAACCCATTCCAATTTTGTCTCTTGCAAACAAATGATATTAGCCCTCCAAGTACGTAATAAATTACGAATCTTGAGCTGTTTTTCCTTCTCATTCAATCCTCTAACAGTCCAAGATAAAATCTTCAAATTCATTAGAAAATAATTAGAGCCCTTCCCTTACCATTACCAACACCCCTTGTTGAAGTTGAACCATAATTGACCGAGCTAAATAAACCCCTCAATTCCCTTATTCCTTTCCTCCCTGAGCTCTTCAGGGTTTGTTCAGTTTTTTCCTTAAAAGCCCTCTGCTGTAACTCAGCTTCAACAGCCAACAAAAAATTGGTTGCTGGCTCTTCCAAACCTTTGAGGGATGTCCCAAGAAAGTCATCAAACCCAGCAAATTCTTCACAACCAGAGTTGATAACCCATCACCATTATCCATAGGCAAAGAGTAAGCCAGAGGTTCAACAGTTAGAGGAAGCGAAGGTATAGTACATTGAAAAGCATCCTCGGAGCAGATATCTGAAATCCAGTCCTCCACAACAACATCATCCCCTTTTTCCTATTCTGATATTATCTCCTTAGATTCCGATGACACCCCCGGTACCATTGCCAACTGATTCAAGACATCCACTCCCTCAACTGCCTCTCTCGGTGGCAAAGAGATTTGAAACGGGACTTCCACCCTCCTCCCGTCTCATAGTTCGAGAACCCACTGCTCAAAATTCCCTCATTTCTTGATGACATTGTCTGAATGCTCATGGATGATCCATTGGATGTCACATTGCAAGGCCACAGCACCATCAAAACACAGAAACTCATCCACGGAGGCACCGGAGCACAGAGACCCAGCCACGGAAGCATCAGAGACGTTGACCACTGGGAGAAGCTTCTTGGTGCATGTCGGAACCATATGTGTCGGAGTTAGCTTAGCCTCGGACTTGTTGCTACCCACCAGAGAAGCACTTGTAGATGCTGAAGTGGTTGGGTGAGAGGGAGGAACTTGCGAGGAATGCTTTGAATGTGGGTGGGTCAGATTATAATTGTTGAGAGGAATAGTGGGCTGGGAAGGTTTGGGCTGCCACTTAAAAAGAGTTTTCTGTTTGGATTTAAAATTGTTGTTGGGCTTTGGAGGTGGGTTTGGAACTAGGCCAACCGAAGGGTCCTCCTCAAAAGCCTTGGACCAGCTAATCCCCCCCCCCCTTACCTTTAGGCCCACATTCTTTTGGGCCCTTTTCATTAACCTCAGACCACGCAATATCCCATCTCCCATTTTGCCTACGCTCTAAACTCATAAAAAGATCCAAAGTCAACTCAAATATAACATCGTTACTTTCAATACCATTTATAGTTGACAAGATCATCGCCCCTGGTTGCTCCCTCTGTCCCGGGAAACAATCCTTGCAAGTAGCTCGGTTATTACGGCTGAGATTTGACAAGAGCCTATCCTTGCAGGTATCACGGTTTTTGAGGCTGAAATCTCTTGGTTTTGAATTTTGAACCAAGACAAATTTATTCTTTCCTTCATCTCCTCCGCCACCGCTGGATATCCGATTCCCCGCCACCACCGTCTCAAAGGATTTTGAGGCATCTCTATTGGGAAAACCTGAGAATGCTTGCTTCAGAGCTAGAGACTCCGGATCTATCGCCTTTCTCAGGTGAAGAGCAACACCTCTCCAGCCACTCCCCAACTTCCCTTCCAGTAACACTATAGAACCCTTACGGTGACCATGAATGAGTTCAAAAATTACAAAGAAGAAGCCGTAAGAGTTGGAACCCAACTGAAGAATAAAACATTTGTCACCCTCACGGAAGGATTTCGCAATCTGACCACGGGACTATCCAGCGATCAGTTCTTCCACAATGAACAACAATCTCTTTGCACATCCTTTTCCCATAAAATTGATCTTAAAGAATCTCTACCTCTCTCATAAATACGAAGCTGGTAAAACATTCCACCCTCCTCAACTAAAAACTAAGATTTTTGATTCAACGAAGATAAACACAGAGCCTCCCATTGAAAAAGAAAACAACAAAGGAAGCAAAAAAAGAAGATGCTTTGTTTTGTTCACTCCGAAACAAAGTCTACCAGAACACTCCTTTCCTCTCATCATCTTGTTTCAATTATTTGTCATCTTATAAGCTCGGTAATTTATTTCTTTTGTTCTTAAAGCTGATTTATGTATTTATTGGTTTGGAATCAGAATCTAGATATGGTATGGCAACATAATTTTGTTTATAGATGAGAATTTGAGTATATATACATAAAGAAGCTGGGAAATTTAGTACAAAATCAATCATGCATGATTTTAGGAATGTACACAAATATGGAGTTCTATTTTGATAGATGATTAAATTGAAATGTATTAAGTAATGATTATTTTATCTTTTGTTAACAATGAATAAATGCTAGTTTTATTTTTTCATGTATTAATTTAGTAGTGAATCTATATTTCTCATTCTTGAATGTTGAAATTTTTTGATTCATGCTTCGGCCCTCCCAAAAGGAGAAGTTTGAAAATTGGCTAGCGGGTTGGAGGAAGCTATACCTTTCAAAAAAAAGGGGGGGGGGGGGGGGGGGGGTGTGGCTGACCTTATTGAAGAGTACTCTTTCGAGCCTTACTATGTATTATCTTTCATTGTTAACCATTCTCACTTCATTGTTTACCATCCCCACGAGTGTGGCAAATAGGATAGAGAAGCTGCAAAGGAATTTCTTCTGAGGAGGAATGGGGGATGACTTTAAACACTATTTGGTAGGATGGGATAAGGTCTGCACTACTAGGTTAGGGATTAAGAAGCTTACCACCTTTATCAAGCTCTCTTGGGGAAGTGACTGACGGTTTGGGGTTGAGAAAATAAGTTTATGGACATGTGTAGTTACCTCGAAATTTGGGGGAGTAGTGGAAGAGGGGAAGTTTGAAGTTAGTCAGGGGCACCCATGGTTGTGGTCTTTGGAAGAGTATTAGGATGGGTTGGGAGATGTTTGGTCAGCATATTCAGTTTGAGGTTAGAGTGGGGAACTGAATTTGATTTTGGCATGATTGTCGGTGTGGGGACCAACTCCTGAGAATTTCTTTTCTTGTGTTGTGACAGTTCCACAGATCGGGATGCTTCAGAGAAGTCTTTGTTGGTGAGGCAGTTTGAGGGGGAAAGGCAGAGTTGGGATGTTAGATTCTTCCAGTGCTTTAATGATTGGGAATTGGGCTTGGTGGTTGCTTTTCTTCATCTTCTGGATTCACATATTCCTCTTCATGAGGATGGAGACTTGAGGTTGAAGAAAAATGAAGAATTTGATGTTTGTTCTTTCTATAATGCTTTGAGGGGGTTCAATTCTGTCACTTTTCCTTGGAAATGTATTTGGGGTGTGAGGGCCCCACAGAGTTTCCCTTTTAATTTGGACGACGGCATTGGGGAAGATACTCACTTGTTACAACCTTAGGAAAAGAAGCTACACTATAGAGGATTGGTGCCGCATGTGCCAGTGTAGCAGGGAGGCAGCAGATCACCTTTTGCCTCATTGCAAGTAGGATTATCAGTTGTGGAGATATTTTACTCGATCTTTTGGGATCTGCAGGGTCTTACCAAAGAGAGTGATTGATCTTTTGTTTGGTTTGAGGAACTACATAGGTAAACATTCTTTGAATAATTGGAATATGGAACTGTTATGTTTGATATGGATCATATGGCAGGAACGAAACAGACATACATTTGAGAATGCAGAGAGTATGGGAGATCAGCTTCTAGCAACCTTTGTACGCACTTTGTTGGATTGATATTGTGCTTGGGGTTTTATGACTAGAGATTCCATTACTTTGTTTTTGGAGTCTCTGTCCTTTTGTACATAACTTTTTTGGCTACTTTTCCTTTATGCATGAGGTAGTCTTCTTTTCAATAAAATTATTCTTACTTATCAAAAAGAAAAAGGATGAAATTCTGGTTCTGTCCCTGCACACACACATAATATCCTTGTCTATGTGAATCCAGCAAAAAATTGGTAGCAGCAAACAACAGGACATGGGGAAAAAGAAGTATCCCAAGCTTAAGTAAATGGCAGATAAGCACATACAAACATGCTAATGTTGTGTTAAATCTAGAATAATGTGATATCAGGGGGCAAATTTTCATGCATGCTTAAAGCCAAAATAATTGTTTAAATCTTAGAAGAGACATACAAACATAAATAAACAAAATCTTAATAACTAGATGATACCTCTATGTGCATAGCCTTCCCAATTTTCCAAAACTCAATACAGCAACCAATTCCAGAACTTGCAAGAATCATCCATGAGGTGTCATTATCGAGTAGATAGAGGAAAACAATGAGCTGACATATAAAGCTCACAACAACAGACTTTGCAGACAGTCCTTCCATAGACTTATTTTTGTTCCAAAATTGAATATCTGCATAGGGACACAATCAGATTAGTTAGCATTATTTATCCTCGAACATCCAGGAGTGAAACTTAAAAATTGCCCTGGAACAAAAATTACAATTTTACCATTCTTGAATGCCAAGAAGTCAAACACTGAATGAAGTAAAGAAACAACCATTGTGATTGCCAGGAGGTATGGATTTCCTTCCAAGAACACCCTCTAAGAAAATTATCAGATAAAGAAAAAACAAAATATTAAGTTTCATGGAAGGTACTAGAAGCAACAAGGACAGATAAAAAAATAGCTTCCAAACCATTATAGACAGTAACTACAATCTTTGATTCCATTCCATTGAATGACAACCCAAATTTCACTTCATAGAGTTATATGTCATCTTATTTCTACTAGCAAGCAGGTGACCGTTGGATGGGAAAAATTTTCAAGCCAGAACATTAAGAAGATTTAGATTAACAAAAACTCTAGGATTAGAAGTCTTAAGGCTATTTGAAACACCTGTTTCTCTTACAATCATTTAATTCTTTCACATCTTCAAAGTTTCCCTCAAATGTAATCCAAAATACAATCTACCATTATGAAAATTTGGATAGTGTTCATCAGCTGAAATTCAGATTTTCATATTGATTTTATGGGATCATCTTTTTTTTTCTTGTGTGTGTGTGTGTGTGTGTGTGTGTGTGTGTGTGTGTGGAACTTATACAAGCAACCAGTGGGTCCTGAACCATGACTTCACCATCTGCCTTGCTCTTACAAGGGGAGGAGACGCCATTTGGGATAGAGTTCATTGGCTAAATTGATTATGTGCTTGTGCCAGAGAAATTTACTACAGTGACTGAATAAGCAATACCTTTAACTCATCAGCCTCGCCTTCAAGCATGCTTCCATAACTACGGTGAATCTGGAAAGATTGGTCAATCTGCAGGAATAGTTGCCACTTTGTCATGCTTATGGGACCCACCTCCAGATTAAGTGGCAACTCTGTCACTGTCTCATTAATTTGTATCAACTTGTCTCTAAGTAACCAAAACTCATTGAAGAAAACGCTTGGGTAGTAGTTCCCTGTACTAGGCTCAACATTCAAGTCTGCAGTTCTAAGTCAGGAAACTCAAAGCTATGATTATGACATCCATCTTCCCACTGTCTACTTAACATGCAGCTCCAGGCCTAGTAAATCAATAGTGCAACAGATAACTAAAGACAATGGGTTGCATCAACTATCTTGTTGCACATCAACATAAGTATGGAATTCACATTTACTATAATAGAGAAAGGGTAAACCTAGCTGGAAGAGTCATAGGGAATTTATCATAGAAAACGGAAAGTATAGAGATGGAAGGCATCAAAAGTAAACGTAGATTCACAAAAATAGAAACTTCAAGGATACAAGGAGCAATGTTTGGTGGTACAGCATTATGAGGGTATCTGCAGGGACAAAAAGGAAGGGGTGGGGGATAAGCAAGGTTAGCAACAAAGTTCATAAAATTGAAAAGAGAAAATATAGCAAATGAGATCACGTAAACCTGGTGTACAAACCAGTTGCACATTCAGTTAATACACTTCAAAGAAGATTTTCTTTGACATGTATCATTTTCTTTCGAAGTGTTAATACACAAAGAAAATGAGATAAAGTAACTTATTGAAAAGAAAATGAGATAACATAAATTCAGACACAAAATATTACAGCTAGGAAACTTTTAGGAGTAAAAACAAGATATCAAAAGGCAAAGACAAAGGCTACGCACAAACACCAACTTCATAAGACACTCCCCATAATGACATTATGCCACTTGTATGACTGACAAGATAACTATTTTCTGCCACTTGTATTTATCAATATTTTTTGGTATTAATGATATTCAGTAACGCAAACTGTGAGACATAAAAATAAAAAACAGTGTAAAGAACCATTTATTTAACTGATTGTGTTTCTATTACAACTAGGAACAACATTCTGATTCAAAGTACAATAAATCTTGGAAACTAAAAACAAGATGACCTTTAAGGGGACTAAAAAGCCAACATCAAGCAACTGCTGAGAAAAAGGAATAATAAACACCAACAAAAAATATCCAAAACCAAAATAATGCAGGTAACAGTGCCCTTGAAATCTTTTAAGTTATTGATCATATTTTTACCATTTTTTTGGGTCAATCTCTTAAAAAGTATTGTAAATAAATATTAAAACACAACACTCAGCTTCAGCATTGAATCTAGACCTTATTACTTAAGGGAGGGGAATATGGAAATGGGGAGGCTTAGATATTTTAGTTTTCTGACAATACTCACAAGAAACCATAACATTAAAATACATGGCTTCAAGCCTCAGATAAAACAAAAGATATGTGATTTCATTTCAACAACTGTAACTCCAAAAAACACTTAACTCACAAGATCATCCTCTTACCTTTTTTATGGACATTAGTAATTACAGTTCTAAAACTATCGTCTTACAATAAATAAAGGTAATCAGAAACAAGGACTTTGAGGAATTGGGTGTACCACAAAGACAAATCACCATATATACAAGGAAAAGAAAAAACAAATCCTGGAAATGTACACAACTAAGATATTCAAAGTTTAATTGCAGTGGTAGGAATTTTACAATCAGTATAAAATCAATAATCTTTCTACCACATGCAAAATCTATTACAGAACTGACACTCATAGAAACCATACCGTGTAAAATCATCTACTAAATTGATTGTAATATTTGGTTTCCAATAAGAAACCCACTCCACAGGTTTATCATCTTCAGAATCACCTTGAGTTTCATCAACCACCTGAAGTCAACATAAATTTCCATTAGAATATGAACCCCATATCGATAAGTGCCATCATAAAGAGTCTATAAAAGACATCCTGTTCAAGATACACTAGAGTCCAGGAGCTCAAACCAACACCAAAAATATCATCTACAAAAGATCCACAATTACACAGAACAGAATCATTTTTATCCAATAATTAAATCACAAACAAATTCCAAACCAGGGAAGGGGATCTCCTAGAATGGGATTTATCCTCTATGTGAATATAGGCATCTGGCAGGGCCTAGCACAGTTTTCTATAAGTAAATTTAACTTTATGAAGAAAAATATTACATTGGATACAAAAGGAACAATTCAAAGTATACCAGCTGTATAGCTTTGAGTTCTCATGTCAAATCAAGAATACAATGAGTCTAAAAAGTCACATATGTTTGAAGGCCTACTCCAATCCAACAAAAATAAACTTGGATTTCACCCTCTCAACACTTATCTCTTGTCCTTCAAAGATTCTCCTATTCCTCTCCCTCCATCTCCCCCACATCAAACATGAAGGAACAACATTCCATACTCTATTTTAAGAGAAATAGGTCTTTGGCGCCAACACTGAAGCACCCCTCTCACTGCTTCAAGCATCACCCATCTAATGCTAAACACAACAAAAATAGAAGTCCATAATTCCTGTGCTATATACCAATGCAGTAGCAGGTGCTTAACAATGTCCCCCACCATGTTTGCACATGATACAATGACTCACAACAGACATACCTCATCTAATCAGGTAATCAATTGTATCTTCCCCAAAAAATTCATCCATACAAAGACAGCCGCCCTTGGAGGAGCCTTTGCCCTCTTAAAGCCTCATAGTATGAAGAATGAACAAACACTAAAGCATCCATTTTTAGTCTATTTCCAACACACCTGGTCTTTCCTGCCCACCCTAATCCATGTGGAATACTGCTACTTAAAAAGATTAATAAAACACTCCAATTCCCAGTCCTAAGCAGGTCTCAGAAATTCTAGATTCCACTGCACCACCCCTCATACAGCTTCCCTAGCATTTTTATTAGCAGCGATCTGAAATAAACAAGGAAGTAGGGATGCCAGTTTATTCAGTGCACCAGGCATCATAACAGAGTCTGACCCTCCCACCAACTTTAAACCCAAAAAATCTACCCAAGGATCCTACTCTGCTCTGATGGCCTTCCAGACTCTCAATCCTACAAGTTATGTGAACTAGATTTGCAGCAGAACCCCCCCTCTTCCTCCCTGCACTTTACTCAACTGTTTCCTTTAATTTTCTTGCTCCTGAATGAATCTTCACAGCCATTTCCCCAACGGCCATTGATTAAACAGGTTCAATTTACTCTAATACCCAACCCTCTTTTACTTAAAGGTTTACATGCAGTCCTCTAATTCACCAAATATGTTTATACAGTGTATTATTATTAATGGATAATAAGTGTTTGCACATGACCCTCTGACAAAATCAGCTAGTGACAATAAAGGGAGCCTCTTCTTACATACACAAAACTTGATAAATTTATGGCACTCAAATGAGCATCCATACCAAAATCAGTTCAAGAAGAGAATGTTGTAGACTTCATAGATGATAGATCGAAGACAATAATCGTAGTTAAACAATTGCAAAGGTAGAAATATGAGGTTTAGATATCTGAAACCAAAGCTCACTTGTAATAAGTCATCCTGAAGTTATTTATGAGACTATTTAATAGTAAAGGACAAACCTTGGTCACAGTTCCACCCTCATCCGAATCTTTGTTCCCCAATAAACTCTTCTTTTTATCCGCTCTTGACTTGGGAAAGTATGCTACAATAGCTGAGATCAATGAAATGGAAGATATCTTTAATGCTGATTTGTTTTTTTTTTTTTAAGTTAAATAAATATATAAAAAAAAAAAAAAGGCCAGAGAGACATTCTTACAGTGTGTCCTTCCGAATGCAGCTAGAGGTTGGTACTCTGGATCATTTGGGTCGGCAGGGTAACCAGAGCGTGCAAAGTAAACGTGAGCATATAGACTCCCATTGTTCTTTACAGCCTGAAAAAACAAATATTATCTTCATATCTCCTACCATACGAACGTAGGGAACATTTCTAAAGAAGAGCCCTTTGGACCTGGGTAAAACCTCTGGGCAACCTTACCCGTTAAAATCTGTTGCCGGCCTTGACGGGCTAAGCAGTTCCTAACATAGGAACTTATTGAATACGAACGACAAGTATTATGAATTTATATTACAGGTAGTGGTTCCTAAAACAAAAGTGGTACCTCAGACGGAGAATACTTCAAAGAGAGAGACCTGGTACTCTCCGATCCCCAAACAGCGTACGGAATATTACTTTCATGCCACATAAGTGCAGCTTCATTCGCGAAATCATTGAACTTTTCGTGTTCCGAAACATATAACCACATATCCTACATAACCCAACCACAAACAAATAATTAGCTTACTATTATCATGTAAAAATTAAACAGAAATTTGAACCCTAATTATTTAAGTCCTAACATCACCGAACGACAACAATTCATTCATTTCTATCAAACCTAGACTCAAATTTTCAAAACCATAATTGCGAATAAAATTATATAATAATAAAATAAAATAAAAAATTGTAGATCAGAGAGAGAGTACGAGAGGCTCGGATTTGTGGAAGAGATTGGAGATGAGCTGAGAGGGTTCAGAGCCAGAGGGGCGTTTGGGAGAGAAGAATTTGGAAGCGAAGTACCAAAACACAGCCATCCTTATGACTCCGGTGATCATCGAAGAGAAACCACCTTGTTGTTGTGGTTGTCTTCGTTGCTGAACTTGCCCTTCGGGCTCTGGCGGCGCCATTTCTTTCTGGTGCTCTCCGATGCGAATGCTAGAGAGAGAATATGAGTGAGTGCGTGTTGTGTCGATGCGATGGGATCGAAGAGTAGAGGAGGAGGAAGATATTTGTTGATTTTTTTTTTTTTTTTTTGGGTTTAGAAAAAGATGGGAGTATCGGGAATCTCGGACACCCTTTTCATATAACATTAAATATCCAACATATTAGTTAGTTGGCTGGTTTCAAAAAAAATTTTAAAACTAGCATTTCGAGTTTCTAAAACTCGAGATTTTATTAGAAATCGAGTTTTAGAAACTCGATTTAGGGTGTTTTCTAAAAATCCTAACGTGGACAATTTTTCCCACGTGGAGGAGATTTAGCCACGTAGAAATCGAGTTTGTAAGACTCGATATTTTTAGAAATCAAGTTTTTAACACTCAAAATCTGTTGATACTTCCAATTTCAAACCCGCTCAAACACTCAAACACTTGTCTCTCTCACTCTCTCAAACACTCTCACCTCCTCTCAGTCTCTCCGTCTCTCACTCTCTCAAACACTCTCACTTCTCTCAGTCTCTCCGTCTCTCACTCTCTCAGACTCTCCGTCTCTCACTCTCTCCGTCTCTCACTTTCTCAAATACTCTCAGTCGCAGAAATCACCCTCGCCTTCAAACCCACAATCGACTGAAATCACCATCAAGCTCACCGACAAGGTCACCGCCGGTCTCACTCACTGTCCTCTCCTACGCTCACTCACCCTCAAGCTCACCGCCGGCAAAACTCCGCTGCCCTCAAAATTCAGGTTCGCTTTTTTGCTTTTGCCTTTGCTTGCTCTTGCTTGCGATCTTCAAATTTGGAGTCTTGGTTTTGTTTGCAAATTGATTCTGGTTTTTGAGACTGTGTGAAGTACTATTAGGTAATCGATTTTAGATGCTTGCATTGCTGAAATTATCTTCGTGCTTTTACATGTGCTTACTTCATCTTCGAATTTAGTTGTTTTATCGCAAATTTGTTCTGGTTTTTAGCTAAGGAGCATAATTTGGTAGAGGCCATGTGGTATTCGGTAGTCGGATTTTGAGACTTAATTTTAATGCTTCTTGAAACGGATTTTTTTTTTTTTTGTGATTTTACGTGTGCTTATTTGATCTTCAAATTTAGTTGTTTTATCGCAAATTGGTCTCAGTTTTTAGAGTAAGGAGCTGGAAATTTGGTACAGGCAGTGGGGATTTCAAGACGTAATTAGAATGCTTATGTTGCTGCATTTTTTGTTTATAATTGTTAAGTAAGGAATTGAAAATTAGGTAGAGGCTGTGTGAAATGGGGGTGTGATATTTGGTAATGGAATTGAGACACAATGCTGTAATGACACATTTGTTTATGCTTTTACGTGTGGTACTGTGATCTTCAAGTTTAGTTGTTTTATCGGAAATTGAGTCTCCTTTTCAGGGTAAGGAGTTGAAAATCTGGTAGTGGCTATGTGAAAAGGGAAAGGTATTATTAGGTTAATGCTTAAAATGACACATTTGGTTCATGCTTTTACCCGTGCTTCTTTGATCTTCGATTTTAGTTGTTTGTCATTGCAAATTGATTCTGGTTTTTAGCGTAAGGAGCTGAAAATTTGGTAGAGACCATGTGGAAAGGTTGTTTGATATTTGGCAATGGATTTGAGACTCAAGGCTGACAGTGCCATATTTGGTTCATTCTTTTATGTGTGCTTTAATCTTCGAACTTAGTTGTTTTGTTGGAAATTATATATACTTGTTAGCATAAGGAATTGAAAGTTTGCTTGTTATTATATGAAGGGGTGCGTGACATTAGGCAATGGAGTTGAAAGTTAATTTTAATGCATATATTGTGGCGTTTTCAGTGTAATTTTTTATATCAAGTCTTGGAATTGGACATGCAATGATTTGAATTGACAGATTTGTAGTTTTTTGTTAGATTAAATCGTAGTTTTTTGTAGCAACTCCGGTGCACTTCCTGTGTACGTGGGTTGTGATGTTTATCATTTCAGTAAAAAATTTTCTGTTATATACATATAAAAAAAAGCGTTGACGGTTTGAGCAATCCCTTTTGTCCCTGTTGTATGATCTCACAGTTGCTGTGTTTGCAGTATGGAGCCTCGGATCGATGAGGAGCCAGAGATCGTGCGCCCTGGTCCAGAAGATCATTCATTGTTGACGCGCCAACGAAATCATCGATCAGAGGACATTTGGAATGGCGAGGTGAAATATCTAGTTCTAACCGCTTTAATTTTCACGTTGTCTTTGACTTCTAGCAAGTTCTTTCAAAATTGTATATGTAGTTCTAACAGCTATAATTTTTATCGATTTTGCAGGACCCGGGCCCACTTAAGTGCCGTGGTCGAGCTAAGGAGATGGAACACATAACGATGCAAGATAATTGGGTGATTAACATTATCAAGTTGGTGGGGCTAGAAGGATTATTTAGGGCCCCTTCCAGAGAGATAGATCATTGCCTAATATCGGCCCTAGTTGAGCGATGGCGGCCGGAGACGCACGTTCCATCTTCCACATGGTGAGATGACAATCACCCTTGAAAATGTGGAGGTCATTTTGGGACTTCCTATAGACGGTGAGGTCTTGGTTGGGCCGACTCTGTGGTGGATGGGGATTGGAGGCAACTGTGCATGGCATTGCTTGGTTTTGAAGTTCCGGCAAATGACAACAAAATTTTGGTGGGTCAAAGAATTCTCATTAGCCGCCTTGTTGAGCGCATTGCAGAGCCACTGCCTCATGACGCAACAGAGATTCAGATACATCAGTATGCCCGGTGCTATATTTTAGCGCTACTAGGAGATAAAATTTTCATGGACAAGTCGGGAGATAGGGTTCATCTGATGTTCTTGGAGTTCCTACGGAACCTTCGTGATCCGCCACAGTATAGTTGGGGTAGTGGTTGCCTGGCCTGGTTGTATAGAGAGTTGTGCCGAGCAAGCGAGAAAGACGCATCGCAGATTGGTGGGGCTTTGCAATTGGTCCAGTATTGGGCATGGGCAAGGTTGCCATTCTTATGCCCGAGGATAGAGCCCCCACCTGGATGTGATTATGGCCCATGGCCAAAAGCTCCACTTGCATTTAAGTAAGTATTTTCCTGATACTTAGTGTGTTATGCAATGTACTCTTCTTAGTAAGTAAGTGTCATTATCTTATCTTATGTTATTCGCTTGTAACTGTAGGTGGGTGAGAGTGCCAAGCCCGAAGAGTAGGCCATCCGCCACGGCGTTGATTCACTATCGCGAGCAATTAGTTAGAATGCAGCCGGGCCAAGTAATAATATCCAAATATTCTGTTTTGTTATGTTAAGGTTCATTAAGAGTATGTTAAAATCATTGTTCTAACATATCTTCTGTTTGATTTTTTGTTTTTCCCTTTATCTATGTGTTCTCTCTTGTTAAGCAGTTATGATAACTGTTTCTTGTTTCTCTATTCAGGTATAACTTTGCCACCGTGTCTTGAGGATTTCCATTCAGCATATTTATTTTGCCACCCACAACCTCCCCATTATTCTCTATTTTATTCTTCTTGATTTTTTCTCCTTCAGACAGTAACCCACCCAACTAATATTACTAATTAGTCATATGGCATTATGGACATTAGAGATTTAATTTAAGAAAGAATATTACATGGAAGCACTCATATCTAGCTGATCCAAAGAAATAAAAGGAATTGACTTGCAATTTTTCCCTTAAAATTGCAAAAGTAATGTTATATGAATTATATATAAAATTTTATTCACATGTCTAGAGGATTTTAAGGCAAAAGTATTAGCTTATGAGCATTGTTCACATGCAATTTAAAATGACAGATTGGGAAAAAAAAATGAGAGGAAATCAAGTGTTTGAAACTCGATTACTTACAGGTAATCCGAATGAAATATAGGCTTTGACACTCGAGATTTAATGGGAAAAAAAATATGAAAGAAAATCGAGTGTTTGAAACTCGATTTTCTTAAAAATAATCTGAATATAGAGGCTTTCAAACTCGAGAATTAATGGAAATTTTTTCTGTAGAACTCGAGTCTATGAAACTCGAATTCCACTGGGGATTTTTTTTTTCCCTACTTTCTTGAGCATACTCTGTTTCAGGCAGATTGAACACTCTGTTTCGGGAGTGTTCACACTGGTGGAACTCGACTTTCAGAAACTCGAGTTTCACTGGAAAAATTTTTTTTTTTTCCTGGGCATGTAGGCAAACCAGAAACAACAACGTGCACTTGCTGAGAAACAGAGATAGAGAAGCTGAAAATGTAATCCACGAATACTTGGTGAGAGGCAGAGAAGCAAAGGAATGTAAATGCACTTCAAGCACGTCCAAAGACATTCTCAATAAACACCAAACTATAGAAACTGTTACGCTATCTGCGGAAACATAATTTTACGGTGTAAATGCACTTAAATCACAGCTAAAGCCATTTTCAATATATCGACATTCTAAACATGCACAACCACGCTTAATTTGCAGTTCTAACCATATTACTCAAATTACAATCAATATTCATAGAAGTACAATGGATAGAGAATTACAAGTACATTCAACAAAAACCAAAAAGACAATTGTGCCGATACAACGTAGCCACTTTTCCTAAGATCGGCAATCCGCATAATGAAACGTTGTCCATGTAAGCATCCCTGAAAAACATAAACGATGGTTGTTAGGAGACAAGGTAGTAAATATTACGTAAACATAGAATGAACAACCGAATCCAAAACATTTTGCCTTTTGTCACCTACTTAGTTTGGAACATGACCGCTTGTGGAAGCGCCACGGGATTGCGGACATTTTCGGCGGTTATGCCCGAAAGCATGACACAGTCCACATGTATGCTTGGGTTGACTCTCTATCAAATCTGCATCCTCCCTCCGCCATCCCGGTTCTCGATCTTTATTCCTCACTCCATCCATCTCATTCCTTATTCTGGATTTCACTGGTCGACCTTTGCCCCGTACCAATGCTGGATTAGGCAACCACTTTGGCCCCATGGGTTCCCTCCACAATGACTGTGACTTAGGAACCACAAATGCATGTGAGTAAGTGCTACGAGCATAGTTCAAACTATAACATGGGTGAATATATATGGTCGAATCAATTTGTGTTGCATCACATACTCGAATTACATGTGAACACGGGATCCCAATGTTTTGCCATTTTCCACAACTGCATGTTCTTTCCAGTAACCGAATGTCATAACTGTGGTTTCCCCATCCTGCGCTGCATGTGTTGTGTGAAGTAACTACCTGATATCGCATCTCTTGTGCGCTAAATGCCTTGACATAGTGTTTCTCAGATTTACGCCTATTTCCCATCCACGTGGAGAAGGCATATGTACTCCATTTTTTACCCTCCATCAACTCATTCGTAATTTCTTTGTCCCGGTCGTGAAAATATTCAACAAGTTTGGACCAAGTGAACTCAACCATTGCGGCAATAGGAAGGCCCCGTGCACCTTTCAATACACCATTGAAGCACTCTGATATATTGGTTGTCATTGCCCCAAAACGTCTCCCACCATCGTGTGACTGGGTCCACATATCCACAGACTCACTCATTAGGTATGTGTATGGAAGAAAATCCTTTTCCCTGCCATCCTTCCCCATCACCTTCTTCTTCTTCCTAATGGCCTCAATTTCCACCTGCTTAATGGAGTCCATTATGGCATCAAATTTTACTGCCTGAGTAGCATATCCCGCTTTCAACGCCGCTGACTTTAGAGTGGAAATCTGATAATGTGTGTTGAAGTTGCTAGCAACATGTCTCAGGCAATATCTATGAAATACTCGTGGTTGTCCATCATCCCCTCTAGGCCAGTTTGCAATGGCGATTTTGATACCGAGATGTCGGTCAGAAATTATGCAAATGCCTTCGTCAGGTATCACGTGGCCAATCGTATCTCTGAGACATTTTAAAAACCAACTCCAACTAGACCCTGACTCACAATCCACAACAGCGAAGGCGAGAGGGAATACCTTGTTGTTAGCGTCGGTTGCCATTGCGACCAACAACTTCCCCTGATATTTACTATAGAGATGGGTCCCATCAATACTAATAACCAGCTTGCAATATTTGAATCCATTAATGCTTGAACCGAAAGACCAAAACACATAATGCAAAATTAATGTGTCATCTTCACCGGTGAGTTTGGTACGATAGAACACCTGGGTAGTCGAATCCTGATCAATATATGCCATTAGCAACTTTTGCAACCTTTGGTAAGACTCTTCCCAATTCCCAAACATCTTCCCAATCGCCTTCTGTTTCGCATCCCATACCTTGTAGTAAGAAGGCTTCTGGCCATTATATTTTGACTCTATCATAGACTTGAGATGCTTAATTGGGGTAGTGTGATCCTCACATAACTTCTTAAGGATGTCTGATGCAATAAAATTACAAGTCATCATTCTACCATCATTCCGCACCCTAGTCGGTATACATGTGTGAGGACCCACATACACGGTGATCATCCAAAGTCCGTGGAGATTGGGCCTCATGACCGCACAGACATACCACTTGCATGACTCATCCACGCATTTGGCACAGAGTTTTGTCTTCGTCGACCTACTGATCATAAAATGTTTGTTTTCATTCATAGCAGAACTTATTAATACGCGCTGCACCTCTGCTTTATTAGCAAAAGTCAACCCTTTGTACAAATTCATCCCCTCTCTCCAAGTAGACACAAATGGTATCTCAACATGTGAAGGATCAACCATGTTTTCCCAAGTATTTGCAAAAAATGACAAGGCAGGAGGTGCGTAGGCAGGGATTGTATTCTCCATGTTTAGGACACTAATAACATTGTCAGCATTAGGTCCACTACCATCCAATGTCTCATCATCATCAATGTCCCTCTCGAAGTCCCCAAAGTCCCTCTCAAAGTCCCCAAAGTCCCCTCGATCAATCTGCTCTTCAAAGTCATCTCTATCGGGAAAGTCTTCACCGTTAATGGCAGTAGTCTCATCAATGTAGTCGTCATCATCATCGTCATCATCGTCATCATCATCATAATCACCATCATCATCATCATCGTCATCATCATCATCATCATCGGCATTAACATCATTATTGGCATGAACATCATCGTCCTCTAGATGTGTAGAATACCCATATTGAGCATCCGGAACTGTAACCTGTAAACTTGTGGCTGTTTGTTGGATTTCATCATCTGCACGCGGCTCCAACTGTATGTACAACTCAATACCACTGACTTCAGGTATTCTCTCCAACTTGTCAAACATGATCTTTACATATTTATTTGTTTCTATCACCATATACTTGTAATTAATCCGGTGCTTCAAGACTTCATGTGGCATACGATAAGTAATATGTATGTTGTGTACAGCAGGATTCGCACACAATTCTTCCATAACTATCATCTTCAATTCATCGAGGGTCTTCAACCTACGATCAATTTGGGTATAACATAACTTTATACCCGGTCCTTCAAATGGCAATCCTTTGTTCGCATTGGCATTCTTAAGCGAACCACCGTAGTATAGGATTAAATCAATTTCAGGCATTGTAAACCTGTTAGAGTCAAGTTACTATGTTAGTTAACAAACATTTTATCTATTCAAACTACACAACGTAGAAATTCCAATTCATTCAACTGGTATGAATTTCATATATCTTAGTAACATTTCATACTCAAATCATTTTTCTGTCATGCTAAGATTATCCACTTCATACCCAATACAAACAAAATAAGGCAAAATCCTTGTGAAAGTAATAAGAGTTTTATCATGTTACATATTTGCCACATTTACATACCCATTTCATACCCAATGCAAAAAAATTAATTTCATTACACATTCAAAGGCATGAATGACATACCCATTTTAGTACAATTCAAAGAGGGGGTAGTCACTCATTCCATTTCATACCCATTCCTCATAATTCATTCACTACCCATTTCATACCCATTCATCACAATTCACTCACTACCCATTTCATACCCATTCATCACAATTCACTCACTACCCATCATACCCATTCATCACAATTCATTCACTACCCATCATACCCATTCATCACAAAAACCATGTCATTTCATACCCATTCATCACAATTCAATCACTACTCATTTCATACCCATTCATCACAATTCATTCACTACCCATTTCATACCCATTCATCACAAAAACCATGCAAATAAATACTTGAAAATAACACTAACAAAACAAAGTTTGATAATTGACAATATTGGTAAGAAACTAAGTTATTAACACTATCTACAAAATAAATAGTCAAATTCTTTACCCACACCCAACAACCAATACCTAAAACTACAATAACATTCAAATCTTTACATGTGCTTACCTGAGATATGAATTTGTTGAGGAAGAAGAGCAGTGAGAGATGCAATGGAGTTGTGAGAGCTAATGTGGTGTGGGGATAGATGCAATGTGGTGAGTTGTGAAAGGTAATGTGGTGTGGGGTGAGCCTTACAATCAGTTAGGTCAGTGTGTGTGTGTTTGTATCTCAGACTGAATTGATCTGGTGCGTGTTATATAGCATTTTTCCCAGTAGAACTCGAGTCTATAAGACTCGAGTTCTATTTTACATTTAAGAGGATATCGACTTTCTAATACTCGATATCCTTTAACATTTTTGGACTAAACTCGAGTCTGAAAGACTCGATTTTTATTTCGGAGAAATCGAGTTTTTAACACTCGAGATCTGTGTGGCAGTTTTTAAGTCCAGTCAGCAAGTGCGTGCAACGGCGATGGAGGTTTTTAAAAATAGAATCTCGAGTTTTACAAACTCGAGATGCTATTTTCCATTATAATTCATAAAAGTTGCTAACTTACTATATACAACCTGCACCGGTGTCTACTCTGCACATTCCCTCCGGGAATCTCTCTTGGAATACTAGTTTTAGGATTTTTTTTCAAAATAACAATAAAACTCTAACTATATCTTTAGTAAACTAAGGTTTGAAATATATTTGGTTTATAACAATTCGAGTTCAAAGGACTCGATTTTGGGGTCAGAAAGTCAGCTGAGCTGAACAAGTTCTGTCTACGTGGACGGGCTGGAAATCAAGTTCAATTAGCTCGATTTTTATTCATGGAAATCGAATACAAAGGACTCGTTTTCTATTCATAAAAATCGAGCACATTGGACTCGTTTTCCATGAGTAAAAGTCGAGTACAGGGAGCTCAGTTCATCATCTTCTCCCTTAATTTTTTTTTTCCCTCAATCTGCAGATTTCCATTCCCGTCTCTAAACCTAGTGAACCTCAACCTCTCTTCGATCGCAGAGAGACCGAAATGAACCAAGACGATGACGACTACAACGAAGAGGAAATGGATCCAGAGCAAAAGAGAGCCTTCGGTGATGTGGTTGATCGTCGTTTTGAAGAACTGGTCGTCGTTCAGAGAGTCGTTCAGAGAAGCGGTGCCGGCGTAGAGGTTGATAGGGAGAATCAGGAAGATCGAGAGGAGAGCGATGGAGTAGAGTATGGCGAAGCTTCTGCCTTCGATCAGGAGGAACTGAGCAGCGTCGGCGCCGCAGTGGCGGGCGATCTCGCGACACGTGGCGTGCCAAACGGCGAGGAGCTTGGTGAAGAGGGCGGTGGGACCGGGGATTCGGTGATGGTCGCTGCGGAGCTTGATGGAGAGGAAGATCTCACGTAGCAGATGACGATGGTGGAGATGTTGAGAAGGTACTGGAAAAAAAAAATGAAGGGAGAGAAGATGATGAACAGAAACTGACCTCCTGTACTTGACTTTTACTCATGGAAAACGAGTCCAATGTGCTCGATTTTTATGAATAGAAAATGATTCCTTTGCACTCGATTTCCATGAATAAAAATCGAGCAAATTGAACTCGATTTCCAGCCCGTTCACGTTGACAGCAACTTGTCCAGCTCAGCTAACTTTCTGACCCCAAAATCGAGTTCTCTGAACTCGAATTGTTATAAACCAAATATGTTTCAAACCTTAGTTTACTAATGATATAGTTGGGGTTTTATTGTTATTTTGAAAAAAAAATCCCTAGTTTTATAGTTTAGTTTAACAAAACGGGTCCGGCTCCCCTCCCGTTTAAATCCCTCCATTTTTCTCCAGTTTTCATTTTGATGAATGACACTTGGCAAGCAAATGATCCAACGGTTAAAAATAAAAGCAACTCATTTTCATCTTTTTTGACTCTAATCTATCCTCCTCTTTTTTCTGCAACATCACCAACAGTATGAGAGGAACCCAATAGTTTTAAAAAGGCAAGTCCTCTTCTCGCAACATTACTGCTAGAGCATGAGAAAAGTCTATCCCATCACAAAGTCTGCACCAGCACATCCCCAAAAAATAATCACGAATAGACTAAATCAATTGTGCAATTTAAGGTCACCAATGCCATAAATGAGAATTTTCAAATCTCATTGCACACACTGAGAGAGAGAGAGAGAGAGAGAGAGAGAGAGAGAGAGAGAGAGAGAGAGAGAGAGAGAGAGAGAGAGAGAGAGGATGAAGAAAAGTTGGTAACTATAAGGTGGTAATGGCACAATGAAACCCAATGCCAAGAGCCAACCCCATTGATCGCAAATCCCAAAAGCCCACTACTTTCAATTTAAATATATATATAATTCTTTTTTTTTTTTTTGGCTAAATATATAAAATTCTATACAAAGGACCCCTGTGTTCTAATGCTTACAATGAGAAGAAGGAAGAAAACAAATCTTGGAGAGGTTGATTTCAATTTAGCACTTAGCAGGAAACAATAAAGCCTTTTCATAGCAGAATTCTTTTTTGGGGCTTTCAAAAGAGGAATAACATAAATGAACACTTACACTAGCTCGTTGAAAAGAAGCTCATTAGAATTTGTTGCTGATGAGGGTGCGCTTTGAGGGGTCTTTGCTTCTCTCATTCATACTGTAGGTGATGTTTTTTCGGCAACTTCACCTACAGTATGAATGAGAGAAGCAGAAAAAAAGAGAAGGAAAGTGGTAAAGAAGATGGGATTGACTTGCTTTTATTTTTTAGCCGTTAGATCATTTGCTTGCCAGGTGTCATTCATCAAAATAAAAACTGGAGAAAAATGGAGGGTTTAAACGGGAGGGGAGCCGGACCCAAAACTAACAAAACTACTCGTGTTGTGTTGTGTTGTGCTGTGCTGTGCTTTGTGGGTGGGCCACGTGAGCCCAAAAAACACGTCACAAATCCAATCAAAATGTGATACCATGCTATGTCAAAAAAAAAAAAATGTAATGCCATGCTTTCGCCGTCTCAAACTCTGTCTCTATATTCAGCCAAAAAAAAAAAAAGTCTTTATGCCACGTCATTCAATATGTTTTTCATAGACAAAATTTAGATACATCACTTGAGGTGCTTCTTTTAAAATTCAATCATGTAGCTACTTAATCGAAACACTAATTGGTTTTCTTTAGAGAAAACACTAATGGGCATTAAAACACATTCTATTTCCCACAGCATTAGAAAAACCTAGCCCTTTCTCTTTTCCTTCCGTTGAACTCAAGAAGCAACTTTCTCAACCTTATCTTCTCTCTTTGCTAGAAATTAAGCACCCATACCTTCTTGAAAAAGAAAAATCCAACAATTGTGGTAGGGTTGCTCGATATGAGTGGTGTTGGGTTTGAAATTTGAATTGGAGGTGTAACTCCAAAGCTTTTGTTGACGGATTGAAATTATGAGTGATGAAAAACATTAGATCTCAACACAAACTCACTATTAAACAAATTGGGCCTCCCATGATGTAGGCAATAGACAATATTTTTGATCTAAGGGAAGAGGGTCTCCAATTTACAAACCTAGTTTACAACATGGCCAAACTTTATGGCCTCTTTGATGAATGGCGTGTAAAAAGAGAAAGAACTCTTGGCCTCATCAATGAAGGGTCTAAAAATGCAGTTTTAAAACAATATGGTCTTAATTGAGAGACACAGTGCCAATCGATGCTTCCAATAAGGTGATTAGCGCATCGAAGAACCTGAAAGCTAATTGATGCCAAAGAAAAACTAATCTAACCAATAATATGTTGAGAGTTGCTTATTCAAACCACCAATGACAGATTCAAACCAAGAAGATCATCAACCCAACAGACCTTCGAACTAACAAAGCCACCATGCCAACAAACCATGGGTTTTTCACACCATTAGAAATAGAATATGTTTTAAAGTCAATCAGTACTTTTGTTAATTAGTCACATGTCTGAATTTTAAAATAGGAACCTAATTTGCTATTTTTTTTTTTCATTATTGCAATGGTTAATTTATTTAGAAAAATCAAATCATGCAGTAGACCATTAATTTTTTACTCTTGTTTCAAAATTTTCACAGCACTTTGAAATGTTTTTAAGAGGTTTTTATCATCATCTAATAGATGGAAAATGTTGACATAACGAATAAAATGTATGAAATTGATGTCACCTTTTATGATGTTAAGCCTATGAAGTGGCATGAATTTTATTAACCAAGTTAATATTTTCCATCCATAAGTCGACAATAAGGACATTTTTTAAAACAACTTTGAAAGTATAGGCACTAAAGTGATTTTTTAAAACGACAAAAGTGATTTTTTTTTAAATAAGGATAAATTTGAAACAAATGTAAAAAGTTACAGACCAAAGGTACAATTTAACAACAACAAAAATTCAAGTGAAGAATCCCTTTAATGCATAAATTATTCATCCAAACCCCAAAAGCTTAGGGTTTTTTCCCCTCGTATCCATATACTACCAAAAGCCCATGAGTTTGTATGTAATTTTCAATTAAAACAAGTGAACATCTTGTTACATCATTTAAAATCAAGTACTATTATTTATTTAGTGTGCTGATATTTTAAAATTTTTGTTAAGAAACTTTTGATAAATGTTGCATGCCACTTAATGGCCTCGACCATAATTTATGGCTAAACAAGTTGTACCTTGTGGACTAGCATCCGATGACCTAGTTTCGTTGATGGGTTAAGACTTGTCCCTTAACAAACCATTACTAATGGCTGAATGTGTCAAGTGTCGACGCCTCAAGCTCAATAATAAAGGGACCCCACATGTGTGAGAGATTGGAACTTTTGGTGCTCTCAATCAAAAGAGAAAGGTATCAGCACCTCTCTTTTTGGGGTTAATGTGGAGTCGCCACTTATTTTTTATTACAAAAAAATAAGAAAAAACTACAATGTACAATTTACATATCTGAAATTCCTCAAGTTTCATTAATTGAATATACAAGTACAATTTGGTAGAATATCTTTACAAGACTTTGGTCCTAAATACAATCTATGTAATAATTACAAAGCTTTGATCTTAAATACAATCTACCAAAACAAAATAAAGCACTAGTTCTAACAACAAGATTCTAATGTTCGGGGGCTAGGTTACAAAATGGGAAGGTGTTAGGCACCCATTCTACTCGGACAAAGTCTAGTCTTCTAGACTTCGTATGGTCACTTAAGTACCCTTAAACAATAATATGCAATATGTTATATTCTCAAATCTATAGTTAAATATTATATAGAAATCTTAGATCTATAGTTCTTCTTGTGTGAAGAAATTAAATCTAATTTTGTAATTACAAAAAAAATGATTTTTAAAGAAAAATTTCAGATTAAATTTCAAATTATGAAAAAGAATAATTTAAAAGAAAAGTTTCAAGTCTAATTTTTTAACTAACAAAAAGAGAATAAATTTTTAAAGAAAAATTTCAGATTTGACTTTTTTGGTTAGGGAACAAAATGGATTTTAGAAAGAATTTTCAAATATGATTTTTTTAATTAAAAAACAGAATGAACTTCAAAGGAATTTACAAATCTAGTTTTTTAATTAAAAAACAGAATGAATTTTAAAAAGAATTTTTAGATCTGAATTTTTTTTTTAGAAAACATAATAGGTTTTAAAAAGGGTTTTTAGATTTGATTTTTTTAATTAAAATAGAATAAGTTTTTTTTTTTAAATTCTGATCTAAATTTTTTATTAGAAAACAAAATAGGTTTTTGAAAAGGATGTTTAGCTCTGATTTTTTAACTAAAAGAGAATGAGATTTAAAAAGAATTTTCAGATCTAAATTTTTTTAGAAAACAGAATAGGTTTAGAAAAAGGTTTTCAGATCTGATTTTTTTAATTAAAAGAGAATAAGTTTTAAAAAGAATATCCAGATCTGAATTTTTTATTAGAAAACAGAATAGGTTTTTGAAGAAGATTTTCAGATCTGATTTTTCCAAAGGCTAATAAGGCATGGGTGGAAGGTGTCTCTCCTCGATGTGGGATTGAGCAAATCCGTGCAGGTGGCATCGGCCTTCTCGGCCCATTCCCAAAGCGGACAATACCTTCTGTTTTACCAATTTGTCCTATCTAATACACCCTATCTCTACCCACACTATATATACCCCCATTACCCACAAATGTTGAGGAGTGCTTCAGAGAGAAAACCCTAGCCATAACTCTTGAGATTTAGAGATTGTTATACCCACAATCCTCTACATAATCCTTTGTAGTTTTCCTCAACTCCTACTTCTCCATTTCCATATCCTTGAGAGGTTGATAACCCAAACACTTACCACACCTATCCTGAGTATAAAGTGAGGTTTTGGTGCTGTTGGGAAGCATTGGAAGAAGCCATTTATTTGGTGGATGCAATCGGGTTGAATTGCATGATCCGAAAAGCTAGAAAAAACAAGACTTGGTGAAGTCAGTTGGTAGCAGGAGCTTGAAGAGCTCGAGTACATGGGGTAAACTAGGCTTGGAGGGTCTTTTGTTATTCGTGTATTCCAACTTATTCTCTAGTGGATCGATTTACCGCTTGGAGGGCGGTGAAGAGGTTTTACGCCGAGTACTTCGGTTTCCTCTTCAATAACGCATTGGCGTGTTATCTTGTGTTTGCATTCTTCTTCCCTACTCTTTTAGCTTTTATTTAACTGTTGTGCTTTGTTGAATATGGCTTAGAATAGTTTTATTGTTTGTTCGCTCGCATTTCTTGTGTTTTTAACACAAATCTGAGCTTTCATTTGGTATCAAAGCGGGTACACTTGCTATGGTTTCAATACCTACGTGTGATCCTAGACCCTCTTTGAGATGGACCAATCTCAATTACTCAATGCTCATCCATACTTTGATGGCAGCAATTATGCATTTTGGAAAGTCCGTATGAGGGTATTACTTTGTTCTATCGATGATAGTGTTTGGGACACTGTCAAGATAGGATGGACTAGGCCGGAGGCCGCCAAATCCACATGGGATAAGGCAGCTCTTGCTACAACTAATGCTAATAACAAGGCTTTAAATGCTATTTTCTGTGGTGTTTCCCCTAATGAATTTCGCAGGAGACATGTCACAATTGCCAAGGAGGCGTGGCAAATCTTGGAGACGAACTATGAAGGCACCAAGAAGATGAAGGACACCAAGTTGCAAATGCTTAACACACACTTCGAGGAGCTGAAGATGAGTGAAGACGAGTCATTCGACTCATTTTATGGGAAGCCAAATGAAGTGGTGATTGGAAAATTCAACTTGGGAGAAAAGACGGAGGACTTCAAGATTTTAAGGAAGATTCTACGATCATTGCCAAAAAGCTTCTATGCAAAGGTTACTGCCATCGAAAAGAGTGAAGATCTCGATGAAATTAAAATTGAAGAACTCATCGGTTCTCTTCAAACCTATGAGCTATCTCTACCATCTCAAAAGAAGAGCAAATCTCTTGCTCTCAAGACAGTCAATGAGAGATTGGAAGCTCAAGACTTCTCGGATGAGGATGAGGTTGAAAGGGATGTGGCGTACCTTGCTAAAAACTTCCGTAAGTTCCTGAAATTCAAGAGAGATGGAAAGTCTTTTGAGAAGGGCAAATTCTCAAAATTCAAGAAGGACAAGAAAGACCTCAAGAAGAAGGATTCAAAAGATTCCTCGTCATCTGAAATGGTCACGTGTTTTGAGTGCAAAGGACATGGGCATGTGAAGAAAGAATGCCCCACATATTTGAAATCAAAGGTTAAAGTCTTTGCAACTACCCTTAGTGACTCAGATGGTTCCAATTCAAATTCGGAAGAAAGCTGAGACGGAGAAGGAAACTACTCTGCATTTATAGCCATTGCACCCGTGGACTCATCGGAAGATTTGAGTCATCTAGTGGAAGAACTCGGTGAGCACATCGAAGTAGAGTCTATGGGAATTGGGGAAGAATCTGATGAGGAAGATGAAGAAGCAAAGGGACTGCAAGAATCCTATGATGCTTTACTTGAGAAGACCGGAGAGTATGCTAGAGAGGCTAAAGCAGCTATCAGTAAAAAGAAGAGAGCTGAACAAGATTACAAGAGCATACTCATGATGTATAAAGAAACGAAGTGTGAAGTTGAGGCGCTGAATGGAGAACTCACCGAAGCCTACTCTAAGATGAAGTTTCTTGAGCTTGAAGTGATTCAAGCTAATGCTAAAGTAGAGTGAGTTGCCTCCAAGAAGCTTGATAAAGTACTTGCACATTAAAAGCCATTTTCTGACAAAAGTGGCTTAGGATATATCGGAGAGATTAATTCAAGCGCCAATGTGTCCAAGGAGATGAAATTTGTTAAAGCTAAAGAACCAATGGTAACGACTCCAAGTGTTGAGAATGTAAAAATGGAGAAGAAACTAAATAGAAATGCTCAAAAGGCTTTGACAAAACCTCAAAATCTATTTGTGGCCAAACCCAAGACAAAAGGGAAGTCTCTCCCAAAGTCTCAAAGAAATCCTCAAGTTCAACACTATTGCCACCATTGTGGAGTTTGAGGACACACTAGACTTAACTGCTATAAACTTCACGCATTGAAGAAAGCGAATTCTCAAAGGGTAAAAGGACAAGGAAAAGGGAATTGGAATGCTAAGCAATCAAAAAGGCGAGAAGGTGATTCCGATTTTAGTGATCTAACGAAGATAATGGACACCTTCACTTCTTATTTGGCAAGCTTCAATCAAAGGTTTGAGAATCACAGATCTAGTAACCAATCCTTTAGGGATATCACCCCAAATGCACGTGTCTGTGGGTGAAGAAGGGTACACATGCATAAGCATTAGATCTTGTCCATGCGTCAATTCTTCCTATGTGTTGTGACTTTGTATTGGTTGTTTGCTTGTCTGCTTATTTGCTTCGTTCTAGCATGTTTCTTTTCAAGCTTGTTTGTACTTGTTGTTTTTGTTGATCTTACTTTACATGTTCTATTTTTGAGTATGTTGAAAAATTCAAAAACTCATAAAAATTAAAAAATCTCTAAAAAGTTTGATCGCTTATGTTGTGTATATCACATGTGAGTTTGGCCTAGTACCTTCGTATTAATGGCGTAGTGCATTTACGAGCTTAGCTTGTTATGTATGCACATTTATCCTTGTGGGAAAAATCTTGAAATCTATGTGTGACTATTGTAAATCAATTTTCAAGCTTGTCATGAATGATTAGTCAATAGTCTTGTTGGTTTTGAAACTTGCGTAGACTTGTGCCTATATATCTTCCCACTATTTTTTATGTTTTTTGCTTAAAGAGCTCAACAAATGTAAATCTCAAAATGAAAAGAAATAATGAGCTGCAAAATCTGTCGCCCATACTAGTATTTGACAAGGAAAAAGGGAAAGCGATGTGTATTGAAATGTATGGTGCTCAACAGCCAAAGGCTTATTCTCAATATTGATATATCAAAAATTTCAAGCACCGATCTCAAAATGAGATGTATTGTTCACGAATGATCAATTGTTATGATTTGTAAAGAAGCCAAATGAACTGCTACAAAGATTTTATAATCATTTTCATGTGAGAGGTCATATATATTCATTTCTATAATTGAGATAGACCACTTGACCTAATACCAGTTGTGTATGACTTGATTGAATTGATCATTGAAGCTTCACTCTGGACAAAGGACTATTCCACATTTGATACTCACACACAACACACAAGACTTTTGTTCAACAAATGCTTATTTCATTTGTGTGATTGTACATGATCAAATGTGATGTGTATGCTCAATTACTGATCGATCAAACCCAAAAAGATTTTTGAGTATTTTATATGTTTTTGAAAGTGCTTTTATACTTTCATACTTTAAGTTTTTGTTTTAAAATGCATTTCTGTGTTATTCTTCAAAAACTTATTCAAAGGCGTTTTCGCGAGAAGCTTGCGACTAAGCTTTTTCGCGAGAAGCTCGTGACTAAGCTTTTTCCACGAAAAAGAGGTAAAGACAAAAATTGGAAAACACAAAATTTCAGACAAAGACTTTCATGACTGTCTTGCGACTAATGTCTTCCTGCGAAAAGCTTTGTGCTTCAGATATGTTTTTTGCAAGTAATTCCGTGAGTATGTAACCCACAAAAAATGCGTGTTTTCAGTTTTATAGGGCTGATGTGACAGAATTTTAAAACACTCTTGAGTTCCCTCCCTTTGCCTCACTCAAACCTCTCTCAAACCCAAATTGATTTTCACTCAAAACCCATCAATTTCAAGTTCAAATCTCTGCAAAATCTCTTCAAAGGTATGTTTCTTAACAATCTTTTCATTTTTTTCTTAGATTATGCAGAAAAAATTTCTAGGTTTGTCTTGAATTGGGGATTTTCGAAAAAGGGTTGGGTTTATTGATTTTGGGCAAAATTCTTTAACAAAATCTTGTTTGGGCTTTGACCCATTTGACTTGTTTGCATCTGTGTGGGCCATTTGTGGCATTTTGATCTTGTATTTGGACATATTTTCATATATTCATGCATTGCCCATATAGTGTTGCATTCCATGTGTTTGATGAAATGCTCAAGTGGCATTTTTGAGTTGTTTTAGCTTCAGATAAGTTCCAAATTTTGGGATTATCCATGATTGAACTTATATAACATGTTTCGATAATTAGGTGTGTGTTTTACACACTTTGCTCAACTTGTGCTTATCCATGCCTTGTCATGCATCTCCTAGGCACACCTTATGCACACCATATGAACACTAGATGCACACACATGCACAGTTGCAATTTTTTTTTTTCCATTTTAATGATAATTACATGTTTTACCACTTAAAGCATGTTCACTTGACACTGTTGTGTTCTGTTTTGAGTGTTGTGCTTCTGTTTATGGACAAACTTGACATTAATCAAGTTTTTGCTCCTGTTTTGTGTCTTTGCACCTTTTTTTTTTTTTTGTGTTTACTTGGGCAGATGTCTCCCTTCAAGAAATTAGCTGTGAAAGGGGGTAATAGTAAAGGGAAAGAGCTTGTAATTGATGTTGATAACTTCTTTTCAAGGTCGAAGAGAACTCGATCACCAACTGGAGCTTTTGATCCTGACAAGTTCAAATCATATGCTGCATTTTAGGAGTATGAGAATTATTTTAGAGACGCTCCATTGTTGGTTGAATGGGCTGTTGATCAGGCATTACTTCTCAAAACAAAAATTCCCAAATGATTTGCCACCAAGGATTGGAACTACCTACTTTCCAACCTTGATGATGCATACGAGAACATGGTGAAAGAATTCTATGCGAATGCCATTGTTGAAGGAAAGGAGCTCAAATGTTGGTTTAAAGGAAAGAGTTTCTCAGTGACACCGGTTTCTCTGGCAGACATCCTACACATCAACAGGCCAATGTTTACTAAACCACCGGTATATGATGATCTGAATCCGGATGAGGAAATTCTGCAAAAAGCTTTAAGAGATAACTTTGAGTTATCATCCAATCGGAAATCAGTAAGTGTGGCATTCCTTTCTCCCGAATTGAGGCTACTCACAACGATCATGTTTCACAACCTCTACCCTTTGTCAAGTACCGGGTACATGAATCTCAGTTGAGCATTATTCCTGCATGATCTGATCACTGACAAGGAGATTGATGTGTGCTCTCACATTTTCCACATTTTGGCAAAAACAGCTAAATGGATTGCTTCAAGGAATTGTATTCCCTTTTGTCGCCTTATTTCAAAGATCTTGAAGCTCAAAGGTGTTCATCCATCGGAAGATGAGAGATCATACCCACGGCCTAATCCAATCAACGTCCGCACTCTCAATGCTAGCATTAGTCACACTCGGAAGGGGACCAAGCAAAAGAGTCATGCTCCTCATGCTAGTTCAAGCTCTAGCTCTCATTCCTGTGATGAGAAGTTAGACAACATCATGTCGTCCATCCACGACATCAACACTAAGCTATCCGGACTTGCACCTATCATGCACTCCCAACACATGACGTAAAAATACATATTTGTATCACATACAAAACATACGCCGTGGAAAATAAACGGATCTACTTCATTCGCAATTGATAATATGTACTATGTAAGTTTCAGAATATAAAATCAAGATAGTGTACCTTGAACCGGTGAATTTCAAAACTAAAGATCAGATGTACTTGGAATACTTTTAATCTTCACTCCAATTCCACAAACGCCCAAGATGTGTGGTCTCTCAATTAGTTTTTGTTTAAGGGAGAATGAGAGAGTGTCTAACACTCACATACATATCATTTCATAAAGATGTCTCTTCAAAAATTCTGTATGTTTCTTCCCTTATAACTGATTATCTAATTGGGCTAGCTTTTTGGGCCTTTTCAATTAGGCTTTAGTATGTGGCTTGGAGTGGGACCAAAAGGGAACAAATAAGACTCAAGCTTCAATAGGCTTTGGGCTTTTCTATCAACTCTTAACAAGTCCAAAGTTACCATTAATTATATTTAATACCACTATATAGATATAATTGCACTCTAAGCCTTATTAATAAATCATATCCCAAGACTTTATTGTACATGCAACACCTTCATAAAATATTCGTAGTAATACAAAGTCATGAATGTAGACTGTCACTTTGTAGATTACTACATCTTAATCCTTGAGTACTCGATTTAATCCTTTTAAACTATTCATCATATATTTATGAAATCCAAATTAATAAATATATACTTTAGTAATTTCTTACCAAAGTGGTTAGGCTTAACTTTTTGAATAACTGAACCCATTAAACTTATCTCAAGGGCATATTTTATATCTCCGTTAAGATATTCTGAATTCCATCTTAAGAATATATGTTCCATCAACACTAAATGTGGCTGCCTAACATACTGAGGTTTTGACTGTTACTTTAAATCTCACTCCTGATATATCAAAACAACGTACACTTCATGATCAGGTCCATTATTCTCTTAGGATTAAGAGTTCATGTAAAAAGAAGTCTTGAGATTTATTATTCATTTGACAGTCGTTAAGAGAATAATAAATCTCACAGCAATCCAGTTCAATGTGTCTTAACTCTTAAAACATATCAATATATCAACTAGAAGTCTCCACTTCCATGATCAAGACAAATCATCTTAGTTGATATGTTATAGTTTTCAAAGATGAAACACTCAATTTCATCAACGACTACGAATTAAAAATTCTAAGATTACAAAGAACTTGTGATTTATATCTTCTGTGACTTTTCACATGAATCACATACTATGCATCTCATGGACCATATGATAATGTCTTAATATTCATGTTACCATTATTTTAGATAATAATAAAACAAATTTATTAATCACAACATTAAGTCATACATAATGTCATACATAATAACATACATAGTATCATACAATAGGATTTAAGGGTACTAATCCTAACAACACATTCGTTTTGACACGAAATTCACATCTCTCCAAACCCAATTGGATCAAATTCAAAGGAAGTTAGAGGAAGATGAAGACTAGCTATTCTATGACAAAGAGGGGGAGATGGTCCATGATAGGGAAAGTGTAATGATAAAGGAAGAAAGGGCTAGATTGAAGCGGGAGCATTGGAAATCAAGATCAAAAGCACATAAACACAATATTTTGTCTCTTAGTTATTTACATTGCTTTCCTTTAAAACTTAAGTACTTTGGTTTAATTTCAGTTTTATATTCAGTACTTGTCTATATCATTGCTTTGTAGCATTTTTTTGTACTTGTTGAATTATCTTGAGTACTTCACACCTGTACCATTGTTGGATCTTGTATCATTGATGCAAATACTTCTTGTATTTTGCATTGGTTGTGTGTTGGACATGCAATTGATATGTGCATTGTTCTTTATTGCACTGCGTGTCCGGATGATCATTTACTAGCTAAATGATCATTGTAGTCATCCTTTAATGACTGTTCTTGTATGATTAAGATATGTTTAATATGCTTAACTGTTTATATAGTGTTTATTACCTTGATCGCATTTTCCTTGCGTATATACGTACCATGTATTCAACTTGTCATAAGATTAATGAAAGTTTTGTTTGTGTGCGAGTGTTTCAGGTTACAGGTATACATGCAAGTGTTTCACAGCTTCTAGATTAGGTGTGAGTGAGTTTTACCTTTGTTCCCAAACTCACGTTTAAGTCTAGAGTCTATTTTAGGGGTTTTGTCAGGGAATAGCCAAAGGAGGAGATTATAAAGTTGTGATTTACAACTATTTTGTGTTGGCTTTAATTATGTGCCAAATTTGATTGTAATTATATTTAATCTTTTGTACCTTGTATTTTATGTGGAATTTCTTATAAGGGTTGTGTGTGTGAGAGAGAGAGTGTGAAGACTCAAGGCATATTGAAGACAAAAAAGTTTTCACAGGTAGCTTGCGGGTATCCTTCCCGCAAATTGAAGCATGTGCTCTACACATGACTGGAATGCGAAGAGTCAGGACAAGACTTGGCGAAGTCAGTTGGTAGTAGGAGCTTGGAGGGCTCGAGTACATGGGGTAGGCTAGGCTTGGAGGGTCTTTTGTTATTCGTGTACTCCAACTTATTCTCTAGTGGATCGATTTACCGCTTGGAGGACAGAGGAGAGGTTTTACGCCGAGTACTTCAGTTTCCTTTTCGATATCACATCGACGTGTTATCTTGTGTTTGCATTCTTCTTCCGTACTCTTTTAGCTTTCATTTTACTGCTGTGCTTTGATGAATATGGCTTAGAGTAGTTTTATTGTTTGTTCGCTCGCATTTACTCTTTTCCGCACTTAGTTTAAGTAAAAGTAAAATCAACCAAGCCGTAATCTTTAATTTAGGGGTCTAAATAGCTCTTGTGTTTTTAACACAAATCCGAGCTTTCAAGGGTACTTAGAATTATCATTTCAGTCATCTTCTAAAATTAAATTATGGGTCAAAATTAAGTGTCCCAACATGATTCACCTTTTAACAACTAAGCCAAGAGCAACCTAAGGCTAACATCATCAGCCGAACTATTCATGACCACGACCAAGCTAACCTAGCCACTTAATCCAAATATTCGGAGTAGCCTACTCTACATTTAAACCATGGCCTTTTCAAGCTAAAAAGTGTGGTTGAGATACTCTTAGCAAGTGTGAGCCATGTAGCAAACACCCTAATAGTAAGTAGGTTGTTAATGGTCAATCTTATAAAAAAAAAAACTTGCATTCTCTTAGCAAGTGTAAGCCCAGAGGCAAACATCATCACTAAGTGGAATTGATATCTCGTAAATAACTTGTTTCTCTTAAGATACCTTTTGGGCCCAATGCATCACTCATCTTGTTGTGTAGCCCAAGCCCATAGTGACATAAAGAAATCTTGGGAGTTGTGGTTTGGAAGTTTTGAGGTGTAACTCAGAGGCTCACCTAATTGACTGGTAGGTATTGTTGGTACCAAGGCTTAAGATATCTTTTAGACCTATTAGGCGATTGAGGTGAGGAGTTTATTGTTAGCTTAGTTGCTAATGGATTGAGAACCTATGCAAAACCCTAGGTATTGCACGGTGTGCAATTGCTCAAATTTCAACCATTTATTAAATCCAATGCTTCAGAAATTGACACATCATTTATGCCACGTCAGCGATCCGTGTGCTCCTTCAACTAGTCTTTTTGGTTTCAACTTTTTACACTCTCCTCTCAAATTTTCAAAATTTCAAAATATCTTTCTCTTCCATTACATTATTACACCAAATCTATCTGGGTATCCATGGCCAAACTTCCATGACTGGAGCAAGCATCCACCAAGTCCCCGGCCACCACCACCAGCAATTCATGCCTGTTAGCCTTCTCTTCTCTTAAAATTTATGTCTCTCTGTTTTCTTGTTCTATCAATCCCGTCCATGGCCAAGCTTCTCCTTGCAGCCACCACCTCCATTGCACACCGAATTTGTCAACACGGTATCAGAATCACTTTTGCCCAACTCGCCCCTCTCTATTATTATCTCTTTTTTATTTTTTTATTTTTTACTTTTTGTAATTTGATGTTAACTGTTTTGTATGTTTGGTTTTTTGTTTTTATTTTGCATTTGTTTTTCTAATTTCTAAATTTACTTGCTGAAGGTGAAGCTAATGTGATTTGGCTATATTTTGGGTGGCCAAAGCTAATGTGATTTTGCTGTATTTTGGGTGGCACTAAGGGGGTTTGATGAATGCTTCTTAGAGTTTTAGTTTATCTCTTTGTATAGTTTTTTGTTTTTTGTTTTTTTTTTGGATTTTCCATATGAGTTTGGTGCTAAGAAATTGATTATCCTTAGTGCTATAAATGAAACAAAGGGATGATCTTTGACAAAGAAATCAAGGGAAAAAAATCCATAGAGAATAATCATGGAAAGAAGTTCAAGTTCTCAAAGATAAGACACTAACACAAATTCAATTACCATACATTTATAATCACAGTCTTAGCACCAAACTAATAGGGAAAATCCAACAAAAAAAAAAAACTATACAAAGAGATAAACTAAAACTCTAAGAAGCATTTCATCAAAAACCTTCGGTGTCACCCAAAATACAGTAAAATCACATTAGCTTCGGCCACCAAAAATTTAGCTAAATCACATTAGCTTCACCCTCAGCAAGTAAATTCAGCAATTAGAAAAACAAATACAAAATAAAAACAGTTAACATCAAAATACAAAAAATAAGAAAGACATTTTTTTTCTAAAGATAATAATAGAGAGGGGCGAGTTGGGCAAAAGTGATTTTGATACCGTGTTGATAGATTCGGCACACGATGGAGGTGGTGGCTGTAAGGAGAAGCTTAGCCATGGTTGGGATTGATAGAACAAGAAAACAGAGAGACAGAAATTTTAAGACAAGAGAAGGCTACACAGGCATGAACCGCCAGTGGTGGCGGCAAGGGACTCGGTGGATGCTAGCTGCAACCATGGAAGTTTAGCCATGGAAACCTGGATAAATTTGGTGTAATACTGTAATGGAAGAGAGGGATATTCTGAAATTTTGAAAATTTAAGAGAAGAGTGTAAAAAGTTGAAACCAGAAAGACTAGTTGAAGGAGCACATGGATTGCTGACATGGCATAAATGATATGTCAATTTTTGAAGCATTGGATTTAATAAATGGTTGAGATTTGAGCAATTGCACACCGTGCAATACCTAGGGTATTGCACGGGATCTCAATCATGTTGCTAATCTATCACTTTTATACACGTCACACTCCACGTAACCCTCTTATCAACTCATGCATTAAATACACATCCTTTCATTCATTTAATATCTTATGTGTCATGGTAGACCTTGAGTAATGATATTTAGCTAACCAATGAGTTTTTTCCTTTTTTGGTTCCCAACGAAAGTTACCAAACTAAACAAGCCTAATTGGAATTGCTTTTGTGTTGTTTGGCAATTAAAAAAAAAAAATTCTCCACTCTCGAGGAGCAACCCAACCACAAAGAGGTCCACTATAAAATTCTATCCCCATATGTTCCTCCCTTGCAAAATAACAAAGGGAAAGGAAGAGAAATTTGAATGTTGTAAAAAACATTGGAGCATTTTAATATTAAATTGTTATTTTAATATTTTAATGAATAATTAGTTGACAAATTTATTGGAAAAAATATGAGTATTTAATGGGGTAAATAAGGAGAAAGAGTCCTTATTAATTTATAAGTGTAGAAATTTAATGGGCTTAGGTGTAATGTAGGACGGAATGGGTAATCGGGCCGAAACCTATATGCTTAAAGTTTTGAGTTAATTATTGTTTCTATATATTATATTAAGGTTTGAATTGAAGGGCATTGTGCCAAGTTATCAAGGTCATTTTCCTAGTTGGAGCCAGCTACATGTACTTGGAAGTTCCCACACAAGCGTGCATTGAAAAAGACAAGCCCATAAAAGCGTATATAAATGATCTTGGAAAATGAAAGACCCAAAAATATAGTATTGCAAATGGTGTTAAATAAAAGAAGAATGATACAACATGAGGTTTACATGGGCGTAAACATATATAGTTCACATGGTTCCCATGGGTAACACACAAGTGAAAGAAAAAACGCATAGATAAGGGGACCTAGTAAGGGACTTATTTGTGGTAGAAAGATCGAGTCTCGAAGTCCATTAAAAGACAATAACTCACACCAGTGGTAGAGCGAGAATTTCAAATCAAGAGAGAAAGATTAAAAGACAAGATTGAAAATAACATAAAAATATTAATGGATATTAATTATAAAACACATTAAAAATTATATGCTAATATAATTGTCATACACAAAATATAAATGTAATAAATAATTAACAACAATCTTATTAAGAGATTAATCGAATTACATAAACATGTAATTTGCTCCCTTAAAATAAATTTAAAAAGTAAATCAATGTAAAGTGTTAAGGATATAGTAATATAGTTAAAATATTGTATATGTTCCTCACTTCCTTAAATGTTTTTAAAAAGTACATAGAATTCAATATTTCTTCTCTTACTCTTCTATGTAATTAAAATTTAAGTTTTTAATAGAATTCAAAGTTTGAAGTCGTAAAAAATTTAAAGATAGAAAAGAGAGAGTGGTTAGTGGAAACTTGAAGGTTTTAGACTCTTTTTTTTCTTAGTTATAGACTTTTAGAGCACTCACATTAGTGGGTGCATAATAGAAAAAGTTGTAAATATTGCCTAAAACTGACCCGCATCAGACCGTGTATTATTGTGTAAATATTCAATCTAGCTATAGTAACTGTAAATATTTACATTGCTACTATATCTTTGTATTTTAACTTTTAATAAATTTTTTCTCTCATCTCTCCCATCATATTCTCTCTCTTCTCCTCCCATGAGATTCTTTCTTCCCTAACTTCTTCCCTTACTTTATTCCTTCACTGTCTCCTCTTGAATCCTAGCAACCTTTGCAAATTCATCAAATCCATCCTAAATCTAGATCCCAAACTCATCAAAACCATATACAAAATCCAAATGAATCATCAAACCTATATTGCAAAGAAGGAACTAGCAGAGGTGAAGAAGAAGCAGACCAATGGCGACGACTGAGAGAGAAGTGAGAGACTATGGGTTTTGGATGAGAGAGGAGTGAGAGGCGAGAAAGTTGGATCTGAGACGATATGTGAGTGTTTTTAGATATGAGAGGAGAGAGAGATTGAATAAAAATAAAAATAATAAAAGAATAAAAATGATTATTTAAATAAAATAGTGTATAATAGATAATTTGATGCAAGTGTTTTTGAGAAGTAATTATGTATTAAAAAAAAAGTAGGTTCTTATGCTAAACTAGATAGAAAATTTTAGACGGATTGATGCGAATATTGTTACAGTCTTGGTGGCTCATATAATGATATATAAATAGTTTTTTTTAATAAAATAAATTATGTGGAACCAGCTATTTCAACCCTTGACTTGCTGTGAGAAGGGTGAAAATCTATGATAAGCAATAATTTAAGTTTTAAGTGGGACCCACTAATACCATATTTTCATTAGGAAAAGAAAATATGATTATATTTTTTTTCTTTAAGTAAGGAGGTTTTCATTTTGATGGGGGCAAAAGAGACTTTTTTGTGCCCCTTTCATCCACAATGGAGCCACATTGGAGAGGAAGATTATTGGATATATATGTGTGAGTGGAAGTCCCACAAGGAATAAACTAAAGAACTTCAAGAATGATAAAATTTAGCTAAAAAATTGGTTGTAACATAAGGCTACAACTTCCTTTAAAAAATTAACATTATTATATATTTTAAAAATCTAACAATTAAATTACATGTTCTTTAAGCTCATAATACTCATCAAATTTTGTGCCAATAAAATATTATTTACTATATAATCTATAAGCTTACATTTTATGCATAATTTTAAACTACAAAAACTTGCAATTTAAACAATTTATTGATAATATAACTATTAATATTTAATTTTCTAAAAATTTTGTAAGCATGAAGGATACAAGAAGAAAATATAATCCAATGGTTGATTTGTCAAAATTCACCTCAAATAAAAAGATGTTAGAGGCAAAACTCTCACAAATCAATAAAAAAAAAAATATTGATTTGTAGCTAAAGATTCTCCCTTCAACAATTATTAACATATTTGGATACAAATCCATAAGCTTAAGTATTTTCGTTAAATGGGGTCCTTATGGTCTAGGCAAGGCTCTCACTTAGGCAAAGTCTAGGAGAGACAACTAATATGCAACCATAACCCCAATTTTTGGAGCTCCACTCCTGAACCACACGAGACAAATTGCTTGAGCGGAGGCCAGTTGATGTCACACCAAGTCGAACCTCTTTATCCTTGTTGAGATGTTAAGAGGCATAATATGTTGCAATTTCTATGTATTTTCACTGTTTCACCATGTTCATGACTTCTTTATTTTCATGATCTCTACCTCATATTCTTTATATCTACCGTGCCAATGGACAATTCTCAGTTTTTTTTTTTTTTTTTTTAGAAAACCTTTTCAATCCTTCAACATTTTGCTGTGTTTGGATAGCGTTTTGGGCTGAAGTGTTTCATGCGTTTGTGGCGTTTTTTTTTTTTTAAGTCAGTGTGTTTGTCACTGTTCATTGGCCATGAACAGTAACAAACACTGTAGCAAACAGTAAAAAATATATATACATACATATATTTTTTCAATTTTCAGCAAAATAAGCGGTATCTATACGCATACTAATTCATGCAACTGTGTCTTTACATAGGTACAATTTTGAACTAGGGATCCACACCATCGCTAATCTGAGCTAGTTCTCAAAAGATATATAGAGGTAATCCTCCAATGGGTTACTGTAACATTTACATGCTTGTCTTGCCGTGTAACCAAATACAAACCAAGAAACTAATAGCTATTTGTAGTGGATTGCAACTAACAAAAGTTCTAAATAAGATCGTGGAAGCTACTGATTCCTTTTTTTGACAATGATATTCTAAACAATGAGGTGAAACTCCTGGGATAGCAAAGATGCTTGTGCAGGAAACAGTTCAATCTGTTGATAATTTTGAGTCTTATATAATTATATTGTTCAGCATGTAAATAGAAATTCAGATAATGTGGCTTATTACTATGCTGCACAATTTTATTGATGTTAGGTCTACCTTACGATGTGAGCCTTTAATTCCCAAGATTGTTTAGGAGATCTGCTTGGAAGAGATAGTTCTGGGCCTGTTCATTCAGATAAGCCCCTAATTTGATCAAATTAACCATTTTCTGAAGGATATGAGCTCAAGTGTATAATGTGGACACTGGTAAAACTTCCCAATATTTCTTCAGAAGTTAATTTCTTTATTCAAAACATGTCATTCTTGTTTAAAATTGACATAAACTGAAATTAATCTTATGTGCAAGCCTAATTAGTAATTATACCCATTGATTACTCATACTAGATAAATTCCAAGGATAAGAGAAGGATAAAATTGCAGCAATTAGATTCAAGTTCCAAAATGTGGACCTTTAAGTTTTTCAAATTCAATGAGAAGAACTTCTAAAGCCTGGCCTTTGAAAATCGTTTTCTCCATCTAAGCTCACAAAATAATAAGTCTGATTTAGGCATATTTATTACAGGTCTCCTAGAAACCTACCTAAGGAATCAAATTAATCAATACTGTAGCTTGAACCTAGAAAATCTACTATTGCAAGAGAGTTAAATTTATAACAATTTTACTAATATGAAGAGACAATAAGCAACTATCTAATTAAAATATCAATCAGTAACTGGTATGGGAAGTCTGAGTTGGAACACCAAAGTCTTTAATAGCTGACTATTGAAATCCAGAGCAATCTTTTGTTGCTCGAATTCGATTTTCCTTTTAAAATTTTCATTAAATTGTCAACTCTTCATAATTTTTTTTTTTCAAACTTTAACAAACCTTGACAAAACTTTTAGTTCTAACAAAGAGTACTAAAGCCCAAGAAAGACAGTAAACACCATAGAAATTAATGATATTAACAAAGTACTAACATATTGCTTCATTAGATTGCATAAACTCCTTCTAATAAGGGTATTTTTGTAATAAAATTGGGATCCTTAAACAATAGAGCCCGTCAAGAAAAACGTATCGTATCAACAACAGAGCCAACGGCCTCAAAGAACCGCCAGCCCCAAAGAAGCCATCGATTTCATTAGGAACCGTCCGGGACCCTGCACCTTGCACCAACAGGAATGCCGACGGCTATATAGACGAGTCCAGATGAAGCTGACGGGTGCGTCCCCCTACTAGGCCGACGAATGACCCCTACTGACGGAGAAGCATATCGACGGGTCCTACGTGTCATTACGTGGTCTACACACATATTCATATATGGAAACATCTTGCGTACCATGCACAAAGACCCTACCACATGATTTTCACCTTCCCAGAATGGAGAGTATCCCCAAGATCTTGATAGAATTAACTTCGCCTTCTCCCTAAACGGAAAATCCCTGTATTCTCGGGATCTAGGTCTCCTCCCCACTGCTATATAAGCACCAATCCTCCTCCTTTCCGAGGTATGCAAAAAATCCCTAACTCTCTCACTATAAAGTTCTTAGAGATTTCTCATTCATTGATTTAATCTTCGAAGGGTCTTTCGCCATTACCCCACTAGTACCTTCTGTTTGGTTCTTGTTTTTCTTATTCTTCAGGTACATATCAGTGTGATCAGGAGCCATCAATTCACTGACGATTTTCGTGCATCATCACATTCTCAGTTAATGAGTCTACCCTGTCATTTGTGAAAGAAACCAAAATTTTATTTCATTAAAGTTAAGTAGGTCATTAAATTTTGTAGCTGTTATTTTGGCTGCCAATACTTTCATATGTTTTTTTCTTTTTTGGAGATATGTACATAGTTGGGGGGGGGGGGGGTGTTTTGAACCATAGACCTTGGGCATTACAAAAGATGTCATTACCACTAGGCTATCAGTTGAACCCAACTTTTATTTGATTTTGTATGAGTCCAAAAACAATGCTTCCTCCTTTCACATGAATACCGGAGCATTGAATAATTTTTCAATTTTTATTTTGCTCATTTTTGTAACCATCCTGAACGGTCCCTTACCATATATAACTCAAGGTGTGAAATTTTCTTATTGACAAATGGATTGAGCTAATAGATTGATAAAGAAGGCAATTTGGTGTAGTCGGGCTATAAATTATGTTTAAGCCCTTACATCAGGCATAAGCCTTAGGTTTGCTAGGAGGCCTTGGGTTTGCTAGGAGGCCTTGACAATGGCAATGAACTTGTCCCTAGACCCTTCCCAAAATATTATCCTTACTGAACATGGTGTGTTTTTCTACCACAGATTCTGGGTTACACCATTTGATGATTCCTAGAGACTCAACTTTGCTGGATTTACTCCAAATTCAGACATTAATGCCAGATTTGGTTGCATTCTCCGCGATCAAAATGCCATATTTAAGGCAAGTTATGCAGCACCTATCAGAATTGATAGCCTTATATATGGGCCTTGACATTGCTCAAAGGTAAGGTGTTGATTACCTTGAAATTGAGGGAGACTATTCCTTTGTAATGCAAATTCTTATTGGTGTGGTTGATCCAATGTCATTTTCATTGCCATCATCAGTGAGGAAACTTCTTGGTGAATGCAGAAAATTAATAGGGAAGTTCGGAAATGTTAAGGCTCATGAAGTTCACTTTCATGCCAATGAACCTACAAAGCAGCTTGCTGTCATGAGCAGTTAGCTTGATGAAGTTGTCCAGTGGCTTGACGATATACCATGATAGACCAAGAATGTATTGACTCCTTTGGTAACTTAATCAATTACTTTAGCCAACCGAAATTAATTAGATTCAATTACATGCAATAAGAGGGTAGCACAAACAAATCACCAACTAAGTTAAATGCAGTAGAAAATAAATTTGATATAGGTGGTTTGTTTATGAATAGGGAAAACCATCAAGACAAAATCCCACCGGGTGAATTTAAGGTCACCAATCCCATGAATTCACTATTATCAAAATAAGCGGTTACAAGTAAAAGGAATCCCAGTACCTAATACCAACTTACAGTTGAACCTTTACCCCAATACTCAATTGGACTTGTGATAGCGACAATCTCTCCTTTCAATGCACGGCTCCCAATACGTGACTAACCAATGATGCACAGATCCCAGTACGTGACTAACTCCACAGCAACCCTTTTTTTTGTTGTAGTTGATATGCAGCAGCTGCACATAGAAACACCAATAAGATCTTCAATGTTGGTGTAAGAGACTTTGCTTGATTACAAAACCCAAAGGCGTACAAGAAACGCAGCAAGAACTCTTTCTTCTGTAAGAGGAGGCTAGGGTTTCAAAAAGAAAACCTTATGAAGCTTTCTAGGGTTAGGTTTTTCTTTTTCCACCTCCTTTAAATAGGAGCTTAATGGGCTCTCCTATTCCAAATAGGTTTACACAAACCTTGGGCTTTCCTAGTCCAATAAGGATTATACAAACCCACAAACCTTAGGTTTTCCTAATCCTATAAGGATTATACAATCCCATAAACAAATAGCCTTTTAGAATAAAAACGTTGTTGGCTATAGTTTGAATCCCGTAAGCTTGATAGATCGAGACATGTGTCGAGCTTAAATGAATTTCAACAAATCGAGCTTCTGTTGAAGAGGTATCGAGACCTGCAGATTGCACTTTTCTTGAGCAGTTCTTGAGTAATCTTCATGTCTTCAATTTAATTACTAGTAATGATCATCTTGAACCTTCTTAGATTTACCTAAATACAAGTAAAGTGCGTTTTGTCAAAGGATATGCCAATTACATAAAAATATATCCTTAACAATCTCTCAATTTGGCAATCCGTGACAAAAGCACAAAAGTACACTGAATGTCTTAGAATACAGAATAAATAAGTCTAGTCTAAAGGATTTGAACCTTGGAAGTTTCTGCAAGAAGAAGGTTCTGCAAGAAGAAGGTTTGGAATCTTGACTTGGCTTTAACTTATCTTTCTTGAAAGGCACTAAACAAAAGACATCAAGGTACCATGTGAAAAATAATGACAAGTTAAATAAACAAGAAACATGCGTATAAAGAGCGAAAAGAAACAACACATGTGAGATAAAGAGTGAAACACATACATCATCATCAAATATAGAAACAACACATGATGTATGTAAATGGTTACAAAACCAAAAGATACACAACCCAAAAATATATCAATATCAATGTGTATCAAACTAACTCTCTCCCTAAGTTAGTTACATCAAAAACATTCTTTCCTTTAACATGAAGTTCTCCCCCTAAATCTATTACTCCCCCTGAGGAAAGACATTCAATTCTCAAATTTCTCCCCCTTTTTGACACGATTGTCAAAGGGTATAAAAAGCCAAAATACCTGACTAGAGATAGACAAAAAATAGACATAGAGGGAACGAGGAGAGCAAGGAACCATAGACCTACAAGAAAAAGAGAGCAGAAGCACAACAGGAAGAGGTTCAAGAAAGAAAGAAAAGATAGAACAATGCATGGCAATGTTATAATGGCCATAGAATGCAATGCATGAGCATATAAGATCAAATAAATAGCACCCATTCCAAAAATTTTAGCAAGACACAAAAAAAGCAAAAATTTCCCTAAAAAGAATGACACCTAGGTCTAAATGCATGAAATGCATGAGAGAAGAGAGAAAGAAGAGATAGGAATCCACAGCAAAAGGATCTCGATATATCAAAGTATCTGTAGAGGATGTGTCGAGAAGAAGCCCAGAAACATCGATCGTTCGAGAATCTGTCGAAGATGTGTCAAGCAGACAGAGAGCACAAGAATTTTCCTCGATGGATCGAGGATCTGTCGAGGTTTCTATCGAGGCTGAAGAAAGAATGCTCGATAGAAAAGAATCTATCGAGAAGCTGTCAACCTTGAAGAAAACAGCTTTTTCAAGTAGGAAAAACACAAAAATGAATGCAACAAACAAATTACTCAAACATAGATCCAATCAACATGTTAAGCTCTCAAAAACATCTCTCAACAAAAAAAAAAATGCAAAGCATTCATGATCCAAAACACACACACACACACACACACACACACACACACACACACACACTAAATAAGTCTAACCAATTTTATATTTTAAAAAAAAAAGTTAAGACAATTTAGTGAGCATATATTAATACATGTATTCCTTGTGATGGTCAAATCACATTGTACCTGCACATATATTAAAAGTAGCAAAGAATTTGTGTGTTGTGTGTGAAAACATAGCAAGAGTGCATGTGTGTCTCATATTATGATGATTTGAGATATGAGAAAATCAAATACACTCACACACAATCATAACTGCTTGATGGGAACTAACACCTTTGAAGTACATCTTATAACTCTCACATCTCTTAGAAACACGCTTGCAACCATATTTAAAAGCATTTTGATTCTTTTTGGTTTTGTTTTTTTGTTTTTTTTTTTTTTGCATATTTTTCTTTTTGAGCATATCATGCACGGGCATATAAGGGAGAGAGAAGAAATACTCAATTATGTTAAGCCACAAACATCACAATTTTGCTACGCTGAAGCACATAGATGTTATACATGATTGGCGGGCTTTAGTAGTGAGATGGTTATTTATGCCTTTCTCTTAGGATCTTTTAGTCTTTTCCATCAAAAAGAGTAATATGAGTATTAAGTATAAGAGATCACTTGATCGTACTCATCACCAACACTATCCACAAAGCTCACTTGCTTAGTTATGCATTAAAATGCTCATCTAAGCTACAAGAGATACAAAGTTTAGAAACTTTGCGTCAATGGCCATCCAAGGTACATAAGTACCAATATACACAAACACACATTGTTTTTGTATTTTTCTGATTTTTTAATTTTAATTTTTTTTATATAAAATAAAATAAAACAAAACTGAAAACAAACAGACAAAAACAAGCAAACAACTAAATAACATGCATATGCATGAAAGCATGATTCCAAAAAGATAAGAAATCAAGTAAGAGAGTCCTACTTTAGATAGAAAGAAATTCAGCAGAGGACAAACAGAAGGACAATTAAGTCTTAGGATCCTTTATCACCCATACAACTCGAGTCTTTGTCCGTGAAGATGAAAAGGCATATGTCCTAATATGACTACTAAAGGACATAGAGGAATTAAGAATTCTCCTGAAATTGAGTGAAAAAGCTCAAAACTTTTAATAACTCACCAAGAATAGGTACAGAGCCTTTAGATAAAGGATGAGACCTATTTAGCACTCGCTTATGAGGAAACAACTTGAAACAATTAGGACAAGCGTGATCAGAAACATCACAATAGTGACAAACATGAGTAGTTTTCGAACTACCGTGTTTCCTAAAAGGAGGTCTAACCTTAGAGGTTGACAAAGACCTTAATTTAGGACAATTTGGCCTAATATGACTAACAATATGACAATGATGACAAGTGGGGACAAATTTAGAATTTTTATTCTTCCTAGGAGGAGTTTTAGACATAGGTTTAGAAATTTCAGCGTTCATTTTTCAACTTCGGTTTTAAATTCAACTAGTTACTCTTCCAAACTCTTAATTTTGTCCACTTGAGATGAAATTTGATTTTTAAAATTCTCATTCAAATTATTGGTTTCATCCAATTTTGCAATCAAATCATCTTTTTCAAGTTTGACCTTTTTAAATTTACCTTTTAATTTCGTAGTACTTTTAAGAGATCTCATCCAAAAATTATAATGCTTACAATATGCATCTTGAATATCATCATCATCATTCAACACAAGATCAGACAAATCAAAATAATTAAGAGTTTCCACGACAACAGGGGTTAAGAGTTTCAGAGTGTGCCCACTCTGATACCACTTGATAGGCTAAGAATGTATTGACTCCTTTGGTAACTTAATCAATTAATTTAGCCAACTGAAATTAATTAAGAACATGTCAATATTTTATGTAATTGGCTAATCCTTTGACAAAACGCACGTTACTTGTAATTGGATAGATCTAGGATAGGTTTAATACTTCAAGAAACAAGAGTTCAAATCTAGTATTGAAGTCATGCAAAGTTGTTCAAGAAACAAGTGAAAAAGTGTTGATTCATTAAAGCTCGACAGCTGCTCGACAGATAGCTATCTATCAAGGTTTAATGAGGCTCGACAGATACTATCTATCAAGGTATCTATCGAGAATTACGGAAATCAGTTTTTCAGATCTGATTTTCAGCCAATGCTTATGTATTTTGTGTAGGGTTTCTTTTCTCACAACCCTAGATATCTATAAGACTTATTTTAGAGGCTGTCACATAAGAGAATAAAAAAGGAGAACACATGAAAAAGGTGACCAGTGCCTTATTCTCTCTGTAGAAGCTACTGTGTTTTTGTGCTTTAGGGTTTTGTAATCAAGTGCTTCTTGATCTTCATTGTTGATGAAGTGAAGAACTTTGCAGCCAACAATCTTCTTCTAGTTGGTGTGTTAGTCACGTACTGGGAGCTGTGCATTTTTGGTTAGTCACGTACTTAGATCCGTGCAAAAGGGTGGCGTTCATATATTGAAGAGTTTAGAGGTTTTGAAGCAGTAGAAGGTTTCTGCTATAGGTTCATCTACAGGGATTGTAGAGTCTAGGGACAAAGGTTTTGTACTAGATCTAAAATTTCTCTTTACTATAGTCGGTTGCTTTTCGGGAAGGTTTCCCCCCAGGTTTTTTACTGTGAAACTAGTTTGTTTCATTGATATTCCTATGTCATCATATCTTGTTTTATTTATTTTTCGCTGCATGATTTTGACATGATATTGATGTTTGTTTGTTTTAACAAGTTTTATTCGTAATAAATCTAATTAACAACTTGGGTTTAAAACTTGTTAATTTTATCAACCGGGGTCTAAATTTCCCATCAAATAGTAAAAAAATTCAAAAAAACAAAAACATCACTCTGGCTTCATTTCTAGCCAAACTGGATTGGGACACGCTAAAAAATAGAAAGAAAAAAAAAATTTGTTCCAAATATTGTTTCTGCTCGACTTGGGCTAGAGCATTCCCAAAAAATTTCAAAAAAAAAAAAGTAAAAAAATTGAAAAAAATTAATAAAAAAAACTTGATTCTAGCTTCATTTCTAACCAAACCGTGCCGGAACAGGCCGAAAAAAGATTAAAAAAAAATATTTTCATTCCAGGTATCGTATCTGCTCGACTTGGGCTAGAGCATTCCCAAAAAAATTCAAAAAAAAAAAAGTAAAAAAATGTTTAAAAAAAAAAACATCATTCTAGCTTCATTTCTAGTGAAACTAGGCCGAGACAAGTCGAAAAAGAGGAAAAAAAAATTTCATTCCAGGTACCATTTTTGCTTGACCCAAGTTGGAGCATTCCCAAAAAACTTCAAAAAAATAGTCAAAAATTTAAAATAATTAAAAAAAAAAACATCATTCTAGCTTCAATTCTAGCCATACCGGGTGGAGATAGGGCGAAAAAGAGAAGGAAAAAAAAAAAACTTTTCGTTCCCGATTTCGTTTCTACCCGACTCGACCTGGAGCATTCCCAAAAAAATTTTAAAAAAATAGTAAGAAAATTCAAAAAATTAAAAGACATCATTCTGGATACATTTCTAGCCAATCCGGGCCAAGACACACCGAAAAATAGAATAAATTTTTTTTTATTCCAAATACTGTTTCTACCCGGCCCGACTTAAACATTCCTTAAAAAATTCAAAAAAATAGTAAAAAATTTCACAATATTAAAAAAAAATTATTCTGGCTTCATTTCTTTCCAAACCAAGCCAGGGCAGGCCGAAAAATTATTCTGGCTTCATTTTGTTCCGGGAACTATTTTTGCCCTAACCGAGCTGGAGCATTCCAAAAAAAAAAAGTAAAAAAAATTCAAAAACTTATAAAACGTCATTCTGGCTTCATTTCTAGCTAAATTGGGCCAGGACACACCGAAAAATAGAATAAAATTTTTTCGTTCCAGATACTGTTTTCGCCCGACCTAGGCTGGAGCATTCCCCAAAAAATTCAAAAAAATAGAAAAAAAAATTCAAAAAATTGAAAACATCATTCTGGCTTCATTTCTGCCAAATCGAGCTAGGACAAGCGGGAAAAAAAAAAATTCTTGGTACCATTTCTACCCGACCCGAGTTGGAGCATTCCCAAAAAAATTCAAAAATAAATAGTAAAAAAAATTTAAAAATGTCATTCTAGCTTCATTTCTAGCCAAACCGAGCTGGGATAGGTTGAAAAAGAGAAAAAGAAATTCCGTTCCAGGTACCATTCTGCCCAATCTGGTTTGGAGCATTTTCAAAAAAATTAAAAAAAATATAGTAAAAAAGTTCAAAATTTCAAAAAAATGTCAATCTGGCTTCATTTCTAGACAAACCAAACCGAGACACGCCGAAAAATTTAAAAAAAAAAAAATCATTCCGGGTACCATTTTTGCCTGACTTGCATTCCCTAAAAAGTTCAAAAAAAAAAGTAAAAATTACAAAAATTAAAAAATATCATTCTTACTTCATTTCAAGCCAAATCGGGCTAGGACAAGCAGAGAAAAAAAAAATCGTGTGCTTGTAAGAGATTGCACTTCTTGAGGGGTGCTCTAAAAAAAAAAAAAATTTCGGGTGCTTGTTAGGGTACCTTTCTTTTGGATAGTGGTGTGGAGTCGCCACTTATTTTTTTTTACAAAAAAATAAGAAAAAATAAATACAAATTACATGATCCAAATACTTTATTGTCATTGATTGAATAAAGAAAAGTACAACTTTGATAAATTAACCTTATAAGGCTTTAGGTCCTAGTTACAATCTATGCAAAAGAATACAAAGTTTTGGTCCTAGTTACAATCTACCAAAATTAAAAGACATAACACTAATCTACCTATCCAAAAATCCTAAGCTCGAGGGCTAGGTTACAGATTGGAAAGGTGTTAGGCACCCATTATGCGTCTTCTAGACTCTAATGATCAATATACCCTTTTTACATGATATTGAGTGATATGTTGAACATACAGGACAGATGCTTGACAAAAATTAATTTAAATAAATCTGCCTTGTGGATGTACCCTCTTTTTAAAGAATATTCATATCTGTTTTGTGAATTAAAAAAATTGATTTGTTTTGTAAAAAAAAAAAATCAAATCTTTTTAATGTAAAAGAAAGAATAAGATTTTGACAAAAAGGATTAGATCTATTTTGGTGTAAAATTAAAAAGGTGATTTTATCAAGAAAAATCAGATTTGTTTTTATGTAAAAGAATAATAAGATTTTGTTAAAAAGAATCAAATCTGTTTTTATGTAAAGCTAAAAAAGAGTGGTTTTATCAAGAAAAAATCAGACCTGTTTTTATGTAAAAGAAATTATAAGATTTTGTTAAAAAGAATCAGATCTATTTTTATGTAAAGTTAAAAAAGAGTGATTTTATCAAGAAAAAATCAGATCTGTTTTTAGAAAAAAAAAAAAAAACTTTTTGAAAGAGGATTCACATGCATGAGGTGAATTTATTATGCATGCATCACTTATTAAAAAACTACAACCTAACTTTCAATCCCTTCTTTCAAATTTCAAAATCTGCAATTTTGTAACAAAGAAAACTTTTTTTTTAAAAATCAGATCTGTATTTAATGAAAATACAGACCTGTATTTAAAAATTAGATTTGAAAAATACATATCAGTTTTGGATTAAAAAAAATCAGATTTGAAAAATACAAATAAGTTTTTGTTTTTTGAGGAAATTAGATCTGAAAATACAGATCAATTTTTTTGAATTTTGAAAAAAAAAAATCAAACCTATTAATACAGATCAGTTTTTGAATCTTTAAAGAAATTAGATCTGAAAAATACAGACCAGTTTTTAGTTTTCATAAAAGAATTTTGTTAGTCGTTGCAGATTTTGAAACTTAAGAAAAAGAATTACAATAAACAATCACCTAAGTGCATGTTAAAGAAAATTCTAGCAACATATTTAAGCATGGTAATTATATATCAAGAACAAAACATAATAAAGACATGCTAAACATATTCATGCATCAAACAATAAAAATAAATGATTGAAGAAAAGAAAGAAAAATAGAATACCTCTTACATGAGCGTGCTCTTCCAATGAAATAATATTTTAGGATTCAAAAAAATTTGTTCACTCCTTTGAAGCCTAAAATATTTTACTTACAAAAAATAAGTTTCTAAAGCAAAAGCCTCCGGAACTTCTTTAATGTAAGGGGAATTGAAAAGTTAGAAGAGAAGAGCCCCTAATTCTAATTTGTTTCCTCTGTTTATAGAGGTTGAGATGCTTCAATGAGATCAGATACGAATTGGGACGCGTCCTTATCTTTAAAAAATCGAAAAAGGTAGGCCTTATCTCAATCAGGGAGTCCCCGAGCTGAGCCTCAAATATGGGCCAAACGGCACTTGGGGAGTGCCAGTCGGCACTCCAAGAGTGCCAAATGGCTCTCTTGGGTGCAAAGCCCGCGTTTGAGTTTTGGTCCAATTTGGACTCCTTTTTTGAGACAAGAATTGTACTTAGATGCATTTTTTATTCGTATTCTAAAAAACTAATCCTTTTTCTTGATCTTCAGGTCTTTAAAGTGATAATTATTTTGTAGATAAACATTCAAAAAAGTCTTGATTATCCTCAATTTCTTTGTTATATGATTATTCACTTTATTCCTATGCAAACAAGTCTATTTTTGATACTAATCAATAACCAATCACAAAATTAATTAATTAATTTTAATTGTTTAGCCAATCAGAATTAATTTAAATTAATCATGCGTGGTCGATTCCACCTCAACAAAATGCATGCAACTCTAAATTTTGGGTATATGAATGGTCACTCTAATCATATTTCATAATTAAATTATGGGTGCAAAATTAAGTGTCTACACAAATACTTCAATTATGTTTATTAAAAAAAAATACAAAATTACTTCTTCAAAAAAAAAAAAAAAACCCACTACCTCTCACGTACAAAAGGGGGAAAAAAACCTTATTCTCACCACCCATTTGTATTCAAATGTTTGATTTCTATCTATATTTGTTATCTATTTGAATTCAAGTACTTCAATTATGTTTATATAAAAAAAAATTTTTTCTTCTTCCAAAAAAAACCTACTACCTCATATAAAAACTACTCATTCTTATTCCGAAAATTTTATGTTTTTTTTTTAATTCTTTAAAACATTCCAAAAAAATTTTTTATCCAAATTCTATGTAGTTATCACAAATCCCTGTCCATTCACACTAACGTATATCATCTTTCTTTTGTTCAAATCTCAAATCTTTTTACTTATCACAATTCTTATCCCAATTAATAAATTCAAATGTTCCATTGGGTTTCAACTTCTTACAGTACAAAATTGCCCTTATTTGAACACGTTAAAATTGCATCTACCCACTGCTATCTCAACTCCCTTTAGCCACTATCAAGCATATTATGTCTCCCACCTTCCTACTTCACAGATTCATTCTAATTTAACAAACCCACCAATTTCATGACAGAATCAAATGCAGCAACCTTTGAAATCCGCTGAATTTCAATATTTAAAGGTAGATTATATCTAATTTATGGAGAAAAGAATTTTTATTGAGGTATGTATTTAAAGGTGTTTGTTGTTGACAAAGAGCTTGGCGAGAGAGATAGAGATCATCGACTACAAGCCCAGTCTTAATTTGATTCCTTTGTAATGTTTTGTAATGTTGAGCCTATTTTGATCAATTTTTGGTTTTACCTTTGGCCTAATTGTACTTGCAATGCGTGTGTAATGAATCTAGTATTAAGATAATGTTTTGTAATGTTGAGCCTATTTTGATCAATTTTTGGTTTTACCTTTAGCCTAATTGTACTTGCAATGTGCGTGTAATGAATCTAGTATTAAGATAAAATAGTTACTTTTTTGAGAACTTATGTGAACTAGATACTAATTAGAATATTTGATATTAGTTTTATTATAAATTAATTGATTAATATATTTTTAATATTTAATGAAAAAAAAAAGGTCCTTAGATTGACTCAAACTAGTACAGACTCAAATTAATATTTAAATTTAGATATTTCATAATTAATTGTTTAAATTTAGATATTTAACCTAAAATGCTCATGAATTGACCAAATCTAACCCGACTGATGGATTGTTTTCGAGGGAAATGCAAATCAACTGTTGGATTTAGACGAGGCAAACTAGCAGGTCGAGTCGGATCAATTGGGTTGCAGGTCAGGTTTAGTTGACCTGTATTTTTCACATGAATTTTTTTTAAGAAAACAACATATATTTTCCATTTGGAAAGTTACACAGCAAATTACTTGATGTAAAATGCTTTATTTTGAATTCACCACTCATATCAAGAAGAGCTCAACTAATTAAATTAATACTTGTTCAATAATTTTAAAATTATACAAAGCCTAACATTACTAACCAAAAAAAAAAAAAATAGCACAAAGGATAAGTAAAACAAATAAACAATTTTAATTTCTACACAATAACAACATCTTAATACATGAAACAAAATTACAAATACCTTATTGGATAACTAATTAAACAAAGAATAAAAACACATAATAAATTTATAATATTGAAAACTAATTTTATAATCTATTATCTATTTCAATTTGAGAATCTACGTTAAATTTTGATTGTTTACTTATTGATATATGGTTTCTTTTTATAAATATCATGTTATTCTTGAGCAAAACATACTCCAGTAAATATTATAATTTATTTTGAAAAGCAGTTTATTTTGGACATGAATTGTTAAAAATCAGGCCTAAACATTCATAATTTATACTAATTTCATTGATACTTTGTCTTTACTCTTTTCACATTTAAGAATGTTTCTCATACATGTCTATAATTTTAAATATATATTTTTAACTCTACTGTAACCATATTATCTTGGTATGTATTTGTTGAAAAAATACATATTTGTATCTCATACAAAACACACGCAGCAAAAAATTAACGGATCTACTTCATTTGCAATTGATAACATGTACTATGTAAATTTCAGAATATAAGAACAAGAGAGCATACCTTGGTGCAGTGAAATTCAAAACCAAGAATTAGAAGTACTTGAGAACCCTCTTAATCTTCACTCCAATTCCACTTATGCCCAAGAAGTGTGGTCTCTTAATCAGTTTATATGTATGTGTTCAAGGAAGAATATTAGAGTGGCTTACACTCACATATACACCATTTTATTCTCTTTCAAAATTCTGTATGTTTTTTTCCTTATAACTGATTATCTAATTGGGCTAGCCTTATGAGCCATTCCAATTGGGCTTTAATATGTGGCTTGGAGTGAGACTAAAAGGGAACAAATAAGAAACTAGCTCCAATGAGTTTTGGGTTTTTCTGTCAATTCTTGACAAACCCAAAATTATCATTAATTATATTTAATACTACTATATAAATATAATTGCACTTTAGGCCTTATTAATAAATTATATCCCAAGACTTTATTATACATACAACCTATTCATTAAAATATTCGTAGTAATACAAAGTCATGAATGTTGACTGTCACTTTGAAGATTACTACATTTTAATCCATGAGTATCCGGTTTAATCCTTTAAGTTATTCATCATATATTTATGAAATCCAATTTCATAAATATATGCTTTAGTAACTTCTTATTAAAATAGTTAAGCCTAACATATTGAATAACCAAACCCATTAAACTTATCTCAATAGAATATTTTATATCTTCATTAAGAGATTATGAATTCCATCTTGAGAATATATGTTCCTTCAACACTAAATATGGCTACCCAACATACTGAGGTTTTGATCATGACTTTAGATTTCACTCCTAATATATCGAAGCAACTTACACTTCATGATTATGTTCATTATTCTCTTAGGATTAAAAGTTGATGTAAATAGAAGTCGTGAGATTTATTATTCATTTGACAGTCGTTAGTAGAATAATAAATCTTACGGCGGTCCAGTTCAATATGTCTTAACACTTAAAACATATCAACATATCAACTAGAAATTTCTACTTCCATGATTAAGACAAATCATCCTAGTTGATATGTTATAGTCTTCGCAGATAAAATGCCCAATTTCATCACCGATTACGAACTAAAATTCTGAGTTTACAAAAAACTTGTGATTTATATCTTTTGTGACTAAATCATATAAATCACATACTATGCATCTCATAGACTATATGATAATGTCCAAATATTCATGTTACCGTTATTTTAGATAATAAAAAACAACTTTATTAATCACACATAATGTCATACATAGCATCATACAATAAGATTTAAAAGGCACATATCCTAACAATATTTTGTTATTTGATATATAAAACTCTTCACTCATTATAAAATGTCTCAACCATTTATTTTTCAATTCATTTGCATATAGTTAATGTAATGCCCCAATTTGATTGATTGTGTGATATGTATGGGTGTGATGAGTCCCACATCGGGTATTTACTGCGTAGATATGGCTAGCGCTTTTCTTTGGGTCGTTATAGTTAATGTCTCAATTGTTTCTTTAAAACTCACAACAAACAATTAAACTGATATTGTTTAAATTTTATTATTTTTTTACCCCAAAAAAATGATTCAGGTTGCAGGTTGGACCGGGTTAATTCGCAAAAAATGGGTCGGGTCACGGGTCAATCTGTTTTTGGTTCAAGTTAAAAAAAAATTCGGATTCGACTCAGTATTTTTCAAGTTGAATTAGCAAATTCTGACCCGTTGGATTAATTAACATTTTCAAACAGAAAGATGCTACATTTACAATATTTTTACAACATTTTCACAACTAATCATAGGTGGTTAGTTGTTATTGGTTCAAATTTGAACGTAACACTAAGATTACTTTTTTACCCCAACAATAACAACCAGTAACAATCTGTCACTTAAGATTTGTTGTAAAAATGTTGTGGACATATTATTTCTCTTTCAAATAACCCATCAGTACTGACTAAGCAATTTTAAACAAGTGAGAGTCTTTTAATGTAATGGTAGATGCCACCACGTACCCTTGGTGCGATGGTCACTCCATAAGTGTAAATGCTTGTGGGGTATTGGGGGCAAAGGACGGGATTCAAGTCTTTAGGAGGAAGCTTTACACATGTATACACTTAGATTAAATTAGAGTAAAAATTCTATCTTGTATAAAAAGAAAAAATAGAATGGTAAATAAGTAACATGGTCCCCTACAAGAACTATATAACTTCTCATTTTGACGGATTTACCCATTCCAAAAGCTCCATATGGTGCCCTCTCTTCATATTCACTGTTTTCCAACCATATATAAATAAATTAAAAAAAAAAAAAAACGAAAAAGAAACCCTAAAAAAACCCTTTTGATCGGTAAAAAGCATAGCAGTGACTGTGAGTGAAGAATTTTAGAAGAGGAAGAAGAAAAGGGGTTTTGGGGTTTGGCATAGGCATTTCATTCTGGTGAGTTTGCGTTTCCTCTCTGTATAATTATTTATTTATCCGCTCCTATTGTTTCTATCCTCTGGTTGGTTGCCAAGAAAAACCACTAACATAAAATGTGATTTTTTTTTTTTTGTTTCATTTCTTGAAACCATGAATAACCCACCTCTCAGATATGCCAAAGTCGCTGTATTTGTTTGGCGCAGCCCATAATGTTGATGATTCTGAGGTTTTGTTCTTTGGATTTACGTTGTTAATCCAACACCACTTAACATGTTCTTGCCCACTTTGATATTCACAATATTTTGTTTGATTTCTCAATGAATTTTTTATCATTATTAAGTTGGTAAGGAATTCATAAATGAACATTGTCCTTAGACTACTTTCTTGTTCCATATTTTCTGTCCCGATCTTTGTTCAAGTGATTTTAAGTTTTGTTGGAGAGCATTTACCAAAAGGAAATGCGTGTTTTGAGAAACAGTGCACGTACATATAGTAATTAGAATTGGGAACCACTAGTGAATTCTATTTCAGATTCAGGGTGTTAGTGGTGTAGTGATTTTTTTTTTTTTTCCCGACACTGCCTCTCTGGAACCTACTGCATAAGTCTTTTTTTTTTTCTTTTTTTTTTTTTCTTTTTTGGTTGTGCCCTTAGAGAATGAAATAACAGAACATTTTCTTCAAGAAATACAGGGAAAATAAGTTTCACACATGGGACTGCCTGAATGAAATCACCGTGACTGCATGAAAATTATAAATGGAACAATGTTTAACTCTTTACCTTAAAATTAAGATACCAAAAATTTCTCTCTTAGATCTTTTTTGAGTGTTCAAGGGCATTTGGGGGTTTCGCTACTTCATCTTTGACAGAATTTTTGGATCCCTGTAATTTTAGATCTTAGCTTTTCTCTTTTCTTTTTTGATGAATAATTTTGCTTTCACCTCTACTGCGTACTTACCTTATTCTAGGGTTTGCTTATTCTTTCTTTTGATAAAACTTCTATAACTCATCAAAAAAATCAATTTCCAAAAAATAATTGCTTGGTAACGATCGCATTCTTTGTTTACTAATCTGGTTTTTTTTGATAATTTGTTTATCCTTCTTTTATGTGAAGTTTTGTAACTCAGCATATTGATATGGGGAACCGTTGATTTATATAGAAACTGAAAATGATGATGGATGCATGACTAATGCCTTTGTCTTGCTTCTTCCTTCATTTTTTCTTCCCTCTCTCTCAGTTCTGTTTATCTATTTGTGTGTGTGTGTGTGTGTGTGTGTCTTTGGGTGACTGACCTCTTGTGGATATGATTTATTGTCATATCAGAGAATTGGAGTGATTATGGGCTTTATTGTTATTTTGGAATGACGACAGTTGGGAAAAAGTTCTGTGTTGATTTGTTGAGACCTAAACCATGTCTATTGATCCTAGTGCACCAATGAATTTTGTGGATGAGGATGCTTCTTCGGGCTCCGGAGATGATGCAAACATGTTAGATGGACACAAGCGTCAGTCTGGGATGCCATCTAGTTCAGGTCGTAGGAAGAGAAGTCGCAAGGCTACTGGTGATGCTATAGTGGATGCCATGCTAGAAATAGCCGCTGCTTCAAAAATGAGGGCAACTGCAATTATGAAGAATGAGGACCGGTTTTCTATAAGCAAATGCATAAAAGTATTAGACGAGATGCAAGGTGTTGATCAAAGGATTTACTTTTTTGCTTTGGATTTATTTGAGAACCCCAATGCCAGAGAAACTTTCATATCTCTTAAGAGTGAGAGACGGTTGCCATGGTTGCAGGGAAAATTTTCTGCTTCCTCTGGTTGAATGAATTGGACTACCTTGTTGGTTTTGTTCTTTTTGGTTTCAAAGTTATGCTTTGTACAATCATGAAGAATCTTAAGTAACTCTTATGTTTGTAATTAGTTCAACTTTGTGGTTCATGGCTTTGTCACTTTAGTTTGATGATTTAAATGATCTTTACAGATTTAGTTTCTACTTTGTATTTGTTGATTAACTATGGCCATAAGACATGATTGAACTACTATTAAGAACAATTGATTTTTTATATTCATTAGTGATTGTCTTGTATTGCAAATACTGTATTTTTATTTTATTATACAGATAATACACTTGCTGGCATGGACGACTATGACTTGGATTTGGATGAGATGGAATTAGTTGCAGCAGCTGCTGGCTACTATTATCATAATAGCACAACTAAGCAGCCTCGTAATTTATCACCTCATGGAAGTAGTTTCATGACTGAAGTGCTTAATGGTCATGATGATGGATGTCGGGAAATGTTTCGGATGGATAAACATGTATTTCACAAGTTATGTGACATTCTTCGACAAAGAGGCATGTTACGTGACACGGCTGGGGTTATGATAGAGGAGCAGCTGGCAATTTTCTTGAACATCATTGGTCATAATGAACGTAACAGAGTAATCCAAGAGCGGTTTCAACACTCAGGCGAAACCATTAGTCGGCATTTTAATAATGTGTTAAGGGCAATCAAGTCACTGTCACGTGAATTTTTACAACCTCCTCCTCTCAACACTCCTTCAGAAATCCTTGGAAACAACAGATTTTTCCCATATTTTAAGGTTTATATTTAAGCACCTGCTTTTCCCACCTTATTTCACACGCATCATACTATGTCATTGACTCTATTTTCTTTCATCTCAGGATTGTATTGGAGTCATTGATGGTATGCAAATTCCTGCACATGTCCCAGCAAAAGATCAATCTCGATTTCGTAATAGAAAAGGTATTTTATCTCAAAATGTATTGGCAGCTTGCACATTTGACCTACAGTTCATATTCGTTTATCCTGGTTGGGAAGGCTCGGCCGCAGATTCACGAGTATTAAGGGCAGTCCTAGATGACCCAGATCAGAATTTCCCTCAAATTCCTGAAGGTTTGATCACTAGTTATTTTTAAATCATTTAAAATGCTACTTGTCTGTCATATCCTATCATTTCTGGATATTACAAATGCTACCCAAAAAATCATCCTTAATTCATCTATTGATGATTTTTCTTTCAGGAAAGTATTATCTTGTGGATACTGGTTATTCAAATATGGAAGGATTTCTTGCTCCATATCAAGGGATTCGGTACCAACTTCATGAATTTAAAGGTGCTAATCAGTTACCTAGAAATGGGAAGGAATTATTCAATCACAGGCATTCTTCTCTAAGGAATGTCATTCAGAACTCTTTTAACGTGTTGAAAACTCGATTTCCCATTCTCAAACTAGCCCCTCAATATGGTTTTCACATACAAAGGGACATAGTTATAGCTGCGTGTGTTCTACATAACTACATCCGGCGAGAGGAAAGAAATGATTGGTTGTTTACTAGTGTAGAAGGGGTGATGGTGGATGAATTGCCCGAATTTGATGAACTTCCTGATATGCAGTTATCTTCTCCAATACAGGAACAAGTGGCTTTCTCATTACGAGAGTCAATTGCTGCAGCCATGTGGGATGACTTCATAAACAATTGGGATGAGTGGTGATTGTTAGCATTAGCGAACAACGAGTTATTGCTGATGTAATAGAATTCTCTTGATGGAATGGAACATCTAACTTCCTAGGTGTCCGTTTTTTAGTTTCTCGCTCATTTTGAAGGTTCTATACGGCATATACTATTTTAAACCCATGTGCATGTCAACTTTTCAAGAAACGTGAATAGAGTGCATATCTAGTTAACCATATAGCCCAAAGATGTATGTAGTGGCGGAGCTAGGATTATGATTGGAATAAGACGATTAAATTTTTTTTCTTAATATATATAACATCCGTATTATCTAAAATTATCTAAAATATCATAAACACAATTCAATATACAATACATGATTTTTTAATATACATATATACAATATAGTTAAGTGGATTAATATATAGCTCAATAATATAGTTTTCAATTTGCCTATCAACCTAGGCTTTGAAGTTAAATTACAACACATTTATTATAATTATTAAGATAAAAGAATATTATTAATAGATTAGCAGATGTCTAAAAATTAGACAATAATCATCAAAATGCATAAAAGTAAATTGAATCAAAATAATTAATAATATATTTTGTCAAATTAATAATAATTTGGCAAAAATACAAAACTGACCTTCTAACTTTTACCTTTTTTCATTTCAGTCCTTTAACTTTTAGTTTTGTCAATTCAGTCCTCTAACTTTCAATCTTTATCAATACAAGGCTCCGTTGCATGGCTGTTAGTGTTTCCCGTTAAGAACCATTTTGCACTTTTTTTTTTTAATTTAGAATTTTAAAAAAAAAAGTCTGGAAAAACCAAGCAGAGGCCCAATGCTATTGCTTGGATGGTCTCTCGTCATCCTCTCCACCATCATCATCGTCATCCGAATCATCTTTATCCGACCTCATCCTCTTTGCCGAAACATCAACCTTCCCACCATCTTCGTCTTCATCCTCCTCATCGATTTCTTCCTCCTCGCCGCCGTTCTCCTCTGGCTTAAAATCACTAGCATCTTCCTCATCCTCGGCACGGGCTACTGGCCTGACAAGGTACTCGGTTCCCAGATCCTCCTATAGATTTATTCATAAATGTCATAGAAAATTTATACAGAAGAAGTCAGAACATAGGAAATATAAACCAAGAACTGAACAAAAGGGAAAGACAGAAAACATATATCAGAGCAGAGGTGGATAGCAACACAAACCAACCAACATACAAACAGACAACTGAGGAAAATTACATTAAGGTTCTGAAATTTCTTCAACAAACTACCCAGTACAGTGCGTGCGTGTTTTCTTTTTAATGGGTTCTTCAGAGATGTGAGATTTTAGAGGTCAAAGATTCTTAATCGGCGAAAATGGGCAATTAGCCCCATTTTCAGAACTATTTAATTAGTAGGCATGATTTTCAAACTATATTTTTTACTACCATCTCAAGTCTAAGAGACTCGATTTTGTGCTTATAAATCGAGTTTTTGATGCTCGATTTCCATAGTCCGGTGAGTCTGACATGGCATTTGGTCTGATGTGGCGAACACTTGGAAATCGAGTCTTAAAGACTCAATTTCCTGAATAGAAAACAAAAAAAGGTCCACAAGAAATAAAGACAGGCCAAAATGAGAAACTAGGAGAGGAAGACGAAGCGGAAGACACAGGCCGCGGTGCGCTTGCCCAGATCGGAGAGAGCCCAGGCCGCGGCGCGTGAGGAGAAGAAGATCAGATCGGAGAGAGCCCAGGCCGCGGTGCGCAAGCCCAGGCCTCGCGCGCCGCGGCCCAGGCCACTCTCCGATCTGATCTTCTCCTCCGATCATGAAGAAGATAAGATCGGAGAGAGCTCGGGCCGCAGTGCGCGCCCAGGTGAGCTCTCTCCGATCATCATTTTTTTTTTCCTATCTCTTTCTTCTCTGATGAGAAATTGCATGTGTTCGTGTCTTCCGCTTCGTCTTCCTCTTCTGTTTTGTGTCTTTGTTTCTTGTGGGCTTAAACTTTTTTTGATATTTTTTGTTTTGAGTATTCTGGAAATCGAGTCTTAGAGACTCGATTTCCAAGGGTTCGCCACGTCAGACCAAATGCCACATCAGACTCACCGGGCCATGGAAATCGAGCATCAAAGACTTGAGATCTAGGCCCAAAATCGAGTCTTTAAAACTCGAGATGTTAGTAACTTATATAGTTTGTAAAATTAGCCTACTAACTAAATAGTTCTGAAAATGGGGCTAATTGCCCATTTTCGCCTTCTTAATCCCTTCAACCAAGTCAAAAAAGTAAGAATTGTGTTTCTTCAAGAAGAATACTTCCAGATCCAACAGCTAAGAGAAAATTTCATACAAAAATGGTAGTGCTTGGTTTTTCCAGATTTTTTTTTTAATTCTGAATAAAAAAAAAAGTGCAAAATGGTTCTAATGGCAAATACTAACAGCCATGTAACGGAGCCTTGCATTGACAAAAATTGAAAGTTAGAGGACTGAATTGACAAAACTGATAGTTAGAGGACTGAAATAAAAAAAATGTGAAAGTTAGAGGGTCAGTTTTCCATTTTTACCTAATAATTTATTCTATTTATATGTTATATAATATATTTATCAATTAAATAAAATAAAGAATAAAAGAAGACAAGCCATACACCACGATGGTTGTAGAACTATAAATTATTTCACAACTTTTTGCCACAACTCTAACATGAAAGATTGTGAGTGATTATCTATTACTTACTATGTTATCTCCACTACTCACACTCTGCTACATCTAATGGCGAAAATTTTGTGAAATAAGTTAGGGTAATATATTTTTTCCACACCACACTTGGGAGTAAACTAAAGTGATATTAAGTTTTGCTTTTAACGTGTATGTTTTTTAACCATACATGTGGTCATTACTTAATAGCTTTATTGTATTGGAATTGGAGCAAGAAGTCGTATAGAAGTCTTGGAGTCTATAAACTGTAATGCACTACTAATCTAAGTATTAATTATTTGAAGTAAAGAATGGAAGGAAAAGGAAAATGGGACAGAGAAAGAGAAAGGAGAAAACTGAGAGACTATGGACTACAAATCAACTAGTGGCAATGGTACTAGTGGCATAATTTTTTGAAGATGAAGAAAAAAAAAGTGTGTGAAACACAACCTCCTTCAACTATCAATACCAAAGTAAGCTAAAGACATTTTTTATCTATTTATTTATTTTTTTTTATAAACGAGAAAGGGGTATTGTGGGCGCAACGCACCTTTGGAGAGGGGAGTATGCCTCGGCCGAGTGGACCGTGGCGGAGAAAAGAAACGGAGTTGCCAATTTAGGTCTAGGAACCATATATATAGCGCCCTTACGTGGAAGGACTAATCACGTAAGGACTAATCTTACTATCAGAGTATGGGTTCAAAGTTTAGGTCATGGATAAGAAGGTGTTAGGCACCCAACCCCACCCGATATATGGGTCGGCTTCCACTCATTGTTGTGTCTTACGTCTTAATCTTATTAAAAGCATGTTCAATATTGCATCCTAAACTCACACACACATATTAACATACATCTAAGCATACAACATGGCATTTTCATCCTCAACCCTATCTTACATCTATCATGGCATCTCATCACATATTTCATCCAAGGTAGCAAACAAACAAACATACATCACAAAGGCAGCAACATGGCATGTTGAGATCAAGCAATCAAGTTATCATATCCAAGGCCAACCTAGATTACACGTCCAATGTATACCATATCTACAACCAAATGCATGTTCATATGAATTCATGACTTACCTCACTCCAACACCGCACCTATGCATCAATGTGTGGACATATGAATGCGTGTTCATGGCAAAGCAAAGCAAACATAAAAGGGAACCCTAATCTAACATATCAAAGGCAAACAAACAAATAAACAGAGAATATACATGTGAAAATAAGCTAGAACAAAGACATATTAGACAAATAAAAATAAAGAAACAGAAGCAAAAAGTTGCAGATTAGGTTTTCTGGACTTGAGTACGCGTACGCATACATAAGGCCTGCATACGCAGCCTAGCTGTATGCATACGCATGCTTCAAGTATGCGTACGTATACACACCCAAACCCTAACCTAGAAACAGAAACACAGAAAAACAGAGTAGAACTTAAAAACTATAAATCTAACAATCTAACATGCTTTAAAATAGAAAACTACTAAACCCTAGGATACCTAAACATATTAAAACATAAACAAGACAAGAAAAACGGATAGAAAGCAAGAATTAAAACAAAGAAAAGTAAAGAAAGGGTTAGAACTCAATACCTCAAACACAAAGCTTTTCAAGCTTGATTTTGACCGTTCTTGTAACACCTCGACCCAACTTTATAATTAAACTATGTGTTCAAGTTGTTAATTATTATTTGGGTCACTTTTTTTCTATAATTACTAGAAGAGTATTTAATAAACATATTATTTTATAATGCCTTTGAATAAGAATTGTAAAGATTATAAATAATTGAATGGCTATTTGTATTATATACAAATATACTAAGTACGTACAAAACTATATTAAGTGGTTAAGTTATTAGATATATAGTTGTTGGTGTTTAATTAAGTGTATAAAGGTAAGAGTTTATATGCAAAGTTATTTTATTATTTGGGTCTTTCTAGAATATAGAACTATGGGAGGGTGAAAAGTATAAATACTAAAAGATGAAAAGATGATTCATAATTTCTTCTTTCCTTAGCAATACACGTGCCCCACAATTTCCTTCTCCCTTATCTTTCTTGACTGCATCAGAATTTTCCTTGGTCCTTTCCTTTCTCCTTTGTTTTGTTCTTTCTTTGTTCTTATTGGCTGCACCTTTTCTCTTCTTTGACTTTCTCAAAGAAAGTAGAAGACTCAAGAAGCTCTCTCCCTCTTTCATACCCACGGTCCAACACCAAAAGAAAGAAAAGCTCTCAACTCTTCTCTCCCACTCACACCTACGGATCCAGTAGCAAGGAAAAATGTTTCCTTCAATCCTTCTCAAGCTTTTGTTCCCAATTTAAAGCTAGAGTGATTCTAGCTCTATCACTCCAAGAACCATGCCTAGGATAAGGGGAAAATCTAGTTCTTTTATCTATTGTCTATTTAAACTTATGTGATTGTTATTTGAGGTGCTGAATGTGTAGTTGGTTCAGTAATTGAAGCTTGTTAAGAGTTAGTTCATGAACTTCTTAAGAGTTGCACTCACTGGTTAACCTGTTTGGTCATCATAAATCCTGTATTTTTCTAGGACAGCTATGGGTAAATGGTTTGTTGGAGATTATTATATAATATATCCAGTATGTGTGCATTAAATTTCATAAGAAAATATCATCGTTTGATAATTGTTTGTGAATTTACAAGAAAATGTTGCAAAGCTGTCACTGTGACAGATTCTGTGTTTATGCATGATAAATTATGTATTAAATTGTATACAGAGAATTTGGCTGCTAGGGATATTTCTTATGAAATCTTAGACACATATGGTTGTATTGGAAGTGGTCTCACAGCATTTGGATTAATATAAAAATAATGGTTTAATTTCTAAGTTGCATGAAATTTTGTCAGGACAGATTTGAGTATGTTTCCTTGTATGAATCATGGTTTTACGATTTAATTCCGAAATTTTTATGGTATGTACTAGACATCTAGGGGAGTAGCACAATAAAATTTTATGATGATTGGATGTGTTTAGATGGCCCGTTTGTATTTTACAAATGAGGCATATTCTGCTGCAATGAGCAGTAAAAAGTTAAGGATAACTCTGATTTTGTGGATTTAATTCTGAAGTTAGGGTGAATGTTTTGAGCTATAATTTAATGTGCTTATCTTTTGGTATGTTTGGATCATAGATAGATTTTGTATAACTTGGTTCAAGGTTTAGTACTCAAAGAAGGGGTTCTAAACAATTCGACGGTTGTATCTATGAAGCTGTTTTGTTGAACATGTTGCCTTATGAGTGTATATGGTTTCATGACCATGTTTAAAGGATTTTATGTTTATGCATGCATTATTGCCCTAATCTCAAAACACCTTTTGAAATGTAGTTGGCTCCTATGGAGATATGATATAAATATGAAAAATGATGGTTTTTCTTTAGTTTGGTACATCATTTGTTGATGAGTGCATAATATGTTTGGGGAAAACCTTTTTGAGGTGGGATTAGGACTTCCTTGATTCTAAGAGATAAGTTTTGAGATGAATGTGTAAGTTTATGCTAAGGTAAGATTGATAGTAATAAGTTTTGATATTTGGTTTAGGTGTTACCAGTACCCAAGTCTAAGTTCCTTCAACTGTAAGCTCTCGGTTCCTCTGCTTTCAGGTAAAGGATAAGTTATATGGGCATTTGGTAAGTCATGAGGTTATTTTAAAGTATATGTTGCATTAAAAAGGTTTCAAATTAGAGATATGACATGTAATCATGTTTTAGACAAAGATATGTTCGTGAGCTTTTGAAACCTTATGTATATGATTTAAGCATATTGATGCTATTACTAATTCCACGAACATGATGTTTAAAGAAAACAATGGAAATGCTTTTGTTATGAAATGTTATGCAAACTATGAATTTCAGTATGATGTATAAATATGAAATGTTTTCGGGTTATGTCCTCTGATGATCTGAACTCTGCCAGTAGGGGTTTAATTACTGACTTTCTATGGAAAATGTTATATGATTAACCATTAAAAGTGGGACTGGCTCTGTTGTACCCACCCTTGTTGGTTACAGCCAACTTGTGGAGGAAGTCAACCAACCCCCATGGTTGAAAATATGTATTATGATGTGATCCCAAAAATACCAGGTATTGTGGGGAATGCTGGATGATTTTTTTTAAATGCATTGTGAAAAGTTAAAAGCTCTCATGAAAAGAAAAAGTTTCTAATGAAAAGAAAGTTGTTTATTAAAGATAAAAGTTTCTGAAGTTCTGTTGTGCTGTAAAGATAAAGCTTCTGATGAAAGTACAAGTTTATGTTAAGAAGTTATCAGAAATCTGTTTTTCTTTATGAAACGTTAAGTTTTATGATTATGGAAGTTATAATATTTTACGAGAAGAATTTTATGAAGGAAAGTTTTATTATTCTTTAAGATATTTCTAGTTTAAGACAAAGTTACTGATTATCTGATTTAAGTTAAAATGATTATTTTGTAGTGAGAATATATATATGGTAACTTTGTAAGAAATGAAAGGAATTCAATCCGAAATGTTTTGATAATATTATTCTAATAAGAAAAGGAAGAACAATTATTTTCATATGAAGAGCGTAAAAGTTATTATTATAAATAGTATAAAATACTATGCATGAAAAGATGTTCTCTTATCTGCATATTTATAGAATGAAATGAATTGATTTACATGCATCCTTATTAAATTCTTATGTATCTTACCTTTACTGAGCTGTGTAGCTCACCCCTTCCATCCTTTCAGTCAACATGTTTTATTTTTTAGAGCAGAGGAAGCCTTAGTCGAGTTTTGGAAGGAGCTAGTTTTAGTTTTAATGTATAGATCCCAAATTAGCAATTTGATATTTAGTTTTGTAGTATTGTGTATTTTAGGATCTAATGAAAGTTATGTACCTTAAAGCATTAAGAGATGTATTATGTCAAATTTAGAATTTGAGTAACTGATGGATTATGTTATTCTTTGAGTACAGTGTAGATGCTCTGAATGTCAAATGAAAAGTTGTATCATTTAAGTAAAGAAACAAGAAGGAAAAAAAGAAAGAGGGAAGCTTTTGTAAAAGTTAAGTTAGTTCTTGTTAATATCAGGTTTAAGCTTGATATTAGCATACTGGTCATGGTCACAAATCCGGGTATCTGGTTTGGAACGTGACAGTTCCTTTCAGTCAATCTATTCACAATCAAATAAATTTGATTAGTAAACTTCAAAACTCAAAGATCAAGACTAGAAAAGGTCTCAATCAGAAGAAAATTAACTTGAAGATGTTTTGTGAAAAACTCCCTCTTTTATTCACTACTTCTAGTAAATCTTAAGTTTTACCTCAGAATTTTCTGTGTGTTTTGAAAAGGTACCATGTATGGCTTTTTATATTGAGAAAATGGGGGTTTGGAACGGCTTCTAGATGATATGAGATTCATTACAAACCTCAGCTTTAATGTAGAAAACTTGTCTTTCATAGTTTTTAGAACCTTAACATGAGTACGCATGCCCGTGTATGCGTACGCATGCATAAAGCTTGCATACACATGCCCTAGAGTTTCCATGGCCTTTATTTTCCAAAAATTGTTTTATTCATCTCATCAAAGAGTTATATATTACAAAAAAACTTCCTCAAGTCAATTTAAGTCTGATCAGGCCCTCAACCAACCTTAGACTTTAGAATTTTACCATCATTGAGGAACGAAGGCCCGAGTCGTAAGGAATACAAAATGCGGTGTCTACAAGTATTTTTTTTTAAATCTATTTTTCTTTCTTGAGAAAATTTTTAAACCAAAGGAGTTTCTCTAAAAAAACAAATAGAGGATGTGGCGCGAGAAGGGGGGGAAGGGTAAGAAGGGTACCTTCTTTGAAAAATCTTCTAAAATTTTGGGATATTTCATTTATGAGTGTATATATTTCAATTTTTTTTTTAATTTGGGGTAAGGGGGGGGGGTGCATGGCCCCCTTTGGCCCCAATGTGGCTCCGCCACTGGAAGTAGGTGAATTAAAAATGCAAATGAAGTAAAATCATAAGTTTTTTTTGGAGAAAATCATATAAATTTTTTTCAAGTAAATCTTGTTTCATATTAGGTCTCAGGTTATGATAGGGATGGCAAAACTTTCCTGCCTAACTTTAATTGTCTTGTTTCTGGTGGAGTTTCCCATACCTAATAAGTGAGGAGATGAGGACAGTTTTTGTTTGCCCTATCCTACCTATCCTATCTCTCTTAGCACTATAATGACTACCACCTCTCTTTCCTTTTTATCTCTGTCTCATTAATGTTGAAGTCACTTGATTAGAGATTGCAGAATACCTCCAACCTACTTCGAACCTAACTTGTCATAGTCTTGCACAAGTTTTTCCTCCCAAAAGAGAGGATGGGGAAAGGACTAGCACCTTTGATCTAACGTTGTCCTACCTTGCCCCATTGCCATCCTTGAGTCGGGTTTTTAATTTTGTCAATATAATTAAAGTTCCAAACTTAGCCTTATCCATTTCTGTTATTTCTCAACATTATTTTGGATGGTAATAGACTAAAACAAGAAGTAATCATTAATAAAATTTTGTGTTCCACCAGGTAATCAATTTCAATTTTCTAGCAATCACTTTTTCACGCTAAGCAAACACTCTCTAAATAGAATTCTCTCTCTATCTTCTATGTCAATTGGTAGTCAAATTGATATAAGAACAAGCCTTAAGTGAAATGCAGAATTTAATCAATAGTTTCTTGGTTATATCTACTTTGTTATTGTTCAAAATAATGGACATGATCAAACTCCTTGTTTTAAAATGATTTCATAAATTTGAGACTTTCATTGATAAAATTAAAATTTTGGGACGTAATCTAAATCATGGTACAAATTCTAACCCCTTCTTATTTTTTTTTAATTCTGATTTTTAAGGTATTACACGATTTATCTGTGCCAAACATACTGGCTCCTCCAATCTTGATGCAACTTTTTTTTTTTAAAGATGGTTAAAAATTGCTATTCACCAATATGTTGTTCTGATAGCTTGAACCCAAGATCACCCCTAAACCCCAAGCACACTTAGTACCATGATTTCATAAATTTGAGACTTTTTATTGATAAAATTAAAATTTTGGGACGTAATTTTAAGCATGGTATAAATTATAACCCCTTAGTCTTTTATTATTAATTTTAAGGTATTACACTATTTATTTGTGCTATATTGGTTCCTCTAATCTTATGCAATCTTTTTTTTTTTTTTTAAATGGTTAAAATTACTATTCAATAATATGTTGTTTTGATAGCTTTAACCCAAGATCACCCCTAAACGCCAAGCACCTAGTACCTAGGGAAGTACCAACTCCGCTAAAAAAGTGCGATGCTGGTAATCTTGATGCAACCTTGGGACAAAATCAAACTATATTGGTTCAAGACGGGATTCACGATTTCTTTTTTATACTAGCATATGAACCCAAGTTAGATATTGCATTTTAATTTTTCCAATTGAATTCAACTGGTTGATTGTGTTTGTAAATACAAAATATAAATTCTAAAAATTCAATCATGTGATTCATTAACTAATACAATCATAGGATTAAATTTAATTGTCATAGAGAAAGATAATATCAGTTAGTAATGTGTCAACTGTCAAGTACAACCAATAGTTAACTTTAATTAGGAAATCTAAAATACAATATTTAAGAATTATATATATATATATATATATATATAGAGAGAGAGAGAGAGAGAGAGAGAGAGAGAGAGAAATTGTATCTCAACTTTACCCTTCTTAGTAATCTTTTTCTATAAGTCATTAAATTCATTAATAGCACAAAGCTTGCAAACAAGGATTAGCAAAAGCCAGAGTTCTATCACTCCTATCTCTTCACAAATAAAATAGATGACATAGAATATCACCAGATAGAGTAATAAGATTCGCACATGCAACAAACTTGGTGGACCATTGTTAACAAGGAGGTGCCATAACATGTAAATAAATAAGGATGTATTGTATATAGTCACCAAAAAAAATAGTCATTATTATTCTTTTGTATTTAAGCATTCTTGGTAAAGGACACGTATGGTCTTTTGAATAGAAATTTGGAAGAACTTTTTTTTTTATTTTTTTTATTGCATCTCTTCTTTCTATAATGAGATGACATTCAATTGTATCATATCAACAAATAAAAATAGTAGCCTTTAAGCAATGGGAAAAACTTAAATAATGTACTTTAGGTACTGTTTTTTAAGTATCTCTTTTAAAATTCTGCCACTTGTCCAATCATTTCAGTTTGTAAACGGCGTTAACCAATATCTTTCTCTTCTTCTTCTTTCTTTTTTTTTTCTTTTTTTTTTTTTTCTTTTCTCCTGTGAAAGCCATTCAGAATTCCAGAAAACTTCAAACCCCAACTTCTCACACCCAATCTATAAGATTGAGATAAAAATCATCCTACAATGCTAGAGCATCCAAAACCTACATATCCAAAAAAACCCAAAATTTTTAGTCTGCATTTTGTTTATTCTGTTCTTGTAAGACCACCGTTTTGTGGTTTCATCTTTTTTGGGGACGTTGTTGCTAAGTCTAGGGCCCCATTGTATACTTCTTTTCTGTTTATAATACAAAATTCTCTCTTTTTTCTTTTAAAAAAAATCATAAACCCCACAAACCCAGTTCACAAATTCCACATCCAAATCAACTCGGCCTTTAGCGAAACCAAGTCTAAAAGCACAAAATTTGACTTAGATCTACTAGGTATGAACTAATCTAAATAGATCGCTCTTGACAACTCTGTGTTAGTTCAAGTTTAAAAGACAATCTAAGTGTTGTCGCTACATGCTTCCGCTTCAGCTTCGTGTGTTAGTTCTTGACAGCTCCGTGTTGCCGCTTCAGCTGCGAAGATGAAGAGGAAGAGGAAGAGGTAAATAGTGGGGTTAGGGTTCTCAAAGCTGATTGAATGGGTGACATTTGAATAAGTGGAATTGTCCATAGAGGATTTCTTTTAGCAAAACTTTTCTTTTTCTTTGGAGAGAGAGATTTGAGGTTTTTCTTGTCTCTCATGGCAGGTTGGGTTTCAGCAGAACAAGAAAAGTAAAAAAAGATATGGAAGGCCTACTTAATACTGTTTGCAAACTTAAGTGGATGGACAGGTGGCAGAATTTTAAGAGTACCTAAAGAACAGTATCTAAGATACTGTATTTAAGTTTTACCATTTAGCAATTCTCTTATATTTTCTCGTGTTTGTAAATGCTCTCAAAAAAATGTCAATTGAGCTAGAACTCTTGGGTGTTTATTTGACATCAATTTCATTTTATTTTTGGTAAATTACATACGTATTTGGTGGTTCTCGAATCTAGGATCTCACCCACCACCAAATACTTGGAAGGGGAGGTAATTGTCGAGTTATAGTTCAATGGTCACTTTCATAATTAGAATATATATACCAGTCTAGTATCCCTTTGTTGCTGGAATAACCGAATAAGAATTTGACCTGAGTTTGATAAACCCAAAAGGGGCAGAAAACAAATCAAAGTAGAGACAAGGGAAGGGCGAGTTGGGAGAATGAAAGAAAAGGCAAGCGATGATTAGTGCAGGAACTAGATTATCTAACTTAATCAATATGACAATAAATAAAAGTAAAGAATAGCTTGTTTGGGAGTTAAAAAAAGGAGGGAAAGTAGAGTAGAGAGAGGGAGAGTAATTCAATTACCTTGTTTGGAAGTTTTTTAAGGAAGGAGGGGGAGGGATTTAGAGGGGTTTCAACTACCTCCAACCCCTCATTTTTAATTCCTCCAAATTGGAGAGATTTAGAGGGAGAGTAGAGTAGATAAGTTATTGGCCAAATGAATTCCCTAATTTACCCTTTCTAAATTAACAAAATTACTCTTTCTAAAGGGCTAATTACCCCCTTCCTCCTCCCTAATTTTAAAAACATCCAAACAATATAGAGGGGAATCATTCCCCTCTACTCTCTTCCCCACTACTCTCCTTCCCTCTACTCCCCTCTACTCTCCTCCCTCTCTAAACTTCCAAACAAGCCATTAATCAGGTCAGCTGAATTAACGTGTATGCCATTTTTGTAATTTAATTACGTTGAAAAGTGAAAGATCATAGTCATACTCAGTATGCAGAAGTTGAAATAAATGATAACAGTATTGCTTCTAAAATATAAAAACAATAACAGTATATTTATAACTTAAAACCTGTATCATTACAAATCAAGTCTTGTTTCATACATCAGATCAGGATTAATTAGTTCCTAAATACATTTTAAGAAAACATTATAAAGACTTGCTAATTCATAGATAGAAAATGAACCCGAGCTAGTGTGTATTCTTTTCCTGCAATCCAAACACCCGTCTGTGACCACTGCACATCTTCCCAGTCAAGATTCTCCTCCAATACCTATTTTAGGTAAAACAAGGTCCAATTTAAAAAAAAAAAAAAAAAACATACATGATAGAGCAGAAGATATATGTGGAAGAAGTAACATACACATGCAAAAAGTAGAGACAGATGCAATGATCCAGCACATACAAGGAGACAACGGAATGACAACAAATATTCATCCGTTGAAAATCAATCATTCTTTTAACCACGTTTAGTTGACGTTGATTTTGCAGAGGATAAAACGGGGGGAAAGAGAATAAAGAAGTGACAGTAGTTTTCTACTGTTTGGTTGAGCAGAAAATAGAGAAGAAAAAAAACAAATGTTGTGGCTGGATGTTTTCCACACGGGCCACCATCTTCCGTCTGTCCAAATTGGCGAGAGGAGGAAAATGAGGAGATAAAACATAATGACAGTTGGCCCTTATCTCTCATCCCACTATGCCGCCCACGAGTTCCAACACACCACACCAAGACCAACTTCACTCAATTCTTCAACCACAACTAAACCCAACTACTATACCCACACAGCAAAACAATGAAATTCAAAACAATACACCTACAATAAAAAAACAATACCCACACAACAAAACATAAAAACTCTTAAGCATACATCTCAAATCCTTAAATTGCATGTTGATCTATCTAGCTGCATGCATTTGATGAGTTTTTGGATGATAATCATACGTTTCCAATTGGAGTATTTCTTAAAGATTTAGTGTGTTTTATCTTTAGAAATACTAAATTTCACATAAATGGGATTGAGAATCTGGCCTAGTTCCATATCATTAGTGCCGCCACCAATCCCATAAACCTCCGCAAATCCCTCACTCAACAACACCACCAATCCAGCAAACCTCTGCAAATCCTCACTATCGTCAGCATCACCATGAATCCTGCAAGCCTCTGCAAATCCCTTGCTCTAGGCACCACCACCATCCCTTCCCTCTGTCTTCTAATTGTATGTCTTTGTTTTGAAGAAAATTTCTCATTCATTCAAAATAAGATTTTTTTTTTTTTTTTTCTCTCTTTTCATTGGTAAGTTACGCACCCCATGGGACTTGGAGCCCACAACCTTACTCTCCATTTCATTATCAAGTGAAGAGGAACTGTCATCTGAGCTAGAGCCCATTGACCATCTAAAAATAAGCTAAAACAAGAATTCGAGCATTGTGATATACATACAGTAAAAATACGTTTTGTCCTTAGTTTGGGGTTGCTGTCATTTTGGCCCCTTGTGTTCTAAAATTGTCAATTTACAGTACACCCTCAACTTTGAGAGCAAACTCAATATGCCCCTTCCACCCATAATATTACTCTTCAAATGATAACTTATTTTTGGAGTAAATTTTTGTTTCAGAGTTCAGAATGTGGTTTCTGTAGCTGATTGCAAAGAAGATTGGGTTAATTTTCACTTGAAGGCAAGAATTAGAGAGAGGTGGTGTTGAATTTTCAATCTTAGAGATTTCAAATTTAAAAGAGTTTGATTTCTTCTCTTTTTTGTGTGATTTTATAATCCAAGATAATAAAACATTTGTTTGTGTTCAATATGTGTATAGCAGACGTACAGATTACATTTCCGAGAGATTTGAGCAGCTTTTTAGAAGGAATCTGAAACCATTTCTATGAAAAACAAAATTAAGAGTAATTTTTGGAAAGAGAGATTAGATTCTTACATTGGTTGCTCAAAAATGGAAGAAAATACAACGTAATAAACACATATCTCATTTGTTTCATTTCTGTTCTTTTGATTGCTAAGGGAACTGATAAGGATAGGAAACTGTAAGGTTTGAATATAGAAGTTTTTTTTTTTTTAATAATAATAATTGTTATTTTTAGCTGGGTTTGGGTATGAGTTTCAAGTCAAGAAGAGGATTTGGGTGAAGCTTGGCTATGTCTTCACACTTTTCTCCTTAGTGGTTTCTATGGTGATTTGTAAGGGTCAAAAAACTCTTAACCTGGAATAAGTTAAGAGTTTGGGTTCCAATTTCATGCCGGGTAAATATGTTTTAAGAATGGGTAATGATAAAGTGAAGTTAATGGAAAACTTTTAACAAATATGGATGGAATGGGCACATTAGGTGTGCTCTCGAAGTTGATAGGGTAAATTGACATTTGATGAGCATAAGGGACCAATATGACAGCAAACCCAAACTAAGAGGGACCAAAACATATTTTGGACTGTATATTTCATTTATTATATAGTAAGGGTAAAATAATAAGTTGTCATTTCTTTCCTCAAAATTTTTCTTTGGAACCAAAAAATGAACATCAAATCTATTTTCTAACCTCTCACTTTTCCCTCTTCTACCAAACATACAAGATGGAAATTTGGTATTTCTCCATCCTTCCACTTTTTTATCCTTTCATTTTTCTTCCCATCAAACAAACACTAAATTGTATGTGTATATATACATAAATTCAAGGTACATCTGGTGAAACTTTAAACTATGCGTCATCGCTCAATATCTTTTTATTGGATGTGAATCTTAACAAATTGGATACAAAATTTGCTATGCATGTTAAGAATATAGAGAACATGTAATCCAACGATGGGATTTTTAAAATATTTAATCCAATGAAAAGTTATTAAGCGGTGTAATATTACTTATTAGAGTTATAGCAGGTGTATATATAAGAGAGAGAGAGGGAAATCAAAATAAAAAATTGGAGATGATGGTTACCTCCACATGCTCAAGCGGAAGTGGGATCCCAACAGACCGCATGACTTTCTGAGGAAGGGGCTTCTTACAGCGAGACCATCGAAATACATCAATGACCATGTTATCACAATCATTTTTTTCACCATTTGCGGAATGTGGGTGATGATTCTGGGACTTCTCTGTCTCCACGTCATGCACCTGAGATGCCGGTATAGCTTTAACCATTTTCTCTCCAGTGAAACAGAGCTCGTACCTTCAGATAATATTCAAAAATAAGAAAATACATAAGAAAGAAACCTAGAAGTCACCACATGGACTTCAACCTCCAGTACCTTAAAATTCCAGAAATTATGCGTCTGCAATACCATAAAGAGTATCTAGGCAATCAACAGAATTAATAACCCTTTTCTACCATTTGAATTTTGACATCAGGCAAATATAGAATTTTGAAAGCATCTTCCAGCCAATTTTATAAAGCAACGAGAACAAATGCAGAACAAAGAAAATAAGATGCTAATGTTCCCTAGACTTTGCAGAACAAATGACACTACCCGATTTTGGAGGGGTGAAATATTCCCCTTCCATTAACATGTTAATGTTTCCTAGAATTTGCATTTTAAACTTGAGAAAGAGAATCAGATGGGAGAAACCAAGCTAGAAATTGGCTCAAAAAAAAGAAAATACATTCATGAATTCAGGTTCCTTATCCATTAAAGTCACCCCCTTCACCACACACCCCCCCCCCCCCCCCCCCAAAAAACCCGGGAGGCAAGGTATATACCATAATATAATAGCCATAAACCATGAGGTCTCTGAAAACATGAAATCCAATATATTGATAATCAAGCTGCATAAGAACTTAATAAAAAGAATACCTGCATGAATGTGTTTCTAAATACAAAACTTCTCCCTTCTTCAATCTTGCAGATGTATAAAGGGGTTTTTTCAGACCCTTGTCAGCAACAATGCTTATACTGTACTTAATCCTGAAGAAATTCACAATATATAGACTGTGAGTTGAGCATTAAAGGCTTACAAAACAAACAACAAAAGAAGCTGCAGCAAGAACAATAGAAGCTACTAAATGAAGTCCTGCATCTACAAGCAGTTGTTATGAGTGCAAAAATAGAAATTAAGATCAAGTCTTGAGCTTTGATCCTCTGTTATAAGACATTGCTATTTGTGACCAATTAAAAGATGATTGCATTAACAAAAAATCATAGCAAATAAGTTACACTTAGTGTGCGTTTGGATACCGCTTATTTTGCTGAAAACACTATAGCAAAATATTTTTATTGCTACAAATCACTGTTCATCCGTTTTTAGCACTTGGCTGGTCCATGAATAGTGCCATGGACCAGCCAAGAAAACGCAATCTACACAAACGCAGCCGCAGACACTGGAAACAAACGCACCCTTAGTTACCTCAAAGCAGATAAACCATAATCACCAACAATGTATATAAAGCAATGCACACTATATGAATGTCAACAAGCACCCATTGAGAAAAGTTAAAATTTTTATTTATAGCTTAAAAATTATATGTTCTAATTCTGCTCCGATCAAAACAATGACAGCTTGATTGAAGATACACAATTATCATTTTGAAATGTGCCAGCCTACTATGAAGCCTCTTTCTAGACTGAATAAAGGAAACAGAGTTCACAAAAGACCCAAAGAATTCATTAATAAATAAGTATCAATATGGAGGGTGGGATATGGTTTATAAACATATGAAGATGGTCACATAAATATACTTTGACCAGACAGTCACCCACATTTTCTTTTATGAAAATAGATTCCCTACAAAAAAAAGAGGCTACTACTCCAAATATGTCACACACACAAACACGCAAAAGCACAAGCACACAAACTAAATTTTAGAATAGATACTTTCAACTGGATATAAATGCATCTCAAAATATTAACTTAGTGTCATGCTCAAAGAGAGAGAGAGGGAGAGCGTATACCAGGGCTCATTGCAGAGGTTGTACTGTATCGTAACTTCTCGTACAAATCTCTGTTGCCGCAATGCATTCTGAAGAATGAAAGCATGACACTAATCAGTAAAATTCATATCCAATTATTTTCCTAATAATCAGGAAAATTCATATCCAATAATTTTGTATTTTGAATTGAACAAATTGCATCCCAAGGAGTAGCACAATCAACTTGGGACCGCACTTCATATCGCAGAGGTCACTAGTTCAAATTTCCCCTTCCCTCTCTCCTTGAACCAAAACTTATCCCAACAAATGAACAAATTGCAATTATGCAAAGGTAAGATTTCTACTGTTTGGTGATGCTTCCATGCCTTATTGCTTCTCTTTTTACCTAACAGACAGCACAATATAACTCTAGAGAGTTCTAGAAATCATTTGAATAATAGAGCAGACAATTACAAATCAATGTGAAAAGTTTCTAAACAGTAGACCATCTTCTGACCCTTCTTGCCACATTAAATTGTATTGAGGATCTAAGAGCTGCCTGACTTCTTTCTTTGCTGGCCATTTTAGGCTTCATGGATCTCCCTGAGTAGTATGTGTGAGAAGTGACTAGTCACTTTCTGAGTGAGTTTCAATCCTGAAAAAATGCTTTTGAGACAAATGATTTCCAATATGGAAAGACCCATTTTTGACTGGGAGGTCTCAATCAACTGTAACAAGAGTGCACATATAAACCGCCAGTTTAGCACCTTAAAAAAAGTATGAGAATTTTGACTTCCATTTTCGGATTATGCTCTTCATTATATTACATCTTTTCATCTAGTTTACATTTAAATCTTCCAAAGAAGTGATCAGCCACAGATATACAGCAAATATTATATACCACTTAACTTTTTATAAGTGAGTTTTTAGCCCTAAGGAGAGGTGGAATGGGAGATTCAAAGTAATTTTTTTTTTTTTTTGATTAGTAAGAAGTGAATATTATTAATAATAGAATATCAAGAGAAACACAAAGAGTTCACGGTAGTGAACAAAGGGAAAAAAAGAACAAAGAGACAGAAGCAGCCCATAATCTATTCTAATAGATGAAAGAAAATCCAAAAGGGTAGAACAATCCGAGAAATCCCAACATCAAGACCAATCAAAGAGGGTCCGCTGCCAAAACTCTAATAATTGAACCACAGTTTTCCTCTCATCCTCAAAAGACCGCAAATTTCGTTCAGTCCAAATAGTCCACATTAAGCAGCCTAGAACCAAATCCCAAATATTAGAGCTATGCTTCCCAAGCCAATGATACCAACAAAATAATAAGTCCACAACTGAACCTAGCATGACCCAATCGATCCCGAACAACCAAAGCATATACATCCACAAAGAATAAGCTATCGGACAAAAAAGTAACAAGTGATAAACAAATTCCGCATTGCAACAGCACAAACAACAATGATTCGCCAAAGGGCGACCACGAAGCATAAGATTATCCAAAATTAGAATCTGTCCATGGGCTGTTGTCCACATAAAAAAAGCCACCCTTTAGGAACCTTAACTTTCCAAATTCCTTTCCAAGGGAAAGTGGAAGGAGCTGCATTTCGAATCTTATGATAAAAAGACCGAGTATCAAACTTCCCACTGCCATTAAGATCCCAACAAAGCCTATCACACCCTCCACCCCTAGGAATTCGAGTTTGAATGAAATGAAGAAGGGAGTAGGAAGCCGCCAACTCCCAATCATTAAATTCCCTATGAAATCTTAAACTCCACACTCTGTCATTATCACCCACTGAAGGGCTTAACACATCAGAAATACAAACCTACTTATTAGCTGAACACAAAAATAACTGAGGATAAAGAATTTTAAGAGGAACATCCCCAGTCCACTTATTATGCTAAAAAAGAATGCGAGAACCATCCCCCACCACAAAAGTGAAATGCTTAGTGAAAATGTCCCACCCTTCACTAATACTCCACCATAACCCACAACCATGAGCCCTACTACAAGCTCTAGTGCACCAACCCCCTTTTCCCTCCCCATATTTCATGGCAATGACCCTACGCCACAAATGCGAGGTTTCATGACCATACCTCCAAAGCCATTTCCCTAATAGGGCCTGATTAAAAGGCGCCAACTTCCGAATTCCTAAACCACCCAACTCACGCATTAAGCAAACCTTTTCCCAAGCCACCAATGGATATTTGAAACACTTAACTAATGAACCCCACAAGAAGTTCATTTGAATGCGTTCCAATCATGTCGCCACAGCTTTAGGGATAGTAAAAAGGGAAAGGTAATAAGTCAGAAGGCTTCAAAGGGTACTCTTCAGCAAGGTGAGTCTACCACCCTTTGACAAATAAAGCCGCTTCCAACTTGAAAGCTTCTTTTCCATCCTCTTAAGGATCGGATTCCAAATAGAGGCTGTTTTGTACAAAGTTCCCAATGGCATACCCAAGTAAATCATAGGCAAACTGCCCACCCTACACTAAAGGATATTAGCCAAAGACTGAATGTTACGCACCTCCCCAATAGGTACAATTTCACTTTCCCCACATTCACCTTCAAACTAGTAAAAGCTTGAAAACAAGTCAAAACCAGCCTAATAGAAAGAATCTGCTCTCTAGAGGCATCACAGAAAATAATGGTATCATCAGCAAATAAAAAGTGAGAAACACGGATACCAATAGAATTAATAGGATCCACATGAAAACCCTGAATGAAACCACCTTCCTCCATTTTCTTCAGGATACGACTTAAAACCTCCCTGATCAAAAGAAAGAGAAGGGGAGACAAAAGATCACCTTGTCTGAGACCTCTAGAGCTACCAAAGAAACCATTAGGAGATCCATTAACCAGAACTGAGAAGCGAACAGTAGAGACACAAGTCTTTAGCCATCTCCTCCATCTATCCCCGAAGCCCATCCTCTCCAATAGATTAAACAATGCGTCCCAATTCACATGATCATATGCTTTCTCAATGTCTAACTTACACACCACCCCCGGAGTAAGTCTACTGTCTAAACATTCATTAGCAGCAATAAGCACTGAATCCAAAATTTGTCTGCCACCAATAAAAGAATTCTGACCCCGTAATAAGTTTATCCAACACCCACCTCAATCTGTTAGCTAAAACCTTAGACAACAGTTTGTACACACTGCCCACTAAGCTGATAGGCCTAAAATCTTTGATATTCAAAACATTGTTTTTTTTTTGGGAATCAGAGAAAGAAAAGAAGCATTCAAAGACCGTTCAAACTCAGAGCTCCTATTGAAATGATCAAAGAATGCCATGACATCTATTTCTACTACACTCCAGCATTTTTGAAAAAAAGCCATAGTGAAATCCGTCAGGACCTGGGGCTTTATCACCCTCCATCTCTTGAAGAACCTTTACCACTTCCTCCTTAGAAAAAACCCTCTCTAATTCAAGCTGCTCATCCTCCTCAATTCTAGCAAACTCTAATCCATCCATAGAAGGGCGCCAAGTATCTGACTCAGAGTACAAATTCTAATAAAAATGGACCACCTTATACCGCACCTCTTCCTCCTCCTCATAGAAGACACCATCCACCTCTATACCCCGAATATGATTAGATTTTCTATGGGAGTATGCAACTCGATGAAAGAAGCAATTATTATTGTCCCCCTTTTTCACAAATAAAATCCGGGACTTCTGTCTACAAGGAATCTCCTCCAAAAAGGCAAGATGAGCAATCTCACCTTTAATCTGAATATGACGAGTTTGATCCTCTTGAGAAAGACCTGACAAGTCCTCCCTAGCATCCAAACCCAACAATGCAGATAAAAGACATTTCTTCCTAAAGGCTAGATCCCCAAATTCCTCCTTATTCCACTTTTTCAAGTCCTCTTTAAGAGCTTTTAATTTACGAGCTAGAATAAAGCTAGGAGAACCCGAAAAGCAATACCCATTCCACCATTGCCGAACCCTCTCTACAAAACCCTCTTCTTTCAAACACATATACTCAAACTTAAAGGCACTTCAACCTTTATTAACACTACTCCCCACCACCACCAAAAGAGGGCAATGATCAGAAACTAAACTACAAGAGGGAGTACCCTTTGAGACATGTTATCAAAGTGATCTACCCAATCCACCGATGCCAAGGTTCTATCAATTCTTGACATACAAACTGTCCCCGAATCACTAAACCAAGTAAACAAAGCCCCTTCAAGGGGTAAGTCCACAAGGTAATTAGCCTCAATGAAGTCTAAAAAAGCATACATAGCCAGACTAAAAGCCTCACAACCAAATCTCTCACTCGGATAACAAATGGTATTGAAATCCCCAAAAACACACCAAGCCATATTCCACCTAGAGTGCATCCTTGAAAGTTCTTCCCACAGAGCACCCCGCTAATTATCCTTATTAGGCCCACACACTCCCGAACAAGCCCATACAAAATCATCTACAACCCCCTTCAGTAAAACATTAACAGAAAACCGACCAACAGCACAATCAACTTTTTCAAAAACTCTCTTGTCCCAAACCAGTAACACCCCCCTTGCAGTATTGACTGCATCTAGAACAACCCAATCTAGGAACGGGCTACCCCAAAGGCTTCAAACAGCAAAAGAGTTTAAAGAAGACAACTTAGTTTCTTGAAAGCAAACAATATCACATTTCCATAATTAAAAACTGCATTCAGCATGCAAAAATAATATACTTATAAAAAATACAATAATAATACTCACCACTACCCAAGAATACATTTATAATTAAGAAAATTCATCCAAGCTTATTATATTCAAAGAAACAAATAAGCCTTCTAAGATAGTCCATGCAAATCATTTTTCACAAGTGTCACTTATACAAGAAGAAAAAAATTATCCTAGTGCACTGCAAGCTTGGAGATATGAGAAACCCCAGACCCAAATATAAACTTATTTACAACTTAAACTTCTGGTCTACCAAAACTAAACAATAGAAAAATAAAGGGATATGACCTAGGAGTCAGCACCTAGGCATTGTTTGGAGTCAGCATCAAGCGGAGAAATCACTAGGAGTCTGTACCTAGGGTAGACCTTGAGTCAACACTGGACCAAGAGAGACCAAACGTCCATTTTTTTCATTTATCAAAATATCAACTATCTCCTCAAAGAGTACAATAAGTTGCTTATAAAGAATTGCTAAACCCTAGCTCTAATTGGCTAGGAAACCATAATTGCTTTATTACAAAAATAACCTTGCTTTTAAATTAAAATACTAATAGCCTAATAAACTACTAGAACCTAAAACATAAAAATACAATTGACTTGCAAACATTAATAGTACTAAATAATAACCTTTTTGCGTCTCCCGCATCATTCTCCTTTGGTTGGAGAAAACTCGACCTCAAGTTTTAAAGCATTGAAGGAGTAGAATGTTGACAAGTAACACTTGCTTCAAGTCTGGAATCACCTTAGGGAGCACAAAGAAAAGAAAAACTTGAATTCCACCACATCAAACTCATTTGGAATAACAAAATCAATGTGTGGAATCAGTATAATCCCATCTTGAACCTTATGAACCATAGGAAACAATGTAGTTTTAACCTCTTCGACTTCACCAAGATGTAGATCTTTAAGCACTATGGAGGGTTGATTAGAAGCACATTCAACTACTTCAACTTTCACATCGTGTGCACCCTCAAGCTTGCTGGGTAGTTTCTTAGTGGGTGCCATTATCTTTTCTAGCTGGGCATTAATCCTAGTGATTATTTACTCCCCCAACTTCCAAGAAATAGGTTAAACATTCTGATTTTCCTTTCTTACACTAGCAAAAAGTGAACTGAGAAGATCCAAGGAAATGTCTTCACTTTCATCTATGACCAGATTCATAATTGTTTCTACGGCTAAAAGTACAGCAGGTGGATGGTTGGACCTAATTATCTTCAAGAAACTTTGAAGCATCTCAACAACCAATGCATCACACTCGAGATCTAACATCACCAAGCATAACTTGACCTTTGCAATGGTATCAAGAATTGAAACCACCTTCTTATAAGAGCGAGTAGACACATAAGACATATTTTCAAATGCTGCCAAAATCAATTGATATATTTCTTTCATTTGCTCATCCTTATATGAGGCATTTGGTGCTGTTATCCTTGTAATCTCAATAATGCAAAATAAAACTGAAACCTTCACATCCATTTCAACATGTCGCAAAAGTTTATTAGTGATTAGTGCCTTCACAGAGGGTAAAAGTGCATCTCGCATTGATTTGGATGGTTCTTGCTCCATATATGCTAACAAATTTTCAACTTTATCTAGAAGAGTGAGGAGATCATCAATGGAGGAAGGAGAATTAAGGAGTGTATTCCCAACCTCCTTAATCTCCTTCTCAAATTCTCTATCAAAGGCAGTCATTTTCAGCTCAGACTTGGAGTCACAAAACACCGATATGGAAAATTTCTGCGAAGTTGAAGAACACTTGATGTGCACGGGTTGGCTTCTGGGTTTAATGGGTTAATATGACTGCTTATATATTTTTTAAATTGAGCTAGGGTGGGTTTTGCAGTGGATGGGTATAGGACTAGGCTATTTGGTTAATTGGTTTTGATTTTTTTTTTTTTTTTTTTTGGGGGAGGGGGGGGGGGGGGGGTGGGGGGGCTAGTGGTGGGCACTCACTGAAAGGCTTGGGTTTAAAAATAACTTGGGTTGGTTGGTTGGTTTTAATTGGACTGGGTCAGAGAATACTAAAATCAAAAAAGGCTTCCTAATTGGATGTGTCGAAAGCAAGAGAGGGGAACTTGATTAACAAATGGGTCGGATTAGGAAATGGTCTGGGTTATAAAAGTGGGTCGGGCCAGCTTGATGGTTTTTTTTTTTTTTAAATAAGAATGGGTTTAGACAAGGCTAGTGGGTTACCTCATGAGATCGGATCGATGGAAGCTGATGAGATTGCGGCGGCGTGACATTGGGCAAAACTGAAATCGTGGCGGCGCGGAACAGAGGTGATGGTGAGGACCAGTCGAAGCGGCGGCTCACGGAGGTGGTGGCGGTGGCATGCGTAGCAACTGTCGAGAAAGGATTCGACCAAATCTGAAAGTGGTTGCTTGTTGGTGGTAATGCGGCACGATTGCGGCACTCTTATTTCTCCTCTCTGTCTTTGTGGTCGCAAGGGATTTGGAGACTTGATTGTGAGTTTTGGGATTGGAGTCTTTGGTTGGCTTGAATATTGGTCTTCTGATGGATAGCACAACTATAGGACAACTTTTTGGTACTAAGTAGGGAAATGACAAAGATAACTTTCTAGTGGTGGACGACACAGCAGTGATGGTTTTTTTTTTTTTTTTTTGTGGTGATTTTTCTAGTTCTAGATTGACTACGGGATGCTTCAGACAATGCTCTGATACCAAATATGACACAAGACAACCAGAACAAAACTAAACAACAGAAAAAAAAAAAAGGATATGACCTAGAAGTCAGCACCTAGGCCTTGCTTGAAATCAGCACCAAGCGGAGAAACCACTAAGAGTCAGCACCTAGAGTGGACCTGAAGTCAACACCAAACCAAAAGAGACCAAACGTCCATTTTTTTCATTTATCAAAATATCAACTATCTCCTCAAGGAGTACAATAGGTTGCTTATAAAGGATTGCTAAATCCTAGTTCTAATTGGGTAGGAAACCCTAATTACTTTATTACAAAAATAACCTTGCTTCCAAATTAAAATACTAATAGCCTAATAAACTACTAGGACCTAAAACATAAAAATACAATTGACTTGCAAACATAAATAATACTAAATAATAATTTTTTTGCGTCTCCCGTATCAACACTAGCTTGATCTACAGTCAAATGCTCAACCACTGAGCTATGGACCCACTGTTAAACCTTTTGCTCTACACTAGCATAAAAGTAGATATGTAGAAAATAAAATAAAATCCTGATGATGTAGGCAGCCATGTAAAAGAAGTTCTAACATGCAGAAAATCAACTAAGAACATAAGTCCAAAAAGTTAGTTGAAGAGAAGCTGTCAGGTAGTACCGAAGCTGCAGCCCTAGTAGTCATTGTCCGCTCAACAGCCACTGGAGCAAGGGTAGGCTCCACTGTTGATGTATGTGAAAGACAAGGCTCAAGATCAATCGTTCCTCCTCCTTTCTGAAATCAAAAGAAAAAAAAAATGTAAGATAAAACATCAAGATTTCCAGGCCAACAATATTGCAATAATTTCCTAAATTGCCGATCTCTGTGTCTAGATTACTGATTAAAAATAGAGATAGCATTTACAGAGTCAAATAAAACTAACATTAAACCAAAATTTTATACAATCATCATTGAAATTAAATCAAGAAGCATTACAAGAATTCCATAACTACTCCGGAGGGCAACAACGGAAAAAACAGAGAATCTAACTAGACTTTTTACAACCTTCACAATGCAGCAACGCTCAACACAGTAACTACAACCAATTGCCGCACCCCAGGCACGTGAACGAACATTGTTTCTCAAAGTGGAAATGTAACCTAATAAAAAAGTTAGTAGTGCAGTGTTAGAATTACACAAACAAAACATGAGCAGATTGATGAAAAGATAAACATAAAAATTGCAATGGCAGGAATAAGGTAAAACTAAATTTAAATGCTCCATTCATTTCGCTGTAACATGTTTTTAGTAAAATATTTTACACATTTTACTGTGTTTGTTTTGTTGTAAAATGGTTGGTCAACTGTAAAATATTTTCAGTCAATGGTAAAACCCAATGCAAAAAAAACATGTAAAACGCTTGGGCTCAAATTGATCGTAAAACATTTTACATATTTCAGCTCTCTCACCCTCTTGGCTCTCTCACCCATATTTCAGCTCCTGCATAACCCTCTCAGCTCTCTCACGCATCTCGCACAGGCCACCCATCTCCACTGATGCCATCCACCATAATTAGCGCTACCAAGCTTCATCGCCGCCTCTTCCTTGCACAAACCCTTCTCCTATCCCTTCTCTTCTCTCTTGCACAGTACCTTGGGATCCGACTGGTGAGCAGCTGTCTTGGGTTTTTGGTGGCTGCTTCACTCTCGCCAATCTAGCTGCTGCTGGGTTTGCTGGGTTGTTAGATTTTCAGATCATCTGGGTTTTTGGGTTTCCAATCAGGGCTTGTGGGGTTTTTTTTTTGGCTTTCTGATATGGATTTTTGGGTGGTTGGTGGTGGTTTTACATCTGAATATATTTTACAGTGAAATAAACGAAGCGTAAATATAATAATAACAACTGAATTTCAGGAACTTGCTTACAATTACAGATTAGGAATCTAATTTTTATATATAATTAAAACTGAAGCCTCAAGCCAGGAGGGCCAGAGGTTACCAAGTGTCACAACCTTAACGTAGGAACAGGACCTGCTTGATCAAAGGGTTAGAAGATTTCCAATCTATATTGCAATTCTCCCACATTTGAGGAGAGGAGTGTAATTGAAATGGGCAAGACTTAGGCCCAGAACTTAGGTACTGTTCCTTAAACTCTTAAGATTCTGCTACGTGAATTTTTTTTTTATGAGATGAAAATGTATTTTTTAGTTAAGTAGCCACATGGCTGAATCTTAAGAGGGGCTAAGAAACACAAATCTGCACTATCTGCAACCACTTCAACCTATAACCAGACCTGGAGAAATAAGCTTCTAAAATAGTTCTTTTCTTGCCAGATTTGATCAGAATCCCATAAAACTTCTCTTACAGCCTTGAAATCCCTAAAACCCTAACATTTTCCTGACCTGAATAACCAATTAAACCTTCAGGTATAGACTTAAAGCACTACAGTGTCAAACACTATCTGCATCTCACTCATATTGTCAAACTCCCATGTATTACAGGACTACAGAGTGTTTCAAACATTCATTTATGCAGAAAATCAAGGTAGAATTGAATATAGACTTACAATCTTGTGGAGGTAGCACTCGGATTGTAGCACGCAACTCTTGGATAGCAGGTGGAGGAGGGGAAGCAGTAGGGCGGCAATAACCTGTATGCATCAGAACTGGAATACAAGAACTTCAAAATTAGTTTTCGCATTCACCATATTCAATGATGAACAGTACCAACTCTATGACTATTCATAATACCACATACCAGCAACAAGATCTGAGTCATCAGTGTATATATCTGTCCCCCATAGCTGGCCACCTCTGACCTGCACATAATGGCTTAAATAACTAAAAATGAATATACAGCACGGCTAACAGAAGCGTATATTGAAGTTGCAACCCCAAACTCTGATACTGGCAATAATGGGAAGAGAGCAAAGAAAGATATTGATCCACAAGGAGCAAAAAAAGTCATTCTTTCACCGCAATTAATTAATTGCATAATAGGAGCAAAAATTCCCATGTTTTGATGGGTTGCACAACTCAAGCACCCATACCAGATTGAACCTTTGAACTCACCCTCCAGCCATTTCCAATATGGGGGAGATGTCATTTCACCCAAAGACTATTGACAAGAAGCAAGAATACTCTTAACGGCCCTTAGTTGCCACAGTAAAAACTTTGGCCAGCCCAATCTTCCATAGAGCTGTGATGCAGGAATCGGAAAGACATTTTTATTTTAATCTAGATTTATTTAACTTTGGAGTTAATTGTATTTTTACTGGTCAATTGGATTTTATTTTTAGGTCTTAATAATATTTGTTTGTGAGGCAAACTGTGAGGGAAAGGCAGAATTGGGATGTGAAAATAGGGAGGTAAAGTTAGTGAGGACTTTTGTTCATCAGCTAGTGTCTCATACTACTCTAAATGAGGATGGGGATTGAGTGAGGTGAAGCTTGAAGAAGAATGGAGATTTTGACATTTGCTCTTTTTGTAGTACGGGATCCTTTTTTGCCTGTTTCCCTTGGAATAGCATTTGGGGTGTGGAGGCTCCACGTCGGGTTTCCTTCTTTTTTTTGGATGGCCGCATGGAGGAAGATTCTCACAAGTTATCATTTGAGGAAAAGAGGTTTCACAATAGTGGATTGGTGTTGCACGTGCTTATGTAGTTGGGAGGATGTTGACCATCTATTGATTCATTGTGAGGCTGCTTCCCAGTTATGGAGTTTTGCTTTTAAATCTTTTGAAGTCTCTTAGGTCTTACCTAAGAGGATGTTTGATCTGTTGGTTGGGTGGAGAAATTGCTTGGGAAAGCATTCATCAAATATTTGGAAATTGGCACCGTAGTGTGTGGTGTGGATCATTTGGAGGGAGTGTAATAATCATATATTTGAGGATTTGGAGAGTTCAAAGGACCAGCTCATAGCATTGTTTGCTGGCACTTTGTTCCATTGGTCTCGGCATCTCGCACTTGGGGACTCATTTCTAGTAATTTCTTTCCAATGTTTAGACTCTTTTCTCTTGTACATAATTTCTTTTTTGTTGCTTGTACATATATTTTTTTTTGGCTATTTCATCCATTTTGCATGAAGTAGTCCTTTTTTCAATCAAATTATTATTACTTATCAAAAAACATTTTTTTTAAGTAAAATACTATTTTAGTCCTTAAACTTTACCAAAAGTTTGGTTTTCATCCCTAAACTTTAAGAAGTTCATTTTTCGTCCCTAAACTATTAAAAAGTTTATCTTTCATCCCTAAACTATTGAAAATGTTTTATTTATGTCCTTAAATTTTACCAAAAGTTTATTTTTCATCCCTAAACTATTGAAGAAAGTTATTTTTTCATCCCTATTTTTGTCTCTAAACTATTAAAAAAAATTCTTTACAAAGTTTAGAGATGAGAAAAGAATTTTTTAAATTTTAGGGACTAAAACAAACTTTTGGCAAAGTTTAGGGAGCAAAATAATATTTTACCCTTTTTTTTAATAATTACTAGAGCCAAGGGTAGTTTTGTAATTCAATAATTAGCTTTCCTAGGTATACTGGAATTAGGGTATAGTCCTAGTAGTCTATATAAGTGTGCTATTGTACTACTATGGAGATAAGTTTGATTAATTAAAAAACTTCTCTTGCAATTTTTAAAATGGTCAAGTGCTTAGTTTGACCAATCCTAAATGTTGACTCCTAGGTTTATTTCTTGTTTGGTGCTGACTCCTAGGTTTTCTATATTTATTTTTTGTTATTCAATTTTTCTTGTATCCATTTTGCTTTTGTCATTCATCAAATTGGTTTCAGAGTTTATTGTTCTACATCTTAAGGTACCAATATATCCAATGGTGAAGACAAAATCTTAATCTTCGAAACCATCAAACCCACAACAGACCACTAAGAACACATCAAACCATCAAACCCACTACATAAAGTGTACTGCACCAACATATTTTGGTTATAATTTTGTTTAGATTTAATGCCCAAGGGCCCCTGCTCCATGCAGCAGATTAATGGTTCTGCCTCGCCCCTTGGTAGGTGCAAGATGGGTTTGTCAATGTCACCCTTTTCCAGACAGGATTGTCCCCATTGCGTCACAGTGAAGGATTCTTCTGTTTCTAGCCAACTTAACAAGTGTACACAAACTCTTTGTCCAACACAAATTTTCGAAAGAGATTCTCCTCGAGAAAATCAGAGCCACATATGATACATTATAAATACTAATGCAGTTGATACATTTTTCTTTTCTTTTCTTTTTTTTTCTTTTTTTTCTTTTTTTTGTTTTAGGAAAAAGCAATAAACAAAAGGAAGAATAGCCAAGGAGTCCTTCAAACAATACAATATGCCAAAGAAAAGAGGAATAGGTCATAAGGAGGATCATATTATGCCTCAAGTAATATTTTTTTATTAGTAAGCCACACATGCACCCAGCGTATCTTGAACCCACAGTCTCACCCTCCAGCTTACCTTCTTTTTATATAATTTTATAGTTGGGGGTGGAGGGATTTGAACAATGGACATCTCACTTGGAAACACCAGGTCCCATTTGAGCAACAAGACTCTTGGCCACCCTCCACCTTACTTGAACAATGGTAGGTGCCATTTGAACTAGAGCTCACATGCATAATGTTTTAAGTAGAATCATCTCCTAATTGAACCCTTCAATTCAGCAAAGGATGTGTGCAACTCCAGTTGAAGATCAGTGCACCCACAAAAGAACCCAATACCAAGTTCTATACGTCCTTTAATTTGTGGATATAAAATTCCATTAGCCTCCACAAGCTACTAAAACTTAGAATAATTCCAGAACACTCATACCAATGATGAGCCTTTATTTTCACTTTCAAATGGGAACTGGCCAGATTACCGTTCAAGCTGTTTGATCAGATTACCATAATCTCTCTGCATTTTAAAGACTCCTGTCATACAAAATTCTTGTTCTTTACAGAAACAAAACAAAAGGCAATGATCCTTGAAAATAGATAGACACGGTGTTATGGCACATAGTGTGGTTAAGAGGAAAATATCCTCTTTGGAAGCCTAAGATTAAGGGAAAGTGCAAGAATAGGAGCTTAGTGTAGGTAATTAGGTTCTTAGTATTTTATTTTATGTTCTATTTAGTTTGTATAGAGGTCTTCGGTTTTATTTTACAGTCTTTGCTGGCTTTGGCTTACAGCCACCCCCAAACATACATATATTTTGAAGGCATGGAATAGACTAACTGGTTAGCTAGGTAGCTCAGGATACTACAAGTATTCTATCAACAGTTTTAGCATTTTAGCTTTGAGTGAGTTGCTTTCTGCCGACTCTTCTACAAGTTTATGATTATCAAGATCTCCTCATGATAGACGGAATGATGATCTAGACTTTTTTTGGATAATATAGGGAAACTTTCTAATGATGAGCCCTTTGGACTTGCCTCTAACCAATAAAATTTACAGGCAATTGACCCCACCTGCCAGAATCCGTTGCCAGTATCCAAAGGCATTCACCCATTACATTCTAAAATAAAGCCCATAAGATTCCCAAAAGTCTAAAATTGTAACCAGTAAAGAGTTTGTGAAACAAATTGAAAATGACCTTATGCAAGTTACAAAAAGCTATTAATCAATGTCATGTACACAAGAAGCATTTGACCTTACTTGGCGATTCGTAGCGGTAACATGCTCAGCTGGAATCCGGATTTCAAGCGTAGGGCCGTTTAAAGAGCTTTCTCCATTTTTTTCAGCTTGTGATGCTTTGTACTCCTTCCACAACTTTATCAGTTCTTGCATGCATTCGCCAACTTTATAAACAACAGAAGATACTTCAGCTTTACCTGAAACACTCCCAGATTTTAGAATATAATAGACATGCAAAGGAACCCTATCTAATACCTACATTGGTAAAAAACAATCAACTTCCAATATATACAATAATGGCTCATAATGTGTTGTGACATAAATGAAATATGAAAGTGAGGAAAAAAAAATTACTGACGATTGCACTTGCTGAAAGTCAATAATCAAAGAATAATATCTTAGGATTTTTTTATGAATATTAAAATTTTATAAAAGGAAAGAAAAGAGTGAGATCCTAAAATAAGAAAACTAGAGGGAAAAAAAACTGATATGAAAAATTACAAACACCTAAAATTCCAGAAATGACAACAATTGACACCCCCAATTGCCTTCAACCAATTGATAAAAAAAATTAAAAAATAAAATAAAAACCCTTCAAATATGAATCAGCAGAGGAATCCTGTCTTCTAAGTCTCGATCCTGCTGGTGCTTCACTAATGATACAACTTCAGACTAATCAGTCATAAGTCGTGTGAGAAAAAAAGGTAAGATCATTGAAGAGCAATAGGTCTGTTATGAGAGCAATCAAAAATGAAATTCTACTTTATTTGAAAGAAATATGGAGACTACTAGTGAGACAAGGATCACCACCAACAGAAAGAAGTTAAGGAATTCCGAATTCATTAACTACATCAAAATATAACATTGAACCTGAAGCTACAAAAGAGAGGAGCACGGGAGTGTCGTGTGTGTGTTTAATTTAAGAGAATTTTCTAAATGGAACCAATATTCAAAAAGGTCTCAATTGTTCAGAAATTTTTTTTTTATATAAGTAATGAAAAATATATTTTAAAAGAAAACATAGCAAGTACACTGGGGGTGTACTCAGGGATAAGTACAATTAATTCAAATTACAATGCTCAAATATATCTAAAAGAGTAATACATTGAGGAGAACGAAGAAAAAGGCTTTAATTCAAGGATAGTCCGCTCACGTCCCTCAAAACTTCTAGAATTCCGTTCTAGCCAAAGACACCACATAATGCAATGTGGCACAGCCTTCCAAAAAGCTATGTTTATATGTCTGCAAAAAGAACCCTTCCAAGCTGCGAACATATCAATAACTCTCTTCAGCATAATCCATTGAAGTCCAAATAAACAAAACGCCATTGTCCACAGCTCAAAAGCTATAGGGCATTGAAGAAAAAAATGATTAAGATTTGCATAGACTTGGTGGGTTTTGAACCCATGACCTCACTCTTCAATATTCTTATGAGAGAAGTAAATGCCATTTGAGCTAGAGCTTATTGGTCTCCCTTGCGGAAGATTGAAGACTATAAATAGGAATTTGTTCTTCTTTAGTTTGAGTGGCTTCAAAGATCTTCTCCAAAGTACATTCTCTCATTGCTTAATATTTCCAAATTCTAGGATAGATATATACATATCCTAGTTCTAAAAATAGTTTAATTCAGCTAATAAGGAAAGAAAAGGTATAATTTAAATATTGGAAGAATTATGGATGCTTAGAAAAAAAGAAATTTACTTTTTGGCTGAATTTTCAGGTTTCAATAACAATGAATTTGATAAAGATTTATCCTCTATCACTCCACAAACCACCTCCCAAGACCCCCTCCCCAAACAAAAACAGAAGGCAACAACATAGTTGATAACTCAGGATAAGCTTTACTGGAGCCGAATTTTTAGGTTTACTGGATAGCATCTCCCAAAGCGTCAACAGCTGCAATCAGAACTCAGATAATGCCTGTGCATGCACACCCATTCACAAGGATGCGCATTCCCTAGTTTTGCAATATAATCACTAAGACAATTGTAATAATAGTAAATTATATTCCAAAAAGATAACAGATATGTATCAAACAATAGATATCAAGACTAGCACACAGAGGAAAAGCTTGCTTAGTATCATATGTATTCTAATTCTCAGATAAAATTAAATGCTAAAACCCAAAGTGAAAACTAGAAAGACAGATATTAATGCAAATAAAATTATCACAAAATGCAAGGTAATATTGGAGCTGCACAAATAAGAGTAACTTCTGTAGAAATTTTAATTCATTCACCAGCACACAAATTCTGTTACTAGAGTGAGTGAAAAGAAGTTCCATTCGACAAGACAGAACAAAGCAGCTTACCTTGAGACCTGAAAAACATAACAAGGCAAACAAAATCAAAATGTGTTTAACCACCTTGGGGAAAAAAAGACAATATTAAGATTTCCATTAAACAATAATAAGTATCCATCAAAGAGAGTATACATGTAACATCGTCTGCAAATAAATAGGAAAATGAAGAAAAGCATTGTATTCACATCATTGATTTATATGGTTGAAGGGTTGACTTGACAAACAAGGTTTATTAACAAATTTAGATGCAATATTAATGTAATATTCGCATAATTGATTTATAAAATACATAATGCCCACTTTTCTGAGGTTAAAATGTTGATTGAAAATGTGGTTTATTAACAAATTTAGGTCCAATATTACAGTTTGTGCATGCATGAATGGATATGTAGAGCTCATTTTTACGTACAATTTTTAGGAATACAAAAGAAATTCTTTTAAGATAAATAAGCTTGCAAGTAAGACAGCAACCAAGGAAAATAGTATGACACACCCTTCATTGTCTGGACCACGAGACCTAAAACGGTGCTCACGGTTTGCCACTTGAGGGCTGCCCCTTGACCGCTGCATCCTCTTACGTTGTTGAACTCCATAATTATAGACTTCCCTTTCCCTTTCAGTTGCCCCTTCCCCTTCCGCACATCCATCATCTGATTCTTTATCATCACACCTACGCTTTTCAGTTATATCTCCTTCAATATCATTGCTTTCTTTCATCCTCTCTCTTGCTTCCCTATCAACATTTTTCCAGCTATCAAAATCTTTCTGCTTCTTCTGCTCTGATGCCGGATTTTCCTGCTCAGGCATTCTTAAAGATCCATCCCCTAATTCCTTCTCATTCTGAGAACTCTCCTTGTCTACTCCATTCCATGAGTCTCTCTTGGTATGATCCTTCTCTCTCTCCCTTAGCCTTTCCCTGTCTTTTGAAAAATCCTTCCTCTCCCACCTCTCTGCATCTCTTTCCTCCTTTGTTGATTCTTTGTACTCACTGCTGCTATTAGCGACTTGCATACCACTCCTACGATCACTTCTATCCTTATCTCTTTCTCCCCAATCCCTATGCTTCACATCTTTCCTCTTTCTATCCTTATCTTTCAATTTCTCTTCACCCTTTGAATCAACTTTGTTTTCCCCAACAGCCTCATGAGCTTCCACATAATCCCTCTCTTCAGTTGCTGATCCTTCCTTTCCAGCCTCAATGGTGCCTTCTGAATTACCACGTGGACCAGTCCAAAAATTTAAATTAACTCCACTTGGGGCATCAGGATATCTTTTTCCCCTGTGGTGTTCTTTTGATTCTTTCCTATTCAAGTGACTATTTGCTGCACCATAACCATCCTTCTCCATCTTTGCATCACCTTTAGGATCATTATAACTTTCCCTATCATATCTTGTTTCCTTATTATCATCCCCTCTACTTTCAAATCTTACATCCTTTTCACTCTTTGCAATCACAGCGTCCCTCGTCACCCAATACGACTCTCTCGTATCCGTCTTTAAATCTCGGTTCTCAAACTGTACATCTCTACTATCCTTGGAATCCCCCAACTCCAACCTGTTTTCAGGATGATCTACATGTGAATCATTCAAAGGAGCTTGCATCCAATATGATGAACGAAGAGGAGATCTTCTATCCGCATCACGAGGTTCAGTCCGGGGAATCTTAGGCATCCGAGCATCTTGACCCATCTCATATGGGGAATGGTACTCACCTGAAACTGTAGATGACAACTTAGAGTATCCACCCGAATCCTCATGTGGGTATTTCGAGGATGAGGAATGACCACTCTCTTCATGAGTTCTTTTAGGAACTCCACTCATAATGAATATCCAGTATAATTACACAAATCAATCTTTTATCCAACACAACAGCCAAAACTAAATCAGCTTCTTTTACTTCTCAAATATTCGGAGCATTTGATAATTACCACCTACAAGCAAAAAAAGAGGGGGAAAAAAAAAAGGGTCTAATAAGGTCAAAACAACTTCACATTACAGTAAAAATCATTCACAATTAAACAAAAAAAGCATGAATTGTTAACTCTTAAAGTTTTAATTTTTAGCTTCCGTTGTGACCAATCGACCTAAAACATTATACTACCGTACTTTTTTTTTCTCAGCAACCAAACAGAGGAATAACGAATTCTCTTCAAGGATACCACTTTCTCTCTCACAAAGAAAATTTAAAAAAAAAAAAAAAAAACCTTTTTACAAGTTGTGGAAAACAAAGCAATTGCCTAATAGAATCCCTTTACTAAGGTAGGGAAGCAGATACTTTTCATTCCAACTTCCGAGCTATTTTCTCGGCTGCCAAAAAGAGCATTAAACCAATTGAAATAGGAAGAAGAAAAATAAAAGGGACATTGTTAAAAGAAAATTTTAACCTTTTACTCTCAGATCTTCAAGAAGCTTATACACACACACACACACACATATATATATATATAGATATACACGCACACAAATAGAGAATGAATGAAACGGTATCGTTTTAAGGCGCTTAGAGCAGAAGGAAACCCTAGAAAAAAATGAATTGAAGAAGAAAGAGTGTGGGTAAGAGAGCGAGAGAGAGAGATTAGTGACCTTGTTTCTCGATCATCGGTCTCTGCGACTCTTTCTTTTCTTTCTGTCTTTGCGTGTTGTGTGTTTGTGAGTGCGAGCGCAGGACACAACATTTTTATCTGACCTTTTAATCCGACGCCGTTTCGGTTACAATGTGAGGGCTGGATTCGGGTATAATTGAACCGTGCTTTGTGGGCAGACCATGACCGGAAAAAGGGTCCGGTTCCCAGTTTTTACCGGACCGGTTTAGGGTCTGGTTTGAACCAGCTGATCCAATCCAATTTTTAAAACCAAGGGGCAAACTTCCACTTCTCTCTTCTTCTTTTTTTTCTTTTTTCTTCTTTTACAACTTACAAGCAGCTAATTTCAAAAGAGTTGTAGACCAATCTAATCCAAAAACTCCACTTTGCTTCTATTTTAACTAATCTTTTATATATATATATATATATATAAGTCTATAAAACCCTAGTTCAAATGAAGACACAAGCAATACTCATTAAGCAAATACCACATGTAAAGATATTGTATGACAGTCCAATTGGTTATCCAAAAGGCAAAAGAGGTTCTCCATGGTTGGTCTAAGTCAGGATACATAGCAAGAAAGTGATTGTGGTGTTCTAATTATGGAGGACTCTGATATTTTTTTGGATCTGACTTCAAGGGTCAAGGTCTTTATTTGGTTTTTTTATGTCTGGAGAAAGGATATATATATATATATATATATATATCTTTACTTTATCTCTATTTTATTTAAATATTTTTTTTTCTCTATCTATATATTAATATTTTTTTCCTTCATGTCGTTCTCCAATTTCAACAATTGTTCTTCTGAACTTCCAATCATATTCCATCAAGTTAACATTACTTTAACAAATTTTTTTTCTCCCCATTTTTGCCACTATTTTTATTGCAAATATTGCTTGTCTTTATCTTTGATGTTGTTGTTGTGATTTTTTAAGACAAGGAAAGTAGCGAAGGAGTCAATGGGATGTAGGAGCAGTGGGTGATGGGAGGTCAATTGAGATAGATGAGATGATCAATAGGTAAAGAGGGAGGCTGTTTTTTCAAACACCCTAGCAAAGATGGCAAAAGAAGGATTGTTGGTTTTTAGGACACAATTGGTGCAAATGCGTGTAGCTACCTCTATAGCAAACTATGTGGAGAGGACCAATGATCTGAGGAGCCATTGCCATTGCATGGAATTGCTGATGGTTGATTTGGTTGGTGATGGTGAATCAGAGAGAGATTAGGGAAAATATATAATAACAAAAAATGGGATACTGGGCTACAATAACTCAATATATTAAGTTACTGTTCATAAATTACTTTTTGACTAAAGCTTATTTAGCCTAATGTAAGAGCTTCTTAGGTGAGTTTAGCTACATTTTACCTCAAAATTTTTAGTTTTTTGAGCTTGGCGTGACATGTGAGTACTCTAATAAGCACAATAATAAATAAATAAATAAAGCCTATTACACCCTAATGATGATATTATGTTAATGGGTTTAGCTTCCTTTTAGTATAGCGACATAGGTACGACACATCAAATCAAAGAGTTTGTTCTTCTAAATCTCGTAAATAATCTATGATTACTTCTATATTAAATGTTACTGCAATTTCTCTTTCAATGTATAAAATCAAAGAGTTTGTTGAAATATCATCTTCCATTTTTTTTACAAAACCTAATTTTAATAATATTCATAGTTTCAATGCTCACTTTGTAGTTGTATAGAAACTAAATGCAAGCAAAAGAATAACAACTCTATAAGCAAGTTGGTAGACTTTTAGTCTTTAGACCCTCCTACCCATTGGCGTAATTCAAAAATACTTGACAAATTTTTGAAGTTCAAATGCCAAACTACATTGTGCTAATATTGATGAAGTTCCATTTCTAACACTTTTATTTATTTATTATTATTTGTGAAGTCTTGAGATTAAAACTTGTTTACGAACAAGCATATATTATTAAATCTAAAATATTCATGTGCCTCTCAAGGATCTAGTGTCGATATAAGTACAAGTAACTATGGGTGTAAATGCCCGCAACAAGTTTTGGGTATCCTAGTAGGAAGTACGCCTCAGCCTAGGGTTGACCAGGTGGTTGTTGTAAATGGAGTTGGTACCTAGATTAGGTATACGAACCATATATATAACACACTTGTGGAATGACTGATCTTTACCAAAGCACGTGTCCGAAGTTTAGGTATGAGGATGGGAAGGTGTTAGGCACCTAACCCCACCCGACTCGTAGGTCAGCCTCCACTCATTGTGTTTCAAATCCTAGTCCCATTAAAGGGCTTTCTAACATGTCATTCTAGGCTCACACACACTTGAACATACATCTAAGCATTCAACATGGCATTTCATCCCATTGCATCATATGGTATAGTCCTAGCATTCACATAATCAATTCATGTATTATCTAAAAGTAGTAGACATCAATAAGGCAATAGCATGTGATCATGACATTTAATCAAACATATTCAACATCCTAGCAAGGCATCAAAGCCTTCAAACATAGATATCATTCATGTCACACCCATAATTCAAAGAAAGATGCATGCACACATTTGTATGCATGACTCACCTCACTTACTTTACTACATCACAGCATCTATGCATCAATGCATGTTCATGTTCTATGCATGTTCATTTTATTATTCAAGCATGTGAAACCCTAATCCTTAACTAACAAATAAACCAAAAGAATATGTTATCTCACTAACCTAAAGACCTAAACATACAAAACTAAACCAAACAAGAACAAACACATGTGAAAGAAACTGATCAAAGAAAATAAAACTAGAAGAACCCTAATTTTGGTTTTCTAGACACAAACATGCGTGCGTATGCACGGGGAATGCATGTGCATCCCATGTGCATGTGTATGCATGCATGAAGCATGCGCACGCATACACACCTAAAAACACAAACCTAAAAAACACAAAACAAATAATTAAAACTAGAAATCTAACAGCCTATCATGCTGCTAATATGAAAACTATACAACCTAAACTAACAAAAAAGATATTAAAGTAATATAATACAAAAGAAAAAAAAAACAAGAAAATGAAAAACAAAGATTGAACCTTTACCTCAACACTAAAACTCTTTTAGAGCTTTGATTTGACTATTTCTCTCAGTCAATCTAATCAAGAACAAAACCAAGAAAACTAGTAAGCTTAAAACTCAAAGGTCAAGACCAAAATAGGTCCCAACCAAATAAACTTTAACTTGAGGATGTTTTAGTATAAAAACTCTCTCTTTGATTCACTATTTTCTAGTGAATTTGGCGTATATTGGAAAAGAGCCTTTGGGGCCTTTTATAGTGATCATATAGGGGTGTACGGCGGGTCTCAGAAGATGTGGGATTTACTCTACACGATTTTATGTCCAAAAAGCTTTACTTACAGGTATTCTAAAATCCTACATGGGTGCGCATACTCAAGGCATGCATGTGCATGCTTCATGTATGCGTATGGATACTTAAAGGCATACATGTGCTTACGCGTGTATGTGTACGCATGCTTAGGGTTTGCCCTGCACATTTTCTTTACCAAAATCATCATTCAAGTCAAAGTTTCACAAGATTGGCCCCTAAATCAATTATGGGCCTTTGAGTGATGTCGTTATTGGAGAACGGGGACTTGGATTGTAAGGGATACAAAATAAGATGTCTATAGTAACTTCATAGCATACTCATTAAACCAATGATTAAATTCCTATTATCGAAAATCTATTATAGCATAAAAAATGTTTACTCGATAATAATACTCAATTGTATAGTCATCTTGCTGATGACAAGCTTGACATTGTCTCTTAGCATAATGAACATTCAAATTTGGAATGTATATTGCATGCCACACAAAATGATACCACATTGGTAAGCAAATCATCACATCCATCATCTTTGAAATTTTGGATGATTTCTTTAGCATATGAAACAAGGTACATATCATTTAAAAGGCCTTGATTAGCACTGCAAAGCTTGAAAAAGTAAATCAATAATCTCCAAAATTTCTTTCATGAGATGCAACATGAACACAACTTCAAATGAAGTCAATGCCTCTTAATCTGAGTCCACTTCCCATTTTGAAGGAATAGCTCCTTCATTAATGATTTTGAGTAAAACTATACATGTACTTAACATTTTTATTAAGATAGAAACCGACCTGAAGTAAGAACTCCAACGAGGATCCAAAACTTGTTGTAAAGAGCAAATTTGATTAAGTCCATCAAGTTCATCACTTTGATTAAGTCCATTAAATCCATGAAGTTCATTAATACCAACTATATATTCAACTTCATCATCTTTTGGCAACTTCTAATTGCTCATTATGTTTATACGAAGCACCAATAACATTGACAATTGAAGTCAATTTAGTAAAAAAAAATTGTTACAAATGTTGATAACTTCTCATGCCAATTGCAAGCTACATGTGAAACAATAAATGCAGCGAGCATATGGACAATTCTTTTGAAATCGAAACTTGTAATCCTTTTTGTTGGGTATACACATATGAGTGAAATCCCACATTGAATAATAATGAGAAGAATAAGTAGTTAATATAACATAATTGAGTACAAACTTATTGGGCTTAAGCTTTTAGGTTAAAGTATGTTTCTATATGTTATATTAATTATTGCCTTCAAATATTTTGAATATATAAACTATGATGAGATAATAACGAATATATCACACTTTTTAGGGCCTATGCCACAATGTTAGCGACATAAACAAGCCACCCCCCACCCCCCCCACTCGGCCATGTTCGTGGACAAACCTTCATCAACAATTATGCATCATTTTGCATCCCAAATTTAGATAAAGGTAGGATAAATAAGTCAGTTTTGCATACATAGTTGTAGTAGACAAAGATGTATTTCTTTATAAATTTGAACATGCTTGTCATATAAAGCCATTTAATAATATAGCTTGACATTGAAATAATAATATAAACTCATAAAACTTATCCCTGAAGATTCACTTTTAAATAATGCTAAAGACACAAACTATTTTACAAACTACTGATATAGTGAGTAATTATTAATAAATGAAAAATTAATATTAATGATAGGCTTAGATGAAAACCAATAAGAGATTGGCTATATCAACATTTTGTAAAAATGTTGTAAACTAATTTGTAGCTGTTGCATTACTCTTCACTTTTTAATGATAGTTTCCCTTTCAAGGAAACAAATTGTTTCTCTCTAAGGAAACAGATTGTTTCTCTCTTACGTTTTGCTTTGTCTATTTGTGAGGTATCACACATAACATCTATTGAAACGTCAAATACCTTCCAGCATAAGTTCCCACAGTGGAAGTCTAGTCTGTCTAGATGAGTAGCTGAATAAAAAAACAAAATCACATTAGATTTTTTTGGTTTCCAGTAAAGAGTATCTAATGTTTCAGATATATGCGACAACACACCCACAATATGTGAGCCCCCCACCTGGGGATGGAGGCAGCAAAGCTAACACTGTAAACTTTCAATTCTTCAAGACTTTGACCACGCTTGCTTATGCCCCATTTGAGCTCTAGATTAAATTCTCTCTTATTGCGATAATCTTAGCCACACAATAGCTAGATTTGACTGTATAGAACTCATTGTTGGAATGTGACCAAAACATAGCATCATTTGATTGTTGGAATGATCCTATTTCTGATCTATATTATAACCTCAGCATATATACCAGAAAATGCATCTGAGTTGCCGTTTACATAGCCAAAAATATACAAAATAAAAAAAAAAAAAAAAAAAAAATCTAAAGCTGCTGTTTGCTTTCAGCTGGGATCCTGAATTCTCTCATTGTGTAAGAGTCAAAGACGCACGAGTTTGGTCAGCAGAAATCTATTGGGTTGTCACACTCTTTGCAAGGTTCCGAGGCTGATCAACATTGAACCCCCTCAAGACCGTGAGATGATATGCTAGCAACTGCACCCAGAAAGGATGAGAATCAGAACTAATTACATATCAAGCTTGCTTGATGCAAAGCAGAAAAAAAATGCTGGTAAAATTGGCAAGAACGAAGAAATATACAAGAAAATATAGAACTGTCAACAATTGTGGATGGAAAAGTAGTAATACAATTCTATATTTTCTTCTCTATTGCTCTATCTTTTGGGAAATAAAATGGTATATGAACTATGAAGGCATTGCATTCAAAGACAAACCTCTGAAGATTGAAGAAAAAGAATGTCATAGATGCATTGTACATGTATTCTGAAAAAGCAAATTCTTTAGAGCTAGAAATTCTAAGTAACATGTGTCTTGTCATTCTTAAACTTTTAAGAGTTATTGCAACCTAAATACATTCAAAAACATGTGCACAGCACTGACTCACAAGGGAAAAGATTGACATCCAAAGAAGATAGCATAAATGACAAACGAAAGTGTAGATGCATACAATGAGTAAAACCAATTATGCTATGGCCCCAGTTGCCAGGACACTCTACACATGGTTATTGAACTAACTACTTATTATCTAATGGTCCGTTTGGACTGAGGGGGAGGGAGGGAGGGAGAGTAGAGTAGAGTAGAGTAGAGTAAATTTGGCCCAAAATTAGCCTATTTTTAGCCAACTCTACTTTTCTCCCCTCCACTCCCCCTCCTTCCCCCCTCAATCCAAACAGGCCCTAAATGTTCATCATTACTACCCTCACATAAATTATTAGGATTCAAGTCTATGACATCAGTAGAAATTATCTGACAAACTCTAATTTCAGATTGCAGGAAAAGATAAAAAGTAAATATCCTGAAAAATTGCAGGAAACATACCTGTAAGGGGATTATATTAACAACAGGTTGAAGACAATCCTCAACCTGCGGAACCTCAATTACGCGACAAGATTCCCCAGGGCACACTGCAGCAGCATCTCCTTTTGAACACATCACTATTAGCCGACCTTTGCGGGCATGAAGTTGCTGAATTACAGACTGCTGCTTGCTGTCAACAAAAGAAAGATGTCAGTATGAAAATAAAAATTTTGGGTGACATAGATGCTCCTATGACAGAATTCTAACCTGAAGCAAGCATCACGAGTAGCAATCACAACAATAGGGAGATTTTCATCAACTAGTGCCAAAGGACCATGTTTCATTTCACCTGCAAGTATTCCTTCACTATGCATAAGAGCCACTTCCTTTACTTTCAAAGCACCCTCCAGAGCAGTTGCATAATTGTACCCTCTCCCAAACACAAGGAGTGACTGCTCAGCAATCAACAGTTTTGCAAGATCCTTCATTTCCTGATCAAGATGCAACACCTCTCTGACTTTGTCTGCAAAAACAAACGAGAGAGAATTAATTTTTCGATCGTTGGCCTACTTCTTTGAAAAAGACACTACATCCCAAAGTAATGAGAGAAGCTGAGTACTTACTTGGCAAGTCAATCAGACCGTCTATTGTAGCTTCTCTTTTGGCTTCATTGGAAATGGTATCACCTCCAATTGCTAGCGCTAACATGGCCATCACTACTATTTGACTTGTGTATGCCTATTAAAGATAGTGATAACATTAAAAACTGACAACATAAATAACCAAAATAAAATTTGTATAATTGCAATATTACCTTGGTACTTGCCACACCAATCTCAGCACCAGCATTTATATGAACACCACAATGCGTATGCCTGGCTATTGCACTACTGACAGTGTTTGTTATGCCAACACATAATGCACCATTTTCTAAAGCATATTCCAATGCAAGTAAAGTATCTGCAGTTTCACCGGATTGACTAACAAAAACAGCTGTGTCTTCTCGATAAATTGGTCCTTGCCGATCCAAGAGATCACTAGCAACTTCCATTGTAACAGGGACACCTGTAAATTTTCATATAAAACAAACAAGAAAAAAAAGTAAAAAAAAAATAACGGAGTTTATAATCTGCAAAACCTTACTGACAGTCACAAAGTAATACCAGAAAGTTCTTCCAAGATGGGTCTTGCAGCTAAAGCAGCATTATAGCTCGTTCCACAACCAATGAAAACTATCCGCCTGCTACGCCTAATTGTTTTAAGGTGATCTTTCAACCCACCCAAAAGAACTGTCTTGGCTTTGTGGGAGCCTCCACGAATTAGCCTCCCCCTCATTGTGGTTGTCAGAGATTCCGGTTGTTCATGAATTTCTTTCTGCATATAATGTTCATACTTTCCTTTATTTATTTGCTCAACCTCCATCTCAAGAACAGATAATGCACGTTGCACAGAAGCAGGCCTAGAAAAGGAACCGCCATGTTTTCCCTTGTCACTATCGAACTTCAGGATTGTTACCCCTCCATCCTGAAGCAAACACCATCACAAGAACAATTGACAATTACAAATTTATATGACACCTTAAGTTTTGACATCAATATTAATGAAATTAGAAACAGAATTAGTCTCCATAATGTCTTTAATATGGCAACAATACATATAGCAATATTACAGCAAAGAAATGCTTGCGGGTCTTATTTTTTCCTTTTTCTCTCAAGACCTAAATAGGTTTCTGGTCCACTGAGTAAAAGATTCATAGAAAAGAGGCCATAAGACTACTGTAAGCCATCTATTTCTTAAAGGAAAGGTGGAATCAACAGTTTGATCTGCCTTCGCTCTGCTAGGTAGGAGTTGGGCAGCTCCCAGTGACATCTTTTTTTCATAAATGAAATTAGAAGGTGCTACAGAAGTTATATTTGGCCAATATATTGAACCTATGCGTATTCGTAGAGAGAGAGAGGATGAAATAATGCAAAGGATACATTGGGTGTATTAATTATCTTCCAAAGGGCCTAAATTTCAGTCACTATAGATAAATATGAATTTTTTTATCTGCCAAAACCACAAAACATATATATACAATACAGGAATAAGGCACTTGCCAAGCCCAAAAGACTAAATGGGAAAACTCATAGAGTACATGTCATACACAATAAAATGATTAAAATGAAGTACCGTACCTTAAGATGAACTACTTCACCATCCTCAATAACCAAAACTTTCTTTGTGTGTTCAACAACAGCATTGGCATCACTGGATAAGAAAAGTTCTTTGGGATGATCATTCTTTGAGAGGAATTTTTCATCATGAAATGCTGATGCATTGTTCATGTTTTCTGTTAAATCCTGAGACAACAGCCGTGATGGACAACCAGAGAAAAATAAATCAAATCAGACAGAAGGAAGGTTACATTTAATTTATGCACAAAATGCAGGAGATTCATAACCAAAAAAGTGTTTGCTAAGTTACACAAGCACCCCATAAGTTTTAAACCCTAGACTTCATCTTCTACCTCATTCTTTAGATGGGAGAAACAAACATTTGAGCTAAAGCTACAAAAGAGTTCATAACAAGGATTTGGTGGCATAAAATCATACTAGTAAAAGCTTAAATCTTTTCACATTTATTCTTGTATAACATCAACATATAACTTACTTTGACACCAAGGAGCAATGGACTGCCACGTTTGCAAGCAATCAATTCATTTGGATAGTGCCGGCTTTTAAAAATAAGAGCATAGGCTCCTTCAAGATGCCTCATAACTTCAAGCACCACTTGACTAAATGTGACAGTCTGATCACCTGCAACATAAATGATCAAATGCTCTAAGCTAATGTCACTTTAATTATGCTTTAAAATTCAAACAAAATTGAAAAAAAAAAAAAAAAAAAAAAAACCTTCAGAAAAACACCAGCAATAAAATTATAAAAAAGCACCACATCCTGAGAAACATCAGTACAAGCAAAACATCATTATTGAGTTAACTAATGTCAGTGAAGAGAAAACAGTATGGTGCTTTCATTCAAAAAGATAATATATGGCCTTAGATAGGTCCAAATGGTTTACTTAACTCGAGCATTTTATACTTATTTGACTAAATGAATTCCTATCAGACAAAAGCATTTGCTACATAACTCGTTTACTACTAGTGGGTTATAGTCATTTCCCTATGAAAAGTGAAATTAGTTTTCAGTCAGCTTCATATAAAGAGTGAGGCTGCCATTTTGCTCCTCCAATTTCGCTAAAATTTCACATTAGACAAGTGCGTCCATCAGCCATAAGGGTGAGAGAAACACCAACCATGCTTAGAAGAGGGGCCCACTTTATAGCACAAGCTCTATGCACTGTACATGTATGTACATAGCTACCACATACAAAAGTGCATGTCTTTTGCTAATTACAGTAATGCATATACGCAGATGTATAATATGTTTTCATCAACATGAATGAAAGAGTTGTAAATAGAAAGATAATGCTATAATATACTCAGAAATGTCCATTGATATTCTAGAGCTATTTTACTACTTCATCGGCAAAGTAGCTGTACTAAATGAGTTTCTTAAAATTCACAAAAGCACTTTTCTATTATTTAAGCTAGCAAACAGACTTTATTCACAACTTAAGGTCACCTTCTTCATTTGCTTTGTCAAAAACAAATTTGGCAAGCTTTGGAATTACTTCTGTGTCTGTTTCAGATTCAAATGTGAACCCATGTCGGACTAGAGTTTCCTTTAATACCTGAAGATATAAAATATAAGAAAATAACTCAGCGAAAGCCCATAGATAAGTTTACATATGCAAATTGAAAACACTGTTTCTTTAAATTGAATACAATTCTAAAGAAAAAAATCCACATGAACATTGTTGTTATTATTACAAAAGCACATGCATTATCTACTCCACAACCACAATGACTACTGTCTCAACTCTCAATCACATGGCTAACATGTACTGCACAGCTTCCATCACAACCACCAAATACTCTACAGTAATAACCACTGTGTTGCTCTAGCAATCATTCGACAGCCTCAATGCCACTGTAACATCCTCCACCACCATCCAACAACCAGGGTTCAATATCCTGCATTGATGGCACACCTGTCGGACTCACACAAAATCCCCATCACCTTTTTGACACCATGCTCACACAAGCTATCCCAAATTAAGTAAATACTTATTATTACCAAACCATTGATGAAAAGCATTTCCAAATGTGTCAAAAAACTAAAACCCAAGAAAAGCAACAGTTTTTTAGAGAACCTAAAAACCATGAACAAATCTAGAAATGGCTTACATGGACTTGAGAAACGCTTCTCATATGGAATCTAGTATAACTGGAGTAAGATTTTATAAATCAAAATATGAATCAGGAAAAAAAAATTGACCTAATTAAGGACGTGTAAAATGAACTCTATATCCATTTGCAACAGTTTGATCCTCACCAAACAGGATGCAAACATAACCTCACAAAGCAATAGCAACAGCAAAAGTAATGTAATATGCTACTTATATTACTTAGCCATTCTTTGGTAGAGACTCAAGCCAAGTCCAAGACCAGCAGCAAAAAATGCTGCCTACTCCCATGAGAATTATAGAATTGAGAGAACACATCAGTCAAGTAGAATGCATCTTAGAGGAGTATTATTACCAAAAAAGATCTGTAAGGGAATTAAAAATAATAAAGAAAGGAAACATCTAGCTGCAAAAATATTAAGCAAACCTCATAGTTAGTAATAACCCCGTTATGAACAACCAAGAAGTCATTTCCATCACCAGAGCTCTGAGGATGGCTGTTCCTCTGAGCTGGCTCTCCATGGGTTGCCCACCGGGTGTGCGCTATGCCAGCATGGACAGAAAAGGATTCATCCAAATTCAAATCTGTTTCGGCAACCTCTGAAAATACCAAAATCACCATTAGTTTTACATATATATATATATTGATAAGTACGTTTTTGCCCCAAGGGCCTCAGGAAGGGGAGATTCTAGTGACATATGCTTCATGGGGTGTTGCCCCCAACCAATTATGTTATCCTTTAGAGTTACCCTTAGTTCTACATTCAATCATGTTAACGAAAAGATAACAAACTAGATTGGTCCATTATATTGTCGAACACACATGAGCTTGTTCACGAGCTTCTTAACTAACTTATTCTTTTCTCACAAAAAGTAAACAGCACAAATAAAAATTTTTCTCCCTTCACAAATCTATGCTATATATTTAACAAATAAATTATAGTTGAAATTATATTATTTGAGTTAATTAGATGGTATGGTTTTCTTTGTTGATAAATTAGTTAGATAGAATGAAATTCATTTATGAACCTATAAAACTAGATTTACCAAAGTTGTATTTTTTAAAGATTATACATAATTTTTACCACAAAATGGATTATTTATGTATCAATAAATTAAAAAGGCTAATTTGCTATCTTAGGAACCTATTTAGAAAATTACACAATCTAGTATCAAGCTTATATATGAATAATTTTATGTATTTATACATATAACTATATGGGATTTTTTTTTTTTTGTGAAGAAAATAAACATACAGAATATTAAGTTAAGTTAAAATTGCAAAGCTTATCCTCGGTCGAGAATAGCAGCCACTTATGATATTACGTATATTCAAATAAAGCCGCATATTCGCATTATAAAAAAAAAAAAAAAAAAAAAGTCTCATACTCACGAACTTGTTCACACACGCATTATTATGTTTGAACTCAGCTGATTTAATAGTCAAACCTAAAATTGGACTTGACCTTAATTTGTTTGCTAAATAGACAAACGTCCAAGAAAAAAGAAAAAGAAAAAGAACAAGAAAAAAAGACAAGGAATAACTACAAAAAAAAGAAATGAGAATGCATTACAAACAGAAAGATTGAGACCCTGACCCTCCATGGCCCACATCCCAAAAACTTGAATTAGATCAGATGTTAAACGTTTTTAACATTTTGAAAGAGAAAGAGAGAGAGAAAGTCCATGTTTATTATTACAAATGAATAAATCCAACAATTTCTCTCCACCCCTTTTATTGTAGCAATTTGGGTGTGTCAGTAAGTATTGTCAATTGGGTGTGGGTGTGTTGTTGATGACAAATACATCACTATTCTCCATCAATCATATCTAGAGACAAAATAAAATGTTACAAAACAATATAATACACAGTTTGATCGGTGAAAAAACATTTGACAAGGCAAAGAAATTAGAAACTGTAAAAAAAATCATTAATTAAAAATCAGACAGAATTCTCGGAAATTAAACAGAGCATCAAAATCAATCAAAACCCAAAAAGGAAAGGAAAGGAAAGGAAAGGAAAAAAAAAATCAGAGACAGAGAGAGAAGGGACCTTGATAGACGGATTTGACAAGGGACTCGATGTTGCCCTCTCTGCGAAAAACGAGAGGGGGCTGAGAGACGGTGGAACTGTGGGAGGAAGACGATGATGGAATTGGATCGGAGGAATTTGAATCGATGGCGATCCCAGCAGAATCGTAGCCTCTGTATTCCAAACGGCGGAGGCCATTGAAGAGAACCTGAAGAATATACCTCCTCTCTTTGTTCACGTTGTAATTCAAATACGCAAATATTCCACACATTCTTCTTCTCCTTCTCTCTCTCTCTCTCTCTCTCTTGCTTCCTTCTTCTTCTTCTGCGAAATTTAAAAAGAGCAGAGAGACGGAGGAGGAGTGGACCGGTTGGACAAATTTGACTTTCTGACTTTCTTTCTTTTTTTGGGTTTTTCAAGAAATAAATATGGGATTTTTTTTTTTTTTTTTGATAAGAGAAAAATGGGATTTTGTTTGTCGATTAGTTGGTTGGGTTTCACTTTTTCAGTCAGTTTAAAAATCGGGTTGAATTAAGAGATTAAATAGAGGATAATTGTGTAATTTGAATGTGCATCATAACTTGCTGTTGTGGCACTGCATGATTAGCCTCAATAGAGTCAACACTAAAATCATACGTGTTTTTCTGGATTTATTGGCTCAACTGGGCCTGCCTGCATACACAACACAACCTGTAGGCAAGCATTTAAAAAAAAAATATATATATATATATATTTATGTAATAATTAAAAAAAATTAATAATAGAGAGTGCAAAGGGTGACATGGTCGTTTGGGGGAAATTTTCAAATTTGGGTAGTTTCCTGACCTTTTCCCGGACCTTCACACGTAGTTAAGGAAGGATACCTATCTTGTCTTGTATAGAAAATACAGAAGAAGGAACGATATCTATCTTCTATTTATTTATCTATCTTTTTTTTTTAGAAGATATTTATTAGTCTCTCTATATATCTATCTATGGCAATAATTCAAATTTCATAAATTATTCTTGATCTATATCATATCATATCTAATTATATTATATATTTGCACGTGATGAGGTTTTTTTTTTTTTTTTTTTTGTCTATTATCGTAATTTTTATTTTAAAATTTTTTTTAGATAAGTTTGTTTTAAAGACATAAATTAGTAAGAAAATATCCTATTTTATAGACATTTTAAGTTGTTGTCCTCAAGTTTTTTTTCCATTAAACCTAAGGTTAAGGTTTTTTTTTTTTTTTTTTTTTTGATAAGAAAGGTTTAGGGGGTATTTTTGAACTGTATAAAAGTCAAGTTCAAAGAGATGAAATTTCTTATAAATAATATAGATAATAGTTGAATCTCAAAAGGGCCATGTTGACGAAAATTGTTAACCCATGTTTAACAATAATTGTTAGATTATGTTTAACAAATATTATCAAATTATTATGTTTAACAAATGTTGTCAAATTATGTTTAACAAGAATTGGTAAATTATGTTTAACAAACATTGTCAAATTATGTTTAACAAGAATTGTTATTTAGTCAAATTCATCAAACATAATTTCGCCTATATGCCTTTTGGCATATGAGTTTTATTGATGTGAGTAGTACTCATTCAAGATAATGTATCTCTTAATTACAATCCCTTCTTTCAAGGGAAGATCATTCAAGATAAGTTTATTTATTTCATGTTTAAGGGGATATGTGTTTTTATTTCTTTGTGGATGCACCTACTAATTTATTTAGGTTGCCTACGTACCCTTGATAGGGATCAAGCCAATTCGTAGTTCTTAATGTGAGGTTTTAGATTTAAAATCCTCAAATATGATTTTGCCCAATTTAAATAATGGACATTTTAAGTCAAATACTTGGTGTTTAATTAGCATCAACTTAATTTTGCTTTTGGGTGAGATAATTGGTTTTAATCTCAAGGATAAGTCTTGTTTTTATGGAAATTGAACCAAGGATTCCCTCTTTGAGAAGTCGAATGTCCAAGCAATTTTTCCTTTATTTCATTTACTTCTTTGTAGGAATTTTAATGATATTTTGATTAAGGTTCCCAAATTTAATTAAGGGAAAGAAAACTCCTTTGTTTTAGGAATTTTATTTTTTATGAACATGTTTTAGGAATTGGGAATTGAAAAGTTTCCTCAAATCAATTTTTATGGTCATTTTATTTTGTAAATTATTAACTCTAATATTGATTAAGAAATTAGGAATGCCAAAGAATTAGTTATGCTGGAATTTGAAGGAATTAGAATCCCCACTTTATTTAAAATAATTTTGTGAGTCAAGTACTCCACTAATTTGGTAGAATCAAGAACTTCATTGAAATGTGGAAGAGTCAAGGACTCCATTAGTTTGGTTGAGTTAAGAACTCAATTAAAATAGAGAACTGTTACGTCCACAACATTTTTCACAACATTTTCACAACAAATCTTAATTGGCAGGTTGTTACAGGTTTTAAATTTAAATCCAACACTGAAATTACTTTCTTACCCACTAATAATAGCAAATAACAACCTGCCAACTAGGATTGTTGTGAAAATATTGTGAAAAATGTTGTGGACATAGTATTTCTCATTAAAATATGGTAGAATCAAGGACTCCATTAAAGCATGGTAGAGTCAAGGACTCCATTAGTTTGGTAGAGTCAAGGACTCCATTAATTGGGTAGAGTTAGAGACTCCATTAATTTGGTGTAGAGTTAAGGACTTACTTAATTTTGTGTAGAGTGACTCTATTAATTTGGTAGAGTCAAGGACTCTAGTTTAGAAAACGCTGAATTAAAACTTAAGAGAATTTTTATTTGATAATTTTCAAATAAGATTTACGAGTCAAGGACTCGTATCAAAGCTTCATGTATTGAGTTAGAAACTCCTCATGAAACCCAATCCTATTTGTTTTACCAAACAAAAAATCAAATTTGAAGAAAAGGGAAATGGAGAGATTTTGGTAGAGAGGGACTGATAAAATCCCAACCTAATGCGTGTTGCTCCTTTGCTTGTTGCTCTCTATCTCTGTCTGTGTCTCTCTTCTTCTTCTTTTCTCTCTGCATTTTTGTTGTGTGTTTTCTTTCTATCTGCATGCTTGCTTTCTTTTTTTGAAACTTGCTAAAGTATCTTTAATTTATAGAGGAATTGAGAAACCATTTCCCCTTTTTTTTTCTCTCTCTTAACTGATCAATTCATGGAGCAATTTGCGTCAGTTTTTCTTCAACAGTTCCTTATTTTGTGTTAAGTCGTGCCCACAATTCAACTTTTTGCTCCATTTTTGTTTGTTTTATGTCTTATTTTTTGTTTTCATCATCCCCACTTTTCAACTTTTCAGCTATACTTTATTTTTGTATTATTTTAGCTGGCCCTACCATTAAGATGTGTTCCTTGTTTCCTGATTGTGTCATCCCACTTCCGACGTTGCTCAGAGCATCCACAACAGTGGAGCTAAAAATATAATTATTTGGCACTTATAAAAGTCACTTTATCTATTTTACTTCTTCACACCTAACATCAATGGATCTATATTTTTAGCTATTTATTAAAATAATACAAATAATTCATTAGAATAATAATAAAAACATCAAAAAAAAAAAAAAAACACTAACACAACACAATAGGGGAAAAAAAAAAAAAACCACCAACCCAAATCCTCAATCTTTGTCCTCAACTCAAACCAAATAAAATCACTAATCACAAACAAAATCAAAAATCACCAATCACAAACAAAATCAAAAATCACCAACATAGCACAAACACTGCATGGGTTGGCGAGCTGGGTCTGCGGAAACCCAGCACAAACACAAACACAAACACAAACCAAGCATAAACCGGAGACAAACCCAGAAATCAAGCTCCAACAAAATAGATGAAGATGAAGATCTAACCAAACAGATCGGCGATGGGGCTTGGAAAGATGAGTCTTTGCAAGATAGGTTTGGGGAGATGGGGTCTTGGCGGTAAGCGAGCTGAAGGATGAGGGAAATGAGGGAGGCACTAGACGGCTAGAGAGAAAAAAAAAATTGAGAAGGAAAAAATAAAGAAAGAAGAGAAGCCGGAGAAAGAAAGAAAGAAAAAAAGAAAAGAGAAAATATTTTTTTAATAAGAGAAGAGAGAGAAGTTTAATAAAATATTATTATTATTTTTAGCTTCTAGCTACAGTGCATAGCCATAAATGGTTGTGCATTGTAGTAAAAAGCTAAAAAATTTTACCTTTGGCATCACTACTAAGTATTAGTAGTGCTAAAAATAGTAATATAGCTATTTAGCACCACTATATGGATGCTCTTCCACTTCTCTTATTTGGAATTTTTGACTAAATGGTACCACGTCACACCTGTATCCTTTCCCATTTCTATTTTTATTTATTTATTTAATGGGCACATTGTGGCAGTATAAGTTAGCTTTGGCTTTGTTAATTTTGAGGAGGGCGTTTATTTTTTTGTCCCACAAACTTCTCCAAAATTTATATATAACTTTTTATAAATCTTACTTAGACATTTTTTTAAGTAACCATTTTTTTGTTGTTGAAAATTTAACATTTCAACAAGCCAAAACTAATAGATGCATGAACTATATCTAATTATTTGTATGTGTCGTAATGTTTACCATGACATTTATCATTTGCTTATTAATTTTCCTAATCATTTACCATTCTTCTTCTAATGACTAATTATTTTATTAAAAATGCATCAAACGATTAATATATTTTAACAAAATACTTTGTTAGGGGTAGGTCATACTAGTCAGGAGGGGATCAAACTTTAGACACGAGAGAATAATAATATAAGATCACGCACCTCACCAATATAATACTTAAAGGCTAAAGTAATTATGGGTGTGATCATACCAGTACTAACACACCAGATCCCATTAGAACTCCGCAGTTAAGTGTGTTTGGGTGAGAGTAGTACTAGGATGGGTGACCTCTTGGAAAGTCCTCATGTTGCACCCATTTCTTTTTCTTCGCATTTTTAGTTTTTTCTGTTATAAAAATAAAAATAAAAATAAAAATAAAAATACTTAAAGTAATTATGCTAAAGTGAAGCTGTAGATTAGAGAATGACTTATATTAACTAATCACAGAAAACCCAACTAGTTGCATACTCACCTTCCTTGGTGGTCGTTCATTCCTCTTATTTTAATAAAAATTTGATTTTGTACCACCCATTGTCATAAAATATCTATTAGAATAATGTGGCCCAACATAATATATATGATGTCTTTATTATTAACAAATAAATATTCAGTCTCTTGTGAAATTATGCAATACTTATATGATGTAAGATATTGATATATTGAAATAGGTCTACTTGGTATAATAGACTAAGATTATGAATGCATTCATTGTAGTCCTTGACTTGACCATATCCATTATAATGTAGCATATTCTGATAGGTAAATTGTTGGACCATGATAGAAAGGAGATGCAAGTTAAATTGCTCAGACTATGGAAGACAATAAGGGCTTGTCTTTCGATGGTTAGTGTGTAATAATCTCAGAAGTCTTTCCATAATGAGATTCATGCACGTTGAGTGTTGGCTTTAATAAATCTATCCTGTCATTACCAGTAACTTGAACTCTTATTAAAGATGTTGTCATTATAGTAGTTCTGGATATGAATGATAGATGAATCCATGTATTAGTATGAACTTATAAAAGTAATAACACATTAATGAACTTCTTCATTAATGAATCTAATTAATAAAGTTGTTTATTAACAGATGTAACATATCTGTTACATAAAATGTTATTCCGATAGGAAGGATTTTATAGCTGATCATATTCTTTCTGAATATTATAAATATTGTCAAGGCCACACTTGCAAGAGGGTGTGAAAGAGAAAATAAAACTCTTATTAATTCTGACCAACTAGGGAGAGCATCCTGATTGTTTGTGAGGTCCTTAAATAACATAATCTAGTATGTAAATTTCTCACATCTTATTGTTGATTTTTATTACATATGCACATGATATAATTGTTAATTGATAGATGTATTATATTTGTTTCTCTTGAATTATTGTTTTTAAGTATAATTCCAACAATATCTACAAGAATAGTGATTCATTATCTTGAACCTAATGTCATACAACAACTACAAGAGTTTCTCCCAAAGTTATTTAATTAAAGTGTTAATATTCTTTTTCTATATTATTTTTTATTTGGTAAAAACTAAGTCAACATCTATTATAAGATAAAAGTTAGAGACTACAAAGTTTAGTCAAACTACAAGGATTGGTCATTAAGAGACATATATTGGTGGAAGCATCGGACATGGAACTTTGTGGCTTTCCCAGCTGGATACAAAACCTAGCCTATCACTACATTAGAAACTAACAAAAAATGAGTGATCAGACCCTGTTGGTGAAGATTTTGAAGATCCATGGCCAAGGCTTGGTTTGATCAGAGCCTCTACTAGAGCTTCTTGAACTGCAAGATGCTGAGTTGGTCTTCCACAGCTAGCACCGCCTCTAAATAGTAGAGCACCATCCATCCTCCAAGCTTCAAATACAAAGCCACATCTTTTTGCTCTTCTATTCCTGGAAGCTACCACCTTAATGAGGACTTGCCAATTTTGAGTGAGATTGGAAATACTTGGCTTTGGCGTGTATCTTTGCCTCTGATCTTGGTGAGTTTGAAACACCTCTCTGTACCTGCAAATAAGAGATTGGGACATTAGCACAACTTCCAATGGGTACCCTTCCTTTGTGAAGAACCATATTTCTATGGTTCCAAATTGACCAGAGGTTCGTGAACATAGCCTGCAAAAGCTCCATCTTTGCGCTGCCTGTTATCGAATTTGTGTTGATATAATTCCATATCCACTGCTTAACTGATAAGTTATTTAGCTCTATTGTTCTGATTCCAAGAGTTGAGCCATGCCGAACAGCTCTTGCAAAATTGCACTATAAGAAAAGATGAGAGGTAGACTCCACCTCTGAATCACACATCAGGTAGCTAGTAGTGTTCACGACACCTCTCCTATGAAAGATCTCAAACACAAGTAAGCTATCCTGCATAATTTTCCAAACACAAGTGAGAATTCTAGCAGGCAGTTTAACCTTCCAGAAGAGCTTCCAATTGGATTGAGATATTTATGGGGGACTAGGATTACTATCTGTGGATGTAGTTTGGAGTTGCTGTAAAAGAGAGTAGGCCTGAGCCACACTATAATCCCCTAATTTTGAGTATTTCTAGACTAGCTTATCAAGGTTGTCACCTGATTTACGAATAGAAGTTTTAATATTTTCTGTGCAAATGGGGTGTGGGTATAGTTTTCTTAGGAGGTTACAGTTCTAGGACTTAGGATTAGGAGCTATAAGGTCAGCCAATGTTCCATTGGTCAAATTGAGCTCCCTTAAGGTATTACTGTTAGAAAAACATATGTTTGTATCGTATACAAAACATACGTAGTAAAAAATTAACGGATCTACTTCATTTGCAATTGATAAAATATACTATGTAAATTTTAGAATTTAAAAACAAGAGAGCATACTTTGGTGTGGTAAAATTCAAAACCAAAGATTAGAAGTACTTGAGAATACTTTTAATCTTCACTCCAATTCCACTTATGCCCAATAAGTGTGATCTCTCAATTAGTTTATATGTATGTGTTCAAGGGAGAATAAAAGAGTGGTTTACACTCACATACACATCATTTCATTTTCTCTTTACATTCTATATGTTTCTCTTCTTAAATATAATTGATTATCTAATTGGACTAGCCTTTGGGCCATTCTAATTGGGCTTTAGTATGTGGCTTGAAGTGGGACCAAGAGGGACAAATAAGACACTAGCTCCAATGAGTTTTATAGGCTTTTCTGTCAACTCTTGACAAACCCAAAATTATCATTAATTATATTTAATGCCACTATATAAATATAATTGCACTTTAGGCCGTATTAATAAATTATATCCCAAGATTTTTGATGATATAGAGGATCAGTAGGCTGAATGCTCCGGCTTCGATGGCGATCGGTAGTTGCGAAGACCTGAAAGGAAGAACACAATCAAAAGGCGACCGGGGTTGACCGGCCAAATCCCCTCCGATGGCGAAGTTAGTTTCTTTAGAAAAAAAAATATTCAGACTTCGAGGGAAGTGATGTTATGAATGACTTACTTTAATTCGGTGTAGGTCGGTCTTTATATAATGAACCTTAGAGCGGTTATTCGCTTTGCAACTGCTTCAAAGTTTGTGGAAATCAGTTTCGACATAACGTCCTCAACGGCTATGAAAGGTATAACTGCTGCAGGAAGTTAAGCATTTGAGGCAGTTGCGGCGACATCTACGGGTCTGGTGCGCTTGGGATTTTCGAGGTATGTGAATGGAAATCGTATCTCGAAATTTCCTAAGGGTCATATAGTCGTCCGTACACTTCGTCTATGGACGTGTTTCGTCTATGGACGGCTCCTTCGTTCACGGAAGGCGGGCTTGAATTTTCCCAATTGGTTCATGGACGACCCTTATGGACGATCGGGAGATGGTCATGTTTTGCTATTCCCATCAATTTTATATTACATTCAACCCTTTCATTAAAAATATTCATAGTAATACAAAGTCATGAATGTTGACTGCCACTTTGAAGATTACTAAATCTTAATTCTTGAGTACCCGATTTAATCCTTTACTAAAGTAGTTAGGCCTAACATTCTGAATAACCAAACCTATTAAACTTATCTCAAGGAAATATTTTATATCTCCGTTAAGAGATTATGAATTCCATCTTGAGAATATATGTTCCCTCAACATTAAATGTGTTTACTCAACATACTGAGGTTTTGATCGTGACATTAGATCTTACTCTTAATATATCAAAGTAACTTACACTTCATGATCAAGTTCATTATTCTAGCAGGATTAAGAGTTGATGTAGATAAAAGTCGTAAGATTTATTATTTATTTGACAGTTGTTAGTAGAATAATAAATCTCACAGCGGTCTAATTCAGTATGTCTTAACACTTAAAACATATCAACATATCAACTAGAAATTTCCACTTGGGATCAAGATAAATTATCTTAGTTGATATGTTATAGTCTTCGTATATGAAACGCCCAATTTCATCACCAACTACGAACTAAAATTCTGAATTTACAAAGAACTTGTGATTTATATCTTTTGTGATTAAATCACATAAATCACATACTATATATCTCATGGACTATATGATAATGTCCAAATATTCATGTTACCATTATTTTAGATAATAATAAAACAATTTTATTAATCACAACATAATGTCGTGTATAGCATTATACAATAGGATTTAAAGGGCACATATCCTAACAATTACTTAGAGCTAGAAACCAATCAGGACAAGTGAGAGGTATAGAGGTCCTAGGGAAGTATTTGGCTTTATAGGTTCTAGTTAGTAGGGAGTTGGGGTTGTTGTGAATCTTCCAATACTGTTTAGCTGGCATTACCTGATTGAAATCATTGAATCTTTTGAAACCAAGTCCTCCTTTACTCTTATGATTGCATATTTTGTTCCACCCAATTAGATGCATTTTCCTAATACCATTGTTATGCCCCCACCAGAAGAGTCTAATCGTGGCATCTAGTTTGTTACAAATTTCTTCTAGAACTTAGAAGTAGGAAAAGGTGTATAAATGCCTGGGCTAAAGCATCAATGAGATTAGAGTTGCCCTACCTGCTTGAGAAAGCAATTTTGCACTCCAACCTTGAAGTTTTGTTTGTAGTCTCTCTATGAAATCCTCAAAATCTACTACTATCCTACCCCATAACTTAAAGTTCAAACCCAAGTATCTGCTAGGATTTTGAACTAAGTTTACCTGCAAGGCATCAGCTAAGGATTCCTGAATAGAAGAGGGGATATTAGGGGAGCAAAACAAATCATATTTTGTGAAATTGATGTTTTGACCCAAGAGGGGGCAATACCAAAGAATTATGTCCTTCAAATTGTTCAAAGATTGTCTATCATTTTGGAAGAAAAATAAGGAATCATCAACATAGAAGAGATGTGTGAAACAGAGTCCATTTCTACCTAATTTGATTCCTTTAGTTTTCTTTTGGCCTTCAGCCTGTATAAGTGCAATTGACAGTGCAATTGATAGAATATTGGCACATAATAGGAACAAATAGGGGGAGATTGGGTCCCCTTGTCTGACTCCTCTGGTTGGAAGGAAGGTTTGTGTGGGACTTCTATTTAGGAGTAGAGCATATTGCACTGAGGAAACACATTCCATAATCCTGTGGACCCAATAATTGCCAAATTCATTGTGATCAAAACTGCCTTAAGAAAATTCCAACTTACCCTATCATAAGCTTTGCACATGTCAACTTTTAGAACCCCATATCCTATCTTTTTACCATTCTTCTTCTTTTAAGTATCTATAATTTCATGGGCAAGAATAATATTATCAGAGATATTCCTACCTTGTATAAAAGCATTTTGATATGGTGATATGAGTTTATCCATTAAAGGTTTCAACCTATTAACGATAATCTTGGATATGATCTTACATGTGACATTACATAGGCTTATTGGCCTAAAATGAGAGACCTCCTTTGGTACCACCACTTCAGGAATGAGGGTAGTGATGGTTTGATTTAAAGCTTTCAGCAGTAAACCTGAATGGAAGAAGGCATGGACAGAATTTGGTATATCTTGTTTAACAATATTCCAGTACTTTTTTGATAGAAAAATACTGGGATACCATCAGAACCAGGAGACTTGGTGGACCTAATTGAAAGACTGCCAGTTCAATCTCAAATTCCGTAAGTGGTTTTTCAAGTTGGAGTAACTACTGATGGTTTAACTTGGGAATAGGTAAAGATTCTAACTCACCAAGAATCCATTGAACTAATTTAGGATTGTTTCAGTAAACCTATCCTTGAAGTGTGACACCAGAATTCTTTCTATCTCCTCAAGATTCTTAGTTAGAGTCCTATTGTCTTGCCTAAGATTTACAATCCTATTTTTGGCTCTTCTTCGTTTAACTACAATTTGAAAGTACTTTGTGTTTCTATCCCTTTAGATAATCCAGTCACTCCTTGCCTTTTGAGTCCACTTAATCTCTTCCTTAGTCAGTAGGTCTTCTATATTCTCCCTAAGTTCTTTTTCTTTTCTAACATCGTTTAGAGTGTGAATAGAGTCCTGCATGTTCTGGAGTAGTTGTTGTTTGGCCCTAATTTCCTTTTCCACTCTTCCATATACCCTCCTATTCCATTCAATGAACTGCTTTCTAACATTTGTCAATTTATTATGTAATCGGAAAGCTCTTGACCCATTAGTGACCACTCTCCAGGCATTTTGGACCACATTATGACATTCATCATGATTGATCCACATCTTTTCAAATCTAAAAGGCTTTATCCTAAGAGGGTGTTTATTCTCTAAATCTAGGAAAATGGCTCCACGGTTAGATCTTAGGATGGGTTGGTTGTGGAGAGTATATTGAGGGTAAGTATTGATCCAATACACAGTGGCAAAAGCCCTGTCTAGTTTTTCTATGACAAAGGTTTCATCCTCTCTTCTGTTCATCTAGATATATTTTTGACCTTTAGCCTCAAGTTCACAAAACTCCATCTCATTCAGAGTTTGTTGAAACAACTCTGCCCCAGTTATTTTCCTAGTATGAAAAGCAAATTTATCTTCATGCGAAAAAATTTGATTAAAATCCCCTATGCAAAGCTAGTTTGTCCAAGCAATTTGCTTAAGGTTTTTTAGTTCCAGCCAAACTTCTTCTCTTTTTGTGTTGTGGTTTCATTTTGATGATATGATGAAACATGCTTAGATGTATGATTTGTTGGGAAATCAAATTTATTGGCATGTTATAAATAATTAAATTGTTTAATTATATGAGACTATCTATAAATGAACTAATGAGACATTATTTTAGTCCATGAGATGCATAGTATGTGATTTATGTGATTTAGTTACAGAAGATACAGATCACAAGTTCTTTGTAAACTTAGAATTTTAGTTTGTAGTCGGTGATGAAATTGGGCATTTTATTTGCGAAGACTATAACATATCAGCTAAGATGATTTGTCTTGATCATAGAAGTGGAGACTTCTAGTTGATATGTTTTAAGAGTTAGGATATATTGAACTGGATTGCTGTGAGATTTATTATTCTCCTAACGACTGTCAAATGAATAATAAATCTCACGACTTCTATTTACATCAACTCTAAATCCTGAGAGAATAATAGACCTGATCATGAGGTGTAGGTTGCTTTGATATATCAGGGGTGAGATTTATAAGTCACGATTAAAACCTCAGTATGTTGGGCAGTCACATTTAGTGTTGATGAAACATATATTCTCAAGATGGTATTCATAATTTCTTAACAGAGATATAAAATATTCCCTTGAGATAAGTTTAATGGGTTTGGTTATTCAGAGTGTTGGGCCCAACCACTTTAGTAAGGAGTTACTAAAGTATATATTTATGGAATTGGATTTCATAAATATATGATGAATAACATTAAGGATTAAATCGGGTACTCAAGGATTAAGATGTATCTTCAAAGTGGCAGTTTATATTCATGATTTTGTATTACTACGAATATTTTAATGAAGGGGTTGCATGTATAATAAAGTTTTGGGTTATAATTTATTAATGAGGCCTAGAGTGTAATTATATTCATATAGTGGTATTGAATATAATTAATGGTAACTTTAGACTTGTTAAGAGTTGACAGAAAAACCTAAGGCCCATTGGAGTTAAAGTCTAATTTGTTCCATTTTAGTTCCATTCTAAGCCACATACTAGAGCCCAATTGGAATGGTCCAAAAGGCTAGCATAATTAGATAACCAGGTATACATAAGAAGAGAAACATATAGAGTTTTATAAGTATTTTTCATAAAGGTTTTGATTAAGATCTTGCAAAGAATGAAATGGTTTGTATGTGAGTATTGGACACTCTCTTATTCTCTCTTTGGAAATTGATTGAGAGACCACACTTCTTGGACATTAAGTGGAATTGGAGTGAAGATTAAAAGTATTCCTAAGTACTTCTAATATTTTGTTTTGAATTTCACCACACCAAAGTACGCTTTCTTATTCTTAAATTCTGAAACTTATATAGTACATGTTATCAATTGCGAATAAAGTAAATCCGTTAATTTTTTGCTATGTATGTTTTGTATGTGATACAAACATGTATTTTTCCAACATGATTAGGGTTTCTAATATGCTAATGCCTTGTTTATGATATGTGTTGTGTTTGATGATATGCTTGTTGCCTTGTTTTAGATGTATGATAGGGTTTTCATATGCTAGATGAATGCTAGGGTTTCTTTTGTATGTTTGGCTATCTTTCACTTTAGGTTAGGTATGTATGTGTTTTGGGATGAAAGATGCCATGTTGTATGTTAGATGCATGTTAGTGTATGTGTGAGTCTAGAATAAGTGTTGAATTAGCTTTTAATAGGGTTAAGACAGAAGACACAATGATGGGAGGCCAACCTTAGGGTTGGGTGATCTTTGGTGCTTAACACCTCCCCAAGAGCGTATCTAAACTCTAAACCCATACTCTGGTAGTAAGATCAAAGGTCCTTCCTCGAAGGGACGCTATATATATGGTTCCTAGACTATTGCAAAAACTAGGTGGCGACTCCAAAACAACCCCTTGTGTCCACAGTGGCGACTTCACTTGGGATGATGAGTTTAATTCTTATGTGTCTTGTTTCTTAACCTTAATAAAAAGTATTTCAATACTTGTGTTGCACACACATCACTTGTTCTCTTTTTTCCCTTAACCTTGGTTGGTGATGAGTGGGAAGATGGAAGGCTTCATTCGGGCCAAATTTTTCGAAGTTCATCCCATCAACTCATAATCGGTGCCATCGCCTATGATGGGCTTTGAGTACGTAAAAAGTTTACTACCAATCCACTATAGGGTCCACTTAGGCCTTTGGTTGGAATCATAGTCCACCACGTTATGAGTGACCGACTTATCTATCCCTTTAGCCTTAGAGAACCTACCCACACTAAAGAGATTCTAGACCCTATCACAAAGGATACCCTTTATATATCTCTTGTTTGTTCAACCATATACTATGTGTTCACCAATTTCTAAAGGACAAATAAAAGATATTAAAAATAGAAGGGATAGCCATAGAGTTATGGTATACCCTAAGATATTATGGGATAAAAGAAAAAGAAGTTCTCACATATAAGAAGCTTGTCCCTAAATCCAAAGGCATATCTTAACTTGAAAGGTTTATAAGACCATAGCTTAATTGCTATCGTAGGCCCAAGTGGAAAAATCCCTTTTGAAAAAGAGGACTTTGGGCCTAAAGGTAACAAATATGCTATGGACTTAGCATCCAACATCTTTTAAAGCCAAAAATGAAACTCTCTAATCTTGGGTCTCTTTGTTCATACCTAGGCCCAAAATGATGAGAATTTCATAGACTTTGAGAGGAATGCTACAATGTATTCTAGCTAGAGGGCTACTTCAAGAAAAAATGATGAAATAATGAAAAAAAAATGAAAAGCCCAAAGATGATGAATACATTGTAAGCACATGTTTGAGACAAAGGGTTGAAAATTCCTAAGTGCATTCTAATGAAAGCCCATAAGAGTAAGATGAGAGCTTTATTGTAAATGGATCAAAAGCCCAATGAAACAAGGGGCAAAAATCCATGAGAGGGAAGGGAGCGACATTGTAATTGGGCCTTCATTAAAATGAACTTAAAAATTTTCTAAGGACATCTAAGTTTAAAAGGAACCTTCAATTGGGACATGAACTTAATGAAAATGGGGCTTCTTTTTAGGCATCATTGCACCATCAAAGTCAAGAAAACACGTCCCCACTCCCATTTGGATTTGAGACAAAGGAAGGCGCTTGATCAAGATTGAGGACACACACCAAGAAGAAGAGACCCCCCACGAAACAATGACTACCTCCATGGAAGACCTAATGACACAAAAGACCCTTAAGGCTTTGGATGAACATGGAGAAGCTCTCAAGAGAATGGAAGGATGTCTCACTAGGTTGGAAGAATCTAAGCTCAAGAAGCCTCCACACGTGGAAATCCATGATGGTGAGGAGGAAGATGAAGAATGGGACGAAAAGGACAAAGTGGAATATGAAAGAAACAAGCAATTTGAGAAGCTCACCGCATAAACCATGGTTATGAGGGAAAAGATAGAGAAAATGCAACTCGCCTTCCGCAAGGCGCAAGGGATAGATGATTACCTCTATAATATGGGAGGAATGAGTTCTAAGGCTCCTATTGCATAGCCTCTTAAGTTTAAGATTTTTGATGCGAAAAAGTTTGATGGGATTGGAGATCCGAAGCAACATGTGAGGAGATACCTAAGCATCGCTGAAATGAAAGGGCTAGATGAGAAATAAACTTTGCATGCATTTCCCCTTTCACTCATGAGAGGTGCATCAAGGTGGTACTATAGTCTTGATCCAAGCAAAAATAAGGTGTGGAATGAACTAGTGGAGTTGTTTGTGGATCAATTCATCTTCAACACCATGATTAATGTGACTCTAAGGAATTTAGAGACTACCAAGCAAGGTGTAGGGAAGACATTTTTTGAATACATGACTAGGTGGAAGACCAAGGCATCTAGAATGGTCAACATGCCAAATGAGAAAGACTAAATCAACATGATCATCAAGAACTTGCTTCCAGCTTATAATAGTAGGCTTTTGTCATCGTCTATTAGCTCGTTTGGAGAACTATGTGATTGTGGGACAAGAATTGAAGACGCTATCAACAATGGGCAATTGGAGAAGGGTGAGAGTAAGCCTCCAACCAAGAAAACATATAGAGGAGGAGAAACCGCCACTAAAGCACCCAATCCCATAACTGTGAGTGCCATTATACCCCAACAAACACTTGCCAACCCTAAGAAAGCTCGCTGAGAATTCTCTGACCTAGGAATGACCCTCACCCAAGCATATGAAAACCTATCCTCTAAAGGATTCATCAAGCCTTTAGACCCCACACCCATGTCTAATCCCATACCTTCCACTTGAAACCTTAATGAATATTGCCACTACCACCAAAAATCCTGCCATAAAACTGACAATTGCTTCCGCCTCAAACACTAGATACAAAACCTTATAGATAATGACACCCTTCCAAATCCTAACATCATCACTAAGCCCATTATTAGAAAGAACCCTTTGCCCGATTACCATAGGGTTCCTCCTCCATATCAAAATTGGGTGCAAGTGGATGAGATTGAGTGAGATTGCTCAAAGTTGATAGAAACTACGAATGTCAATGCCGTAGAAGTCCAAGGAATATGGGATGAGAAAGATGAAGTCCTAAAGGAAGCAATAGCAATATGGGGGATACTTCTTAAAGGAGTGACATAATTGAAGAAATGGGTTTTAGAGGAAGTACTACAAGCCATCCTTTTTGGAAAAGGATCATCCTGGTAGAGATCTAGGGGAAGGATCCAAGCCCACAGAACCTAAGGGAAAAGGAGATAAAGAAGAAGAATATAGGGTCCTAATGCAATTGAAGAAGACCCAAGCTCATGTGTCCGTATGGGGCTTGCTTATGGCCTCTCAAAAGCATTGTAAGGCTCTCTTAGACGCCTTGAATGGAAAAGAAGTACCTATAGAAACTACATCACAAGAAGTTTTGTCTTTCATGAGAGTCGAAGGTGTTGGATTAACACATGGAAAATACAATTTTGTATCTCATACAAAAACACGTAGCAGAATATGAACAGATTTACTTCATTCATGTAAAATAACATGTAATATCTGAGTTTTGAAAATAAAGAATGAGAGAGCATACCTTGATGCAGTAAAATTCAAAATAAATGAAGATTGGACTTGAGATGCCTTTCAATCTTCACTCCAATTCCACAATGTGCCCAAGATGTGTGATCTCTCAATCAGTTTTATATGTAATATTTTCAAGAAAATAATCAAGTCTCCCTTAAGAAGAACTTTCTTATTCTTTCTCTTTTTAATCACACATATTTCTGCGCTTAGGCAGTTACATTTATTTAATAACTCTTTATTAAATAAATAACTGATAATCTAATTGGGTTAGCCTTTTGAGCCAGCTCAAATGGGCTTTAGTGTGTGGTTTGGAGTGAGACCAAAGGGACAAATAAAGCTCTAGCTCCAATGGGCTTTGAACTTATTTGTCAACTCTTGACAAGTCCAAAGTTACCATTAATTATATTTAATACCACTATATAAATATAGTTGCATTCTAGGCCTTATTAAAAAATTATATCCCAAGACTTTATTAAACACTTAACCCCTTCATAAAAATATTCGTAGTAATACAAAGTCATGATATGTAACTGTCACTTTGAAGATTACTACAGAGTTCCTTGAGTATCCAGTTTAATCCTTTAAGTTATTTATATATATATTTATGAAATCTAATTTCATAAAATATAAACTTTAGTAATTCTTTACTAAAGTGGTTAGGTCTAACACTCTGAATAACCAAACTTATTAAACTTATCTCAAGGGAATATTTTATATCTCTATAAAGAGACTATGAATTCCATATTGAGAATATGTGTTCCTTCAACATTACATGTGGTTGCCCAACATTCTGAGATTTTGACCATTTGTCTAGATCTCACTTCTGATACATTTAAGCAACCTATATTTCATGATCGGATTCACTATTCCCTCAGGATTGAGAGTTTATGTAAATGAGAAGTCGTGAGATTTATTATTCGTTTGACAGTTGTTGATAGAATAATAAATATCACAGTGGTCCAGTTCAATATGTTTTATACACTTAAAACATATTAACATATTAACTAGAAGTCTCCACTTCTATGATCAAGATAAATCATCTTAATTGATATGTTATAGTCTTCGTAGATGAAATGCCCAATTTCGTCATCGACTACGAACTAAGATTTTGAGTTTACAAAGAACTTTTAATTTATATCTTCTGTGACTAAATCACATACTATGCATCTCAAAGACTATATGATAATGTCCAAACATTCATGTTACCATTATTTTAGATAATAATAAAACAAGTTTATTACATAGAACATAATATCATACATAATGTCATTCATGGCTTGCAATAGAATTTTAGGACACCAATCCTAACAAAACGTTCCTTACACCTTTTCCTTGCCTTTTTCGATGAAGATCTCCCTCCTGAAGGAGCTACTCACACTAGACCCTTGCAAATCACCATTGAATGCATGGGTGCCAAGGTTCCGATGGTGCTTATTGACAATGGGTCCGCCTTGAATGTTTGTCGTTTTAGGACCACCCTTGTAGTCGGCTTAGACATGGAGACCATCATTCCTTCTCCCTTGACTATAAGGGCATATGACAACACTTCAAGGAAGGTTATGGGTACTTCCAAGGCTCTTTGTAAGATTTGGCCAATGGAAACCATTGTGGAATTTCATGTCATGGACATCACCCCAAATTACAGCCATCCCTTGGGAAGGGCTTGGCTTCACCCCAATGGGGCAATCCCCTCCTCACTACACCAAAAGATGAAGATCCCATGGAAAGGAGGGATTGCCATAGTGCTTGGAGATGGTGAGATTCTAGCACCGGTTTGTGGACTCAAGGAAGGAGGAAGTGAGCTTCAAATGAGTGGCTTTGAGTTTGTGAATATGGCTAACTATGGGTTGAAAGATGAAAGGTATGATACCGACTTGTTCCCATATTATAGCCATGAGGTGATTGCAATGATGAAGAACATGGTATTCATGCCTAATATGGGCCTTGGAAAAGAAGGAAAAAGGGGTCATTGAGTTCCCCAATGTTAAGACTCAAGTGACTAGGGAATGTTTAGGATTCTTTGAAAGCTGCGACGGAATCAAGAAAAATCTTGGCATTCTCAATGGGAACTTTGTTAAGGAAGGGGGAAACTTCCCTTATTATGGCTTCCCCAAGCCTTGGGTAGGTAAGGACGGAATGGTGTATCCGGGTTTGGAAATGTTCTTTAATGAAAACTCACTTTTAAGGAGAAACCTATCGTGGTGATCAAAGAGATGCAAGAAGAAGTCGATTGGGTGAACTACATAGATGCTGAAGCAATGAAGACCATGATGAAGACAAATGGGCACGTGTTCGCCATCACCAATGAAGAGCCAACTGACCCTTCCAAATTCATCATGCCTAGTGTGGGGGCTCATTAATAATTGGACTTGGGTTGGGTTTTCTGAAAACATGGGGAAAAAGTTTTGTAATGCAAGTTCCAATGTACTTTTCAATATTTTCAATAAGATGAATTTTGATTTGGCTAACTTTGATGTGTCCCGTAATATTGAAATTCTGCACTTAAATGATTCAAATAAATTTAAAAATGAAATTAATAAACAATTGGAAAAGAAAATTGAACCTATGGAACCAACTCTTGAAACTATTAATTTGGGCAATGATAAGAATTCACGCTTAATTAAAATTGGCTCAACTCTAAATGAAAAAGAAAGAAAAGATCTTCAAGAACTCCTTATGGAATTTCGAGAGGTGTTTGCATGGTCTTATGAAGATATGCCTGGAATTGACCTCGAGATAGCTCAACATCACATTGATACTCATGATCACATGGTGCCCATCAAGAAAAAATTGAGAAGAATGAGAACTGAATGGCTTTTAAAAATCAAGGAGGAAGTCACTAAGCAATTAAAAGTAGGATTCATCAAACCCGTACACTAAGCAGAATGGATAGCCAATGTCATGCCTGTACCTAAGAAAGATGGGAAGGTCAGGATATGTGTGGATTTTAGGGACTTGAACAAGGCATGCCCTAAGGATGACTTTCCTCTCCCTCACATTGATGTCTTAGTGGATAATACGGCAAGAAGTGCCTTGATGTCTTTTATGGATGGCTTTTCGGGATACAGCCAAATCAAGATAGCTCCCAAAGATATGACCAAAACCACTTTCACTACCGAATGGGGAATCTATTGTTACACGGTAATGCCGTTTGACTTTAAGAATGTTGGGATAACCTATCAAAGGATGGCTATGGCCTTACTACATGATATGATGCATAATGAGGTAGAGTAGGGGTGTCAATGTTCGACCCAACTCGCAGACACGACACGAACCCGACACGGGTTTTTTCGGGTTAGGGTTGGGCCTTAATGGGTTTGGGTCATAAACGGGTCGACCCGAAAGCGACACGATAAGAAACGTGTCATAAACGGGTTAACCCACATAACCCGCAATAGACACGTTTGACACGCCAATTTATTTGTGTCAACCTGAAATGACTCACTTAACACAACTCATTTAACTCGTATAACAAATAAATATTTATTTTATTTTAGATTTGTCAAATACCTTTTATATCCAACAAATATTTTAAATTTTAAAAGAAAAGTAAGTAATTACAAAAATTTACAAGGGATATAATTGAAAATTGAAACTTTACAGACCTTAGAACTACTAATATATATATTTATATGTATATATTGGCATAGAACTTGCACAAATGAAATTGGATGAGCTTGTGGAAAATGTTATGAATTTGGATATTAACAAAAAGTCTATGGATGATAATCGTGGTTATAGTCAGGATTGGTCTGTTGTTTGCTTAAATTCTTTCAATACTGATACTTAGCATTTGGCGAGTTCTAAGGATATTATATTTTTGTTGAACTATGTTATTTTATTTTTGTTAAACTTTGTTATTTTGAATTTGGGTTGAAGTATATGCACTTCTTTTGAAATGTAAAGAACTTATTTCTAGATGAATGTTATATTTTTGTTGAACTATATTATTTTGAATGTGGGTTGAAGACTTGAAGTGTATGCATTGCTTTTTGGGATGTAAACAAAATTATTTTTAGATGGATGTTATATTTAATATTATGCAAGTTGAAATGGGTTGTGTTACATTCGTGTCAACCCAACACGACTTGTTTATTAAGCGTGTCAAATGGGTTGGGTCAGGTCAACCCGCCTTATTAACAGGTCAGGTTAGGGTTGAAAGATTATGACACGATTATTAAATGGGTCGAGTTAGGGTTGAGCCATTTAGTCGAATACCCCTACCTCGACACGACACGAACCCGACACGCTAACCTGAATTGACACCCCTAAGGTAGAGGTGTATGTTGATGATATGATAGTGAAATCCGAGGATAGAGGTAGCCACACCATAAACTTGAGGAAGTTCTTCGAGAGGATTAAAGAGTATAGGCTCATATTGAACCCACAAAAGTGTACCTTCGGAGTAACCACCGGAAAATTGCTAGGTTTCCTAGTGAGTGATAGAGGGATAGAAGTTGACCCATCCAAGATTAAAGCCATATTAAAGATGCCTTCACCCAAAAGTGAAAAGAAATAAGGGCTTTCTTAGGTCGATTACAATACATTACTCGATTTATTGCCAAGCTCACCTTTGTTTGTGAGCCCATCTTCAAACTCCTAAGGAAGAATGAACCACATACATAGAACGATGAGTGCTAAAAAGCCTTTGAACTTATCAAAGAATATCTCTTTCACCTACTCATCTTAGTGCCTCCACTTACTCCTATACCTTTCCATCATAGGGAATGCGGTTGAGTATGCTTGCACAAGAAGACAATGACAAGAACGAGAGGGTCTAGGCAAAAATTAAGGTAAAAGAACCCCGCTAGATTGAAAACTCGAAAGGACGATCTAGACAAAAGTTAGGGGAAAAGACCATAGGCATGATGAAAATTCCTGAAGGGACATCGTGGGCAAAAATTACATGGCAAAGGAAAAAGAAAAGAAAAAGAAAAAAGGAATAAATGACAATAAGCAAAGATAATACAAAGGTGATTCTCTTATTGCTCAAATTAAAAGATGATAAGATTTTTTTCATGGGGGATTTGGAACATTCTAATCCTTTATTAGATTCAAAAACAAAAACATAAGAATCATAAAAGTGCAAAAAGTAAAACATAGGGCCCTTCAAGGTGGTCACTCATTCCTCTTTGCTTTCTTGCTAGTCTTTATGTAAGCTTTCTCATCCTTTAGTATCCACTTTATATCATCCTCCAACCATTGCTTATACCATGCAGTGGGATAGATGTATCGAGGAGGAACAATGCCTTTTGTCACCCTACAGTGTGGCCAAGCCTCACAAATCCTGCCCAAGATCCTATTGGTAAACACCACGGTATGGAAGGCTCCTTCATCATGAGGAGCTCCTTGACGCTCTCCAAATTGCCTTGAGATACGACAAGTGGAGTAGTATGAGCATCAACGAAGTCCAACTAGAGTCACACAGCAGTACTTGCAACAACTATGGACCATGCTTGAGATGTGCCACCACTCCACAACCCACTGAACATCGATCTCCTTGAGGTGCCCCATAAGCTCCATGTACGCCTCAAAGCTCATGTCATTCTGATGAAGCTGGCGGTCCCTAAGGTGCTTAGGGAGGTAGGTGCTGAGAGGAACAGTGGGAAATTGAAGCAACCGAAGCCTCTTTTGTAGCCATATCTAGAAAAAAAAAAGGGAATAGAAAAAAAAGAGAGAGAGAAAAGCAAAAAAAGAAAAAAAAAGAGCATGAGTGAAAAAAAAGGAAAAGTAAATGAAAGACGATATAAAGTGCCTTGATGGGTTGAAAATCGAAAGGCAACCCATGCAAAAATTAGAGGGATCTCGCTAGGTTGAGAACCTAGACAAAAGTTAGGGATTATACTTGAAGGAGAAGAGGGCTTCCTGCAAAGAAGTTTGCTTTCTTCCTATGAAAGGCATCCAAACCATTGAGGATCTCTGCCAAGATCAAGCCCACCGGGTTACCTCTCTTTAGCTCATAAGCTATCATGCACATTTGAAGGTCCACACAATATGGGTTTTGAACCAAGAAATACCTTGCAAGAGCACACAAGCAAAAGGCGTGGAGAAAGTACGAGTGTGGCCTCTCACCCTTAGGAAGGGCCAAACTAGAAAAATACTCAAAGACTAATCTATTTGCCGTGGTAGCAGGGACACCCAACACAACTCGCAGCAAAGAAGGAAGTTCCCCACTCATGGTAGGGAAGATGAGATCATCAATCTTTGGCTCATCCATGATAGCACTAAATTCATCAATAGTAGGGCATAGTTCTATTCCGTTGAAGTGGAATACATGTCGAGAAGGAACCACATAGTTGGCAGCAGCACAAAGAAAAGGCTTATCCACCTTAATTTGATGGCAGGGGAAGATACAAGAAAGGCTGTAGGGGGCGATGGAATCCTTGAAATCAAGACCAAGCCTTCTAATTCAAGTGGAGACATCAAGAAGAGAATTTTTTGCCATTGGGAGACCTCAAAAAAGGGTTCTCTAGGTTGAAAATACGTTGGTGAGGGTTTTGAACTCAAACAGATACTTTTATACTTAAGTAAGTTGGTTAGGGTATTTCTGATTCGTGGCTCACGTCCGCAAAGTCAACCCTGTGTATGCAAAGTCAAATCTACGTACGCAGGCTCTTCTCCACGTACACACGACGCTTGGCAGAAGCTCATGTTCCCTTATTTTAAGCAGAGTTTTTCACTCCAAAGCATTCCTAGGGTTCCTACAGCCTAATGGATCATCCAAGGCACATTTCAAGCACAAGATTTCAAGCATCAAAGGAGCAAAGTTGTGTAGAAATATACAATTCATCACATATCTTGTAAATTAAGTGCTAAGTTCCAATCAAAAGCATAAATGTAAAAAGATGTTCTTAAATACAATCCTTTGTCTCAAACTAAATTCAAATGTTTGCTAAGGGGAATAAAAGACAAAAAAAAAAAAAAAAAATCAAAGCAAAAAACTGTGTGCTGTATGCCTATATGTGTTGTGACTACAGGTAATCAATGGTGCCGCCTCTTCCTTGGTTGGTAGCTAGGAGTTGCCTCTAAATCCTCCTCTTCACCTCCATCATCATCATCACCACCACCACCACCTGGGTGGGCCACCTCTCCAAGACCATATAGCTCCCTTGAATAGTTGGTCACCTCCAACTTAAGATTCCCGGCCAGCCATACCAATTCCTCATGCTCTTGGATAGTGGGCTACAATTCAAAGAAAGAAGGGTTAGTGACTAAAACAAAAAGAGAAGAATGGCAAAAAGAGAAGGACAAAAGGAGAAAGAACTTATCGCCTAAGTGTTAGGAGGGAAATGATAGCCTATGACATTAGGATTACGAGGCACGGCACGCTCCCGAGCAAAGCCATCAAGGCCATAAGCATAAACTATCCAAGGGAGATATGGAGGGTCAATGGACTCACTGGCATTAGGTCCCCTTGTTACAATTTCCCACATTATAAGTCATTGATAAAAATATACATGTTTGTATCGCATACAAAACATACGTAGCAGAAAGTTAACAGATCTACTTTATTCGCAATTGATAACATGTATTATGTAAATTTCAGAATACAAGAACAAGAGAGTGTTCCTTGGTGTGGTGAATTTCAAAACAAAGATTAGAAGTACTCGGGAACACTTTTAATTTTCACTCCAATTCCACTAACACCTAAGAAGTGTGGTCTTTCAATCAGTTATATGAATTTGTTCAAGAGAGAATTAGAGAATGTCCAACACTCACATACAAACCGTTTCATGTACTTATTCTTATAAACTTCTGTATATTTCTCTTCTTATAACTGATTATCTAATTGGGCTTTAGTATGTGGCTTAGAGTGGGACCAAAAGGGAACAAATAAGACACTAGCTCCAATGGGCCTTGGGCTTTTCTGTCAACTCTTGACAAGTCTAAAATTACCATTAATTATATTTAGTATCACTATATAAATATAATTGCACTATAAACTTTATTAATAAATTATATTCCAAGACTTTATTGTACATGCAACCCTTTTATAAAATATTCGTAATAATACAAAGTCATTAAAGTAGACTGTCACTTTGTAGAATACTACATCTTAATCCTTGAGTACCCGGTTTAATCCTTTAAGTTATTCATCATATATTTATGAAATTCAATTTCATAAATATATACTTTAGTAACTATCTACTAAAGTAGTTAGGCCTAACATTCTGAATAACAAACCCATTAAACTTATCTCAAGGGAATATTTTGTATCTCCATTAAATGACTATGAATTCCATCTTGAGAATATATGTTCCATCAATACTAAATGTGGCTACCCAACATACTGAGATTTTGACCGTAACTTTAGATCCCACTCCTGATATATCAAAGCAACATGCACTTCATGATCATGTCCATTATTCTCTCAGGATTAAGAGTTCATGTAAATAGAAGTCGTGAGATTTATTATTCATTAGACAGTCGTTAGGAGAATAATAAATCTAACGAGCTAGCTGTCGAGCCACAGGCTTCAGCAACTTTTAAACCTCGATAGATTTTAGCTGTCGAGCTTTAAAATTTAGCACTTTCTCATTTGTTTCTTGGACAGACTTGCATGGCTTTAACACTTGAATTTGAAACCTTGTTCTTTGAAGTATTAAACACATCTTAGATCTACCCAATTACAAGTAAAGTGCTTTTTGTCAAAGGACTAGCCAATTACATAGATATTGACATATGTTCCTAACATCAAATCACATATGTCCTAACAAGGTTGTACCACTCTACCACCTTGTTAGTGCTCCCCCTACCAGTATAAGGGGATGATGACTGCAAGAAAAGAAGATGACATTAGATTCCTGATTCGAGCAGAATTTAGGAAAAATGATGTTTTGATGCAAGAATGAAGATAAAAAGAAGCATATAGTGATATACGGGTGTAAAAATGACAAAAAGGTGTGTTAGGATTGCACATGGAAGTGAAACAGATGAAAAAAAAAAGTGAAAATGGGCAGAGTAGGGCTTCTGCCAGGCGTCTCACAGACAGGACCCCGCGTACACAGGCCCACTCCCACGTTTGCAAAACCTCAAGAATAGACCTGCATACGCAAGAACAGAGCTGTGGACGCATAATTCCAAGCTGCGTACGCAGTCCCAAGCCCACACACACAGGAACACAGACAGAAGCAACTCTTCAACATTTTCAAGCATGCACCATCCAAAATCAATCCTAAACATGTTCCTACCCCTCCTAAAATGTCAGGTTTTCATCTAAACCCATCCCACAAAAAAACATAAGCATTTACATGGCCAGAAATACATTAAAACGGAAGATCAGGGAGAAACTTTGAAAATGAGAAAAAGTACAAAAATTTAAAGATTTAGCCATGGGAATGTGATTCTTTGGCCAGTATGTCAATGGTGGAGGCGCCACCAACCTCGTTGCTCCACTCTAGCGAGGCGGGTAATGTGAAATACATTAGAAGATAAGACGTAGGAGAACTTCTTGGCCTTATGTGCCATTGGAGAAGATGATGAGAGAATTAGAGAAAATGAGAGGGTTTGAGAGGATGAGAGAGTTAAGAATTGAGGAAAAGAAAGTAGAGAGGGAGGTTTTTGTAGAGAGAAAAAACAAAAAGGAAGAGTTTTGGAGAATATAAAGAGGTGAGGGAGATGAAGAGAATGAAGAAGAAAAAGAAATGGTTGGTAATCGTTTAGAAAAATGAAAAGGCGGGAACACACTTAATGGCTAAACTACATGTAGTTTAGGCTTCACCACAAAACTACGTGTATTTTAGTCATGAACAGTAATAAAAAAAAATTCTTTCTTTCAAAAAAGGAAGGACACTTAAGATTATCCCAATTAGACACAAAATTATCAAAGGACTCCTCAATAATCGATAAAGGAAGTAGAAGACTTTTCCCTCGATTAAGCACATCAAGAACCATCCTTAGTGGATCAAACACATCAAGAACCATCCTCAGTGGTTCAAGCACATCAAGAACACCATCCTCATGAAGGAAGCAGAAGACTCTTCCCTAGTGGATCAAGCACATCAAAAACACTATCCTCAATAGGAAGTAGAAGACTCTTCCTCAGTGGTTCAAGCACATTAAGAGCACCATCCCTAGTAAGGAAGCAGAAGATTCTTCCTCGATGAAACCAAGCATATTTAAACAACCCCCAGTAAGGAAGCAGAAGATTTTTCTCCAAAGTATCTCCAATAGGGAAGCAGAATATTCTTTTCCAGTGAGTCCCATACACCAAAAATTCTCATCGAGGAAGCAGAAGATTCTTCCTCAAAGCCCTCAGCGAACCATTAAGGAAGCAGAAGATTCTTCCCTAGTGGATCACACATCTACACTACTTCTCAATGGGTCCATACACACTACTCCTCAGTGAGTTTCTCATCCCCATTCAAGTCATGAGAGGCAGAAGATTCCTCCCCATGCACATCTACTCCTCAGCGAGTTTTCACCATCCCTAATGGATCCAATAATCAAGACTACTCATGCGCATATCCTCCTGGAAATGAACATGCAGGCATGGTAGAAAAATGTAGAGATAGTGATAGAAAAAGAAACCAAGGTCAACCCGAGGCAGGAGCCTCACCAAAAAAGGTAGAGAAAGAAATGAAGAAGACAAGAGGAACAAGTCACCCAGAGAAGTTTGAGGCAAGAGCCCCAGATGGACACCATAAAGACTATATCCTTTTGTTTTTTGTTAGGTTAGCTCGTAAGAGCACCCTTATTTCTTTTCTTTTTTAGTGACTCTAGGATACTGAGTCACTCTCCATTTGCTTGCAAGTGGCAAAACAAGTTCTGGGATAGTGAAGTTGTCGTTGCTCATTTCGCGAGCAAGAAAGGTAAGACTTCGGACATGAGAATCCCACGCAACTCTTCGGAGTTGCACCTCGCCCCATGTATGCGTGATGTGTGTCGTGTGTGTAGGTTGGGCCCGATCTATACATCGTAACAAAATGTTTCGTTTCTTATTCATTTGATTCTGTTAGTGAAGCTTACGAATCAAAATAGAGGCATTTGTAGACTCCACATTTTGTACCCCTTATAACTCGGGTCTTCCCCAATGATGCTCGAACTCTAAGGCCCAAGGCCAGTTTAGAGCCCAATCAAATATTAAATTGACTTGAGGAGCATTAAAATGGAAAATATCACTTTAAATGCACAAAAATCTATTTTTGAAAATAAAATGACCAAAGTGGCCCTTGGCCCACTTATGTGGGTAGCAGCCTGCGTACGTGAGTCAAAGCATACGTATGCATACACATTTCTGCGTACGCAGCTAGGGTTTCAGAAGCACGAAAAATGCAAGTTTTCTGCAATAATGGCTAAGATTTGGAGTAAATCCCACATCATCTGAGAGCCATTCCAAACCCCTTTTTATCAACTATAAAAAGCCTTACATGGTACATTTTCAAAACATACAGAAATTCCAAGGGAAAAACCTAAGATTCACTAGAAAACAATGAATCAAAAGAGAGTTTTTCACAAAACACCCTCAAGTCATTTTTATTTGATTTGGACCTTTTCTGGCCCCAACCCTTTAGGTTTAAGATTACTAATCACTATTTTATTGAACTGTGATAGATTTGATTGAGGAGAACGGTAAAAAATTAAGCCTAGAAGCTTTTTACTTTAAGGTATTCTTTCTAAATTTTCTTTTTATTTTTTGTCTTTCTTTTCTTGTTTTTGGTTTGGTTTATGTTTATGCATGTTTGCCTAGGTTAGCATATAGTTCTGTTTATGTTCTGAGCTTGCTTGGTTGTTAGAATTAAGGTTTTATTACTTGTGCTCAATTTTCTGTTTCGGGTTTCTGGGTTAGGGTTCTTGAACAAGTCCCACTTATGCATGTGCGGCTGCGTATGCAGACACTTGCCCAGAAACCCTAATCCAGATTCCTTGTGTTGTTTGTTTGGTTTGTTTAATATGTTTTGTTCCTTTTTAAGTCTGTTCACATGCTTGTACATGTTAGTACCTCTGCCTCACATGCTTGTTTGCTATCACATGTTTAGACTAGGGTTCTTTAAGTTTTAATATCATGCCATTCATTCACATGTCCACGCATTAATGCCATAAGTGCTGTGTTGCTAAAAGGTAAGTCATGCATTAGAAATGTCCATGCATTTGTGTCATAGTTTTATTTTGATGATATGATGAAACATGCTTAGATGTATGATTAGGGTTTCTAATATGCTAATGCATTGTTTATGATATGTGTTGTGTTTGATGATATGCTTGCTTCCTTGTTTTAGATGTATGATAGGGTTTTCACATGTTAGATGAATGCTAGGGTTTCTTTTGTATGTTTGGCTCTCTTTCGCTTTAGGATAGGTATGTATGTATTTTGGGATGAAAGATGCCATGTTGTATGTTAGATGCATGTTAGTGTGTGTATGAGTCTAGAATGAGTGTTGAATTAGCTTTTAATAGGGTTAAGACATAAGACACATTGATGGAAGGCCAACCTTAGGGTTGGACGATCTTGGGTGCCTAACACCTTCCCAAGAGCGTACCTAAACTCCGAACCCATACTCTGGTAGTAAGATCAAACGTCCTTCCTCGAAGGGCCGCTATATATATAGTTCCTAGATCATTGCAAAAACTAGGTGGCGACTCCAAAATGACCCATTGTGTCCATAGTCTTTCATTATAGATATGCTGAGGATCTTCAATGTATAGAATTATGATTCACGACCCACCACTGTGACTGGGCCTCTGAGTCTTCAAGCAGCATTAATAATATTTAGAAAATAACTCACCGAGAACTTCCAATAGTCTAAGAGGAAGCCAATAGCAATTTTGTTCCAGAAATCTTGTTGAGTAGCTACTTCATCCTGATTAGGTCTTATCAGGGCCGGCCCTAGGCTTAGGCCAATTAGGCCATTGCCTAGGGCCCTCTTACTAGAGAAGGCCCCAAATTTGGGGGCAAATTTTTTTTATTTTTTATATAAAAATATTTTTGGAAGATATTAAAACATTTTAGTTTACATCTTTTTCACTATTAAGAAGGCTCAAAGAATTAAGTAATGCTAGAGATAGAGATAAGACAAATTTAAATAAATTGGTCTTACAAATAGACGTGTTACTAATCACAAGTAATTCAAATAGGAAAATGTTAAAAATACTATAAATTTTACTACATAACTTTTATTTATTTAATTATTTTTATACAAAATAAAAATTATACTCTAGCCTAATCTAAGTGTATATGTGTGTGAAACTCTCTTCTAGAGACTTAAATCTCGGCCGATGACCCAACCCCACACTCCACAAGAACTTATACTTGTAGAGTGATCACTGCTACAAGGGTGCATGGTAGTCTCCATAACTTTTATAATTTAATGTGACAATAAATAAGATAGGTGGATTTCAATAAACTATTGAATGCATTTTTGAATGAATATTTGTGATTGGTGATATATCTTTGTAATTCTCCTATTGTAAATTTTATAATATTTCTAGTATTTTTGTAAGCCTCATGTCATTGATCACATTCATTACAACAACGACTTGTAGTACAATTTGTTATAACTTTGGCATTTTCTCAAAAAAAAAATCAAATTAAAAAGTAAAAAGAATGGATTTAAAAAAAATTATTATATAAAATGCTAGTTAAATATTATTTAAGTGATAATATAAAGGCCCCATTTGAAGATTTCGCTTTAGGCCTCCGAAACGCTTGGGCTGGCCCTAGATCTTATGATAGGCCCATGCCTAACAAAAGGAGTTTCGTCATCACTGGATAGCAAATCAGGCTCCATCTCTTCTGCTAACATGTCCTAATATAGTTTGTATCACTGCTATCTGTCCAACCATATTCTCTTACTTCTATATTGTTGTCGATAGGTCTAGGACTAGCAGCGACACCTTGCATGCACTAAAGGGAGTGGTGCTTAAGGACCACAGAAAAATACAAATAAAAAGGAACCAGTTGAACAAAAGAAAAAAGGTGTAGAGAGGGTATAAACAGAAAAGGAAACAAGGGATTGGAGAATAGAAGGGGAAGTAGACAAAGTTAGAAAACAAACAGGGGAAGTTTAAGGCAAAAAGGGAAAAAAGAAATGGAAAGCCCAAGAGGAAAATAGGAAAAGTTGTAGTTCAGATCACTAGTAGTTTAGAGCACTCACAGCAGTGGTGTTATATTGCTATATTGCTATATTTTAGCTCCTCAGATATTAAAATTGTGCTGCAGCAGTGGAGCGAAATCTATATTTTTTAGCTCCATTGCTACAGCGCACATCTATTTTAGCTAAATAGATGTGCACTGTTCATGAAAGCTAAAAAAAAAAAACACTATTTTATTCGGCCGGTGATTAAAATAATACTAGCTCCTTTGTTTTTTCATTCTTTTCACACCGTGCCTCTCTCTCTCATACACTCTCATCTCATCATCTTTGAAGCTCATCTCTCTCGAGCTCACTCTCTCAACTCCGGTCTTTCAAGCTCACTGTTTACTGCTGCATCGTCAACGAAACACCGCCACCGACCCACCATTCATTCTCATCTCATCGGCCCGACTCATCGTCAGCCTCAGACCCAGACCCACGTCGCCGTCAGCCTCAGATGCACATCGCCGTCAGCCTCAGACCCACCATTCACTCTCATCTCATCACTCCGACTCATTGTCAGCCTTAGACCCAGATCCACACCACCGATCCACCTCAGACCCATGCCGCCGATCACCTCAGACCCATTTCTCTTTCACCGATCAGACCCACTTCTCTGTGATTGGTGGTTTTTTATTTTGTTTGTGATTGATGATTTTGTTTGGTTTAGGTTGAGGAAAAAGATTGGGAATTTTCAGTTGGTGTTTTTTTTTTTCCCTGCTGTGGATTGGTGGTGGTGGTGGTGGTTATGGTTGTGGCTGTGGTTGTGGCTGTGGCTGATGGTAGAGATGCTTGTGGTTGGTGCTGTGAATGTTTTTTTTGGGTGGTGGGATATATTATTTTATTGTAAGAGATATATTATTTTATTGTGATGTTTATATTATTTTATTATGTTAAAAACTAAAATAAATCCACTGCTACAGCAAGTGTATAAATAAAATAGATAAAGTAACTTTTGATAGAGTTAAAAAACTAAAATTTTAATTTCCTTACCGTGAATGCTCTTAGAAGGTCAATAGAGTTGACTCAAAAGAACAAAGTGCCTCGCTACTTGCATGTAGAAGGAAAGAAGCCGGAAGAAAATGATGAGAAGTTATAGAAAGGAGCGAAAATTAAAAGGGACAAGACGGCTACACCTACCAGGTTAAAAGTAGTACATAGAAAACAAAAAGGAATAAAGGTTGAAGCTAAAGAACACATGGCCCAAAAAGTGACCACAGCTGATAACTCCGTTGGGAGAAGAGCTCTTGAAAGAGTGTTTTTGAATTGACAATGGTTTGACACAATGGCTAGTGTACCAAGGCACTTGATACCAGATACAGAATTGTAAAACAGAGTTCCCCTTTTAAGATTAATGAGTATGAGTTAAACTTATTTTTCATAGCCACATATCATCTTTTCTCATCACTCAAATTGCATGCTACTTCCTAAACTTCATCCATAGCCACATACTTTCTTACGTCCTCCCATTCATTAAACCAACAAAAACTAAATCTTAAAAAAAAAAAAAAAGATTTTTAGGTGTAAGAGGTGTTAAAAAAAATGTGAACCTTCTATCTTATAAATTTGTGCAAATGTGTAAGGTGTACAGTGGGTGACTAGACTTGTATCTTAGGGACAATGTGCCAAATAATCTTTTTAGAACTGTAATACTATCAAGAGGACATGAATCACCTAAATAGAACGACTTGATCTGCACCTCAATTTCTGTCATCCACCTCATTGCAACTTATTTTATACCATTATTGGTGGTATAAATGTATAATTTCTCATATTCTCTAACAATAAAATTCATGCACTCTTAAGAAGATTCATGCTCTTTACTAGTGCAGAGTGGTTATTTGGCAAGTCATCCTTAGGATACAATAAGCCTAGTCACCTATTGTACACCTTACAAATTTGCACAAATTTATAATGTAGAAGCTCCACAATCTTTTTTTTTTTTTTTTTTAACACCTTCAATGCTTAGAAATAAAAAGGATTTATTTTTTGTTGGTTTAATGAATAGAAGGATGTAGAAGAGTATGTGGCTATGGGAGTTTAGGAAGAAGCTTGCTATTTGAGTGATGAGAGGAGATGATACAAATGTGCTAGTTAAAAGCTTAGGGAAGAGAGAAACCTAAAACTTTAAATAAATGAAACATAAGTGATGGGGGTAAAAAGCTCCAACTAGGCGCCGACACGCCGGAAGGGGTGACGGTGCAGTGCATGGCGACGGGCACTGTACCCTGACGACACGACCCGCTCTTGGGGCGACGGACGACTGGAAGGACACGGGGGCATCACAGCCTGTCTTGCCGCGTACGCTTCCCCAAAGAAAATGAATCTTGCCGCATACGCCACTACTTGGACAGGTGTCTCGCGCAGCGCGATCATTCCCAAGAGATGGCTTGCCCAACACGCTTGGCCACCCAACAAGAATCTTACTCTCCACGCTACTCAGGGGCATTTTCGGTAAAAGTGATATCTTCTCTAGCACGCCTGGACCAAGGGCCCCTGCTACTACTATAAATACTTCCACGCCCTCCAAAATTGAGGTACGTATATTAAGACCCGATTCTGGCACTCTGGAGTTGTGAGCAAAAACTAACTTAACCGTCGGAGGGTCGTTGGCCGGTACCACACCGGTACTTCCCTTTGAGGGTCTTCTTACCTGTGCAGGTTAATCCGAGAAGCGCGCAGACCGTGCAGCTCACTGGTTTGATTCTTGACATCATCAATAAGTTTGACTCACACCCATTATTAATATAGCAAAAGAAGATCAACGGTTAATTAAATAACTTGGGAGAAGCTATCGTAGATGTTTTATAACATCAGATAATAATCACCAATCTTGTAGGTATTTTATTTTTTTTTTTGATGAAATTGTAGGTATTTTATGACAACAGCTACAAAGTATAATTTTTATTAAAATAATACAACACATACTAGTATAATTATTTCTTTTTGATAATTGCTCTTTTTAATCAAGAGACTTGTTTCTAAAAAAAAAAAGTTAAGAGACTATTCTTTTATTTTTTTTACAATAGTTAAGAGACTAATATTCAAATGTATTTATAGGAGGACAATAAATATTATTAGTTGAGTTGAATTGAATTGAATTGAGGTAATTAGAACTCACTCATATATTTTTCATTTTTCAGTATATGTTACATGGATCTATGCAAGGATAGTCATTCTTGTACAGTTTTTATTGGTTAGGAAAGTTCGTGAAATAGCACCAAAAATAAATTTACAAAGAGATGGCATTAAGAATATTAATTTAAGTTTAGATGAATTTTGTATTAGGATGACGTGAGGATGCATATGCAAAAAAGAAAGATAGAGCAGACAGGTAAGGCAACAGCAAAGTTAGTGTATTCAAAAAGAAAGTTTACTTTACTAGTTGGTTTTGTGTATATATTTTTTTCAATTTGTTAGTTACATTGGGAGATGGAGATTTAAAGTCTGAATTCTGTACAAAAATATTATAATATATTAGTGTATAATCCCGTGCATATGCACGGGTACATTTAAAAAGAATCACAATTACATATTATATATATGATTATATTTTTTATAGTTTATTATATTGGACTCCTCGTTTTCTATATTAAATAAATTAATTTGGCACAAAAATTTAAAAATTTAGATTAGATGGGACACGTAGCACAAAATTAAACTCTAATTGAAATTCAATTTTTACCTAAATTAACTCACTTGGCACAAAATTCTAAAATTTAGATTAGATGAGAGATATGGTGTAAAATTAGATACTAATTGAATTCCAATTGAAAATTTAATTGAATTTTCTCTCTGCTTTACCTATTATTATATATATAGATTAATTGAGTTATAAATCTTTTGGCCAAGGTTAACTATAGCATACATGCAAATAAGACATTCACTTAAAACTCCCAAATAAAAAAAATGCCCCCCTCTAATATTATATTATATTTTTATTAAGACTTATTTACCCTTTTACCTAGATATTAAAAAAAAAAAAAAAATCAAGGCCCATTTTATTAGCTAATAGAATGCATTGTATACTTAACCAAAAAGAAAAAAAGAAAAAGAAAAAAAAGAATGCATTGTATATTAAAAAAAATCCCATTGTAATTTAAAACAGATAAAACTATTTTGTACTTTTTTTAAAACACTTATTTTTTAGAAGAAAGTAAGTGAAATTTTATTAAAAAGATTAAGGTAAATCAGATTGAAAGACAAACTCCAAAACACAAGGTAGTTCTTCTACCCATACAATAGTATGGGCAGTAGAAACTGCTTTTCTAGCTAAACCATGATCCAACCTATTCCCTTTCTGACGAACATGCTGAAATTGACACTGTTGTAAGGAACAACCAAGCCTTTTAGACTCCTCAATAATGTGCCCAAACAAAGTTGCAATGACCAAAACACCTTAGAGCTTGAACCACTCGGAGACAGTCACCTTCAAAAATGACATCAAACAAACTAATCTCCCTAGCCAGCATCATAGCTCGCCTTGCAGCCAAAGCTTCAGCCAACGCAACCGAATGAATGGACTCGACCCTCTGACTTAAGGCTGCAATAATGCCACCTGAATGATCCTGAAACACCACACTTATCCTAACAGAGCTCGTTCCATCAAAAATGGTAGCGTCAAAGTTAGCTTTATAACTAGCTTCAGGTGGAGGGGACCAGCGGACAGGAGGATGACGGGCAGGGCAACTGCTGCTCCTTATGATTAACATCCTAGAACTCCTGAACAAGCCCCTTAGCTCTGTCCCCAATCTCGTGCAGCTGCCAAGTTTGTTGATGCTCCCTCATTTTGTTCCGCCTCTACCACAAGCACCATGCTACTGTAGCAAACATAGCACACCTAAAACTAGACCCTTGATAAACAAAACCTCCAAGAGCTCAAAGAATGACCTGCAATTCTTCTGAACCAAGAACAGAAACCCCAGGTCAGACAACCAAATTGAACGGGCTTGATGACATAGCCATAGGCAATGCATGAGGGATTCCTAGTAATCACCGCAAACATCACAAATGTCACTGATAGGAATATGCTGAGTTTACAAATTCAACTTGGTAGGGAGCGAATCTTTCACAGCACACCACAAAAAAAGTCAAATTCTATTTGGGACTCTAAGCTTCCAGATTTTCTTCCACACCACTTGCGCATTACTTGGCGAGGAAGAACTCGGCAGAGAGAGGTTTTCAGCTTCAACTAGCATACAATAGGCACTCTTCACCCTATACTCACTGTCCGAAGTTATAGGCCATATCAGAATGTCTTCAACCCAGCCCTCACTCACATAAATCCTTCCAATCATCTTGGCTTCCCAATGGAGAAAACAACTAGCCAATTTTCCAAGATCCCAAATCCTAGAGTTTGGGAAGAACATATCACAGACCCGAGAAATAGATGGACCAATTTTCGGAAATAAAACCTACTATTCGTGGGATCAGGCAGCCAACGATGATTCCAAACATCAATTTTTTTCACCATTCCCAACCCTCCAAATTGCGCTGTTATAGATAACTTCACGAGCCTGCAAGATAATCCGCCACGCATAAGAGCACTTCGGATGAATAGGAGCCTCCAAAATGCAACCATTAGGAAAATACTTGGCACTAAACACTTTATAAAGTAAAGTGTCTTTGTGATGAAAAAGACACCACACCTATTAGCCAACATAGCATTATTGAACTTTAAGAATTCCCTAAAGCCCATACCCCCCAATAGATTTAGAAGGACAGAGAGAACTCCATTTAACCTAATGAATTTTTTTTTTTGAATCACCATTAACCCACCAAAATTTTCAGATCATTGCCTCAATATCTTTACAAAGACCAACCGGGAGCTTAAAAACACTCATAGAATAAACAAGAATAGATTGAACCATTGTCTTAATCATAACTTCTTTGCTTGCTTGAGATAAGAGCTTTTCCTTCCACCCCTGCATCCTGGCCCAAATCTTTTCTTTAAACTGAGTAAAACATGCCATCTTATTTCTGCCAACAAAGGAAAGGAGCCCCAAATATTTCTCATAATGCCGAATGGCTGGAACATTAAGTGCCATTTTGACAGCTTCCTGCGAATCCTTATCCATATTCCTGCTAAAAAATAGAGTTGTTTTTTCCTTATTTATCATCTGACCCTAAGAAGCTTCATAATAAGCAAGCAACTCCTTGATTTTATTACACTCATCCAAAGTAGATCTGCTCAGGATTAAACAATCATCTGTAAAAAATAAAGGAGTTAGTTTGGGTCTATTTCGACAAAAAGAAAACCCCTGGATTTCACCTCCTGCAGCAGCATTGCGTAGCAAAGCATTTAACCCTTCTGCACAAAACAGAAACAAGGATAGAGGATCCCTTTGTCTTAAGCCTCTTAAAGGTGTGATCATGCCCTTCAATTCTCCATTAACAAGGATAGAATAGGACACTATGGTAATACACTCCATTATCAAATCCACACACGAATCCTGAAAGCCTAATTTGAGGAGAATTCTTTTAAGAAAACTCCATTCCACCCTATTATAGGCTTTGCTCATATCCAACTTCATAGCCATGAACTCTTTCTTTCTTGTGCAACTAGTCTTCATATGATGCAGAAACTCAAAAGCAATTAAGATATTATCAGTTATCAATCTATCTGCAATAAAAGCACTTTGGGTCTCTGAGATAATAGAATTAAGCATAGGCTTGAGGCGATTAACAATCACCTTACTAATAATTTTATAAATCAGGCTTATAGGTCTAAAATCAGATACCCTTTCTGGATTATTAACTTTAGGAATTAAAGTAATGAAGGTGTGATTAATAGATTTCAAAATGGAACCCGAATTTAAACTAGAGAGAAGATCATGAGTAATATCCATACTTACATTAGTCCAATAAGTTTGAAAAAATAAGGGAGGCATAACATCTGGACTTGGAGTTTTGAGAGGGGCTATCTCCATGATTGCTATACCTACCTCCTCACTAGTACAGGGTTTACCAAGTTCAGCTCTTATCTCTGTAGTGATCGTTGTCTGAACCCCATCCAAGATACGGTAATGATCATAAAGGTTTATAGATGTAAAAAGCCACGAATAGAAGTCAATCAACATGACCAAAAATACCTCTTCATCCTTCTGCCACACCCCATCCCCATCACGTAGTCCCTTAATGAAATTCTTCCTTTTCCTTTGAGTTGTCGTTCCATGAAAAAATCTTGTATTCTGATCCCCACTCTTCAACCACTGAATACGAGACCGTTGTTGCCACATCGTTTCTTCTTTATCTAAAAGGTCATTCAATTCCTTCTTCAGCCGAACCACTTCCTCATGATCACTAGTACTGACCGAAGCCACCTCTGCCTTCCATAAACAATCCTTCACATACTTAATATTCTTTTTCACATTACCAAAGTTATCTTGGCTCCAAACCTTTAGATTTTTCTTACGCTTATTCAACTTCTTTGTAGCAACAAACATTGGCGTACCATCCAAAGAACAATCCCAATCTCTAGTGATAGTCTCCCTACACTCAGAGTCTGATACCCATATAGCCTCAAAGTGAAAAGGTTTTTTACGCCATTTTTGGTGCTCCCCTTTCCCATTCTGAGACAACAAAATTGGTCGATGATCAGAGGTGAAGCAATTCAAATGTTTTACCCTACCAGTAGGGAACTTAGTCAACCACTCATAGTTTGCAACCCCTTTATCCAGTTTCTCCCAAATCAACTCCCCCCGTTGCCAACCATACCAAGTATAATCCAGCCTTGAGTACACTAAATCCATAAAACCACAATGATCTAGAACCTCACAAAAATCTTGCATTAAATTAGGAGCCCTAGGAACCCCTCCTTGCTTATCTTGCACCTAAGCAACTCATTAAAATCACCAAAACAACACCATGGGAGTTTCGGTTTTGAGCTCAACATTCTTAACATACTCCATCCCCCACTTCAGCGACTTGTATCAGGCTCACCATAGAACCCAGTCAATCTCCATGCATTTTTCGAACCACCATGAACAATAGCATCAATATGGTAATTCGAAAAACTATCCACCCACACATTAAGACCTGCTTTCCAAAGAAGGGCCAAATGCCCTCCCTTTCCCTTAGATGGCACTGTGAAACAACCATCAAACGTAATCCTATCACGAACCCACTTCATATGCTCCTTGTTTGACCATGTTTCGGACAAAAACACAATCTTGGGATCTTGTGCTTGTCTATATTGACAGGCTCCTGAATTGCACGGCGGTTCCCAAGCTTTCTGCAGTTCCAAGCTAAGAGTTTCATGGCTATCGGTGGGGCTGATCATCAGCCTCCACTGTTAAATCATTAAAAGCAATTACCTGCTTCTTCCTACTACCACTTTCTTCCTCCATCTCCTCGGCAAAATCCTGCCTTGTATGTTTGGATAGGATTGGTTTCTTAACTTTTTGGATACACTTAATGTTCTAGGCAATCTAGTGAACTTTGTTATTGATGGATATTGTTTGCATGGCTCTATCTGAGTAAACAAAGTTTTCAGAAAAATGGCTGAACCAACTACCCTAGACCCCATCCCACCTTGCTAAACTATGGACTCACCCTTTCGACCGTCCCCCAGATTATCAAAACGAGTTAGCTCATAATCAATATCACCCAATTGTGCCTGAAAGTCCCTAGAGGAGAAAATAGTTGGCTGCATAACCTCCACATTATTCGGAGAACGAGAGACCTCAGAACCCGTACCAACCCCTACTTGCTTATGTTGAAAAGTTATCTGAACTACCTGTGATTCTTCAACAATTAGGGGTCACTGCTCTTCTCTCCCTTCACTCACTAGTTCAGTGCTCAACCCAGTCTATCCCACACCATCGTCCCCACCCCCCCTACACTTGAGTTCATCTCAGTTTCCTTGCTGGCCTCAAAACTTTTTTTTTTTTTTTTTTAATAATAGATTAAGAGTTTATACTATAAATTCTCACTCTAGACACTGTCACGTGGGACGATGTGATATCACATTAACCCATTTGAGACTTTATTTAAAAATTTTTATATTTTAGTTAGTTGATATTTTCCATTTCCATTGTTTCCGTTTTAAAAAAAAATAATATTTCAAGTAATTTATTTAATTTGTATTATTTGAGTATATTTTCATTATTTATCCTTTAAGGATACTCTATTTTTTGAATTAGTGGTAATTTATTCAGTTACATGTGCAAGTTTAGATTATAAAGTGACCACATCATTAGTAAAGATCAATCTTACTCTTAATAAATTAGGTTGATTGTTCTATATTTTAAATTTTATTTTAGTTAAATTATAATTTTCTATTATAAATAGTGTTTAATTTCTTGTTGGCTGAATTTATGGGTCTTGGCCCATGTTAACTTTCTGTCCCAAAAATGCCACTAGTACTTAACAAAGGCCATGGGCCCAATCTTTTGTTTGCCACTATTAAGATATTTTGGCTATATTATGGGACAACTAGCTAGATTTAGGCTCCGTTCATTTGGAATGAAAACAGGAAGGATGGAAAACAAATGGAGGAAAATAGGATAGAAAATATTGTTTTTCACTGTTCGTTTGGGAAAGGAAAATAAGAAGGATGAAAAACTTGAGAGAAAGTTTTCTCTCCGGGCCCATTTTTTTTTTTCTTCCAAATCGGAAGGAAAATATGGAGAGAAAAGTTCTATAGTAGCACTTTTACAAAAATACCCTCTTCCCACCTGTTTTTTTTCAACTTTCTCTCTCTTTTTTTTTTCTTTTTCTTTTTCTCAACGTTGCCTGAACATTTTTTTTTTTGGTTCAACGTTTTCAATAACGTTGTTTGTTGTTATTGTTGTTTTTTTTTTTTTTTCTTCAACGTTACTGAACTCAGTTCTTCAATAATGTTGTTTTTTTTTTTTTAAATTCTTTTCAACGTTACTGAAGAGTAACGTTGCTGTTTTTTTTTTTCTTTTCAATGTTAGTGAAGAGTAATTTTTTTTTTTTTTATCCTTTTCAACGTTACTAAACAGTAATGTTTTTTTTTTCTTTTTAACGTTATTGAGAATTTTTTTTTTCTTTTCAACGTGACCTAATCTAATTTTTACATTATAATAATATAAATTTATATATATGATGCGATAAATTTTATATTATTTAATGATTAGAAATAAATCTATTTCTTACATATTATGTAACAAGGGTATAATAGTCAATCTATATAAATTACATTTTCCATCCTTCCCTTTTTCTCTCCAACCGAACACAAGAGTTTTCCATCCTCCCACTTTTCCACTCCTCCAACCGAACACACAAGAGGAAAAACTAAATATTTTTCATTCTCCCACTTTTCCATCTTTCCATAATTTTCCATCCTCCCACTTTTCCACTCCTCTAACCGAATGGACCCTTAGATAATAGAACACCATATTCCAAAAAGTATTTTACCTACAACAAAAGAATGTGTACAAATTCATGTACGTTGAGATAGTAGGTCTCACGACTTTTTATTTTTATTTTTTTTTATAATATATAAATTCTACTTTAACTTAATTAAAGTGTATAAATGTGTGAAACTCCTTCTAGGAGACTTCAACCTGGGCCCTTGCCCCCCATACCTACAAGTACTTATACTTGTAGAGTGACCATCGCATTAAGGGTGTGCAATGGTAGGTCTCATGACTTTTAAACTAGCACAAACTACTATTATAATTTATGAGAGATCAAAACGGAAATCTTACATTTTTATCTGTGCAATACAAATTTATTATATTTTAAGCTAAACAATCATTGTTGTAATAGTTGTTCAATGAGCATGTATTTATTGCCAAAATAAGAAATTGTTTAGCTCTAACAGCCAATAAAAAGATGACATATGTTTTTTTTATGTGCAATGCACTTGACTTATTTGCTTAGTTGGGTTAAGTGAGTCATGAGCAGGATGGAGCCATTCTTTGGTTTCGGAGGGCAATAGCGTCCCCCACACCCCCCCACCCCCATAAAATTTGGGAAAAAAAATTTGTATATACTATATGTATTAATTTATGAATTTGGTTCAATAAAATTGTACACTTAGCCCTCCTTAACAATATTAAGCACATCAAAATTAAGCCCAACAACAAAATCACCAATGCCAAAGTTAAAAAATTAATCACAGTCAACTAATTTTACCAAAATAAAAAAGCCTAGCCCTTAAAATTTTTTGAAACAACACTAATCTATGGATTAAATCTTTCCTTCATTCCATAAAATTTCAAAAAAAAAAAAAAAAAAAAACCTAATGGAAAGAGAGTAAGAGATGCTGAACTGAGGGGAGAGCCAGAGAGGTAGTGTCATTGCCGCATGGAGATTGAGAAGCAACAGCTCTGAGCAACACAGCAAGAAAACAAATTAAGCAAACCTCTAGCACAATACATAAGTAATACAACCGCGCCCCAACCCCCAAATCAGGTATTTTTGTGTCTCTCTCATTTGAGCAATGAGTAGGTAGGGTGATCTATCTGTCTCACTTTTTCACTTTCTCAATTCCCTTTTATTCTTTGAAACAAAGAAGAGAGAGGTGAAGAGAGATTTATGCCTCTATGTTTCTCTTTAATTCTCTCTTTTTTTTTTCTTTTTTTTTTTTCTGTTTAAATAATGACCCATGTGATTATACACCGAGTCATTAGTGTCTAATGGTACATTGAAAGATAAAGCTCTACCATAATTAAATAAATAAATAATCTAATGGATCAATGATCAAATGGGTCCAAAATTACAAATTGGATAAAAATTTCACCTGCGTTATAACAAAAAATAATTGTTTTGTTTACAATAATTGTGAGTTGAGGCCAGGCTCACTACTTTAAGTTTGGATGTGAGGTTATGTCAGTGAGTATTTTTATTATTATTATAATATGTCTATACAATTGTTTTTTAGTGGCAAATGATACAAAATAGATAAATAGTACATTATGTATAGTTAGTACTTGTGTCTTTGTTAATACCAAATGAATGCTTATTTCAAATAAAAGAATGGGTAATAGTCTTTGTTAATACAAATTTTTTGTAGTATAGCTTGCATCAACCTTATCATGACTTTTAAGTGAAATTTGTAGTGTTTTTTTTTTTTGTTAGAACCCTTGTTCTTCTCTCTTATGATAATTTTCTTTTTATACTACCGCCCCCGCCAAGGACAGAACCAGGATTCGTAACTAGGGAGGGGGGGGGGGGGGGCGCAAAGCTTAAAAGTTAAAACCAAAATTTTTTTTTATGAAAATAAAAACTAACATCTATTTCATATTCAACAAAATACTACATACAAAATAAATATTTCTTAAACATTTCATATTATAAAACACATCAACAAAGTATAATATACAAAATAAGTTTTTCTTATTTTGTGCGCGATTTTTGTTTAGTCCATATTTATTTTTTTATTTTGTTTTTGTAGTGAAAGGGGCATGAATTTTATTTATTTATTACTTTTATTGTAAGTCAATATCTAAATATTTTAGAGGAGGAGAGACAAATATATATATATATATATATTTATTTAAGGGAAAATCTTAATTTTTTTTATACTATTTTTTTTAATGGGGGCCCCCCTTGCCCTAGTGTAGATTCGTCCCTGGCCCCCACCCCCCTAACTTAGAGTTCTGGTTCTGTCCCTGATCATGAGCATTGCACACGACAAGTACAAATGCTATTTTTCTGTTAGTAGTTTGGAGCCCAAGGCTCCAAACATGTTTGAAGCCAAATTATGTCTCCTAAAATATTAAATTATGAAAAGACATAAAAAACAAGAGTAAAGAGATAAAAATAGGTGTTATGGGCCTATGGCCTCAAAGCGCTGAATTGGCATCTATATGTTGATGGAAACTTCGGGGCCGTGGTCAGGCCTAGTTGAATAACTTTTAGATCTTCAAATTTTGTGATTTTCAGGTTTTGATTTTGTTCCCATTTCTTAATTTTTAAAAGATAAATATGCGTTTTTCTATCAGAATAAATTCTTCTTGGTACGAGAATGATTAGGAGTGGATCTTTTAAATGATCAGTTTAGTTAATTTTTTTTGGAAAAAAATTAATTCATTTTAAAAATTATAAATTCATTAACATCTTGTACGGTCATTTAATGCATGCATGACCATGATAATCTTTCAATATAATTAATGAGAATTTAGAGTTTAAGTGATGGTCATTACTCCTCTCAAAGACCAACCAAAATCAATCAATTTTTATTCTAAAAAAAAATCAATCAATTTTGTTTCCATGCATTCAGATTCACTTTGAAATCATTTTCAAACTATGAAAATCATTATTTCTTGTGACTTGATCAAACTCAAACTTTTGCCTCGGACCTTCTCAAAAAAAAAAAAAAAAAAAAAACTTTTGCCTAGGAAGTGATTACTTTGCCGTCGAATTCCATAACAATTCATTATAATGTAAAATTTTAACATAGGTCAACTATATAAATTTTATCAACATGAAAAATGATGATTTTATCATTGGATATGTAAAATTACCGATGTCTTTTTTGGGTATGTTCATTTAAAAAATTGAATTTTTCTTAAGTTATTAAATATGGTATATATATTGACGGTATTCTTTTGATGGATACCATAGAATTTCAACACATAATGTCCGATGTATGAAAATTATGTCCATTTCAACCTATAACTCTTATTCAATAACAATAAACTTTAGTTTTTTTTTTTTTTTTGAGCCAACTGGAGTTCAATGCCTAATATATATTCATTGTTCATAGGATAAGAGTGACACCAATACATCCTCCATTAAAAGAAAAAAAAAAAACTAAAAAAGTGATTCAACACATTCTATCAGTGTATGAGCAAGCATCGGGGCAATAGATTAACCGAGGCAAGACCACACTATTTTTTAGCAAAGCGGTAGCCGAAGACAAGAAAAGAGAGATCCTTGATTTCCTAGGAGTGCCGGAGATAAAGGAGTATGAAAAATACCTAGGGTTGCCAGCAGTGGTGGGGAGGAAAAAAAAAGGCGGGCCTAAATTACATCAAGGAAAGAGTGTGGAGTAAATTACAAGGATGGAAGAAGAAGCTCTTATCTCAAGCTGGAAGAGAGGTGCTGCTTAAAGCGGTAGTCCAGGCTATTCCAACTTTCGCTATGAGTTGTTTTTAGTTGCCGGTGGGGCTTTGCAAGGATATTGAGATGCAAATTAGAAAGTTTTGGTGGGGTGAGCGTGGTGGGCAAAGAAAAATTCATTGGAAAAATTGGGAAACTTTATGCAAGCTAAAGTCCGATGGAGGAATGGGTTTCAAAGATTTGGTGAAATTCAATGAAGTAATGTTGGCAAAACAAGTGTGGAGGTTGTTAACAGATAAAACATCTTTGGTCTATAAGGTGTTTAGTGCCAAGTACTTCCCATCAGGTTCAATTTTTGATGCAAAGATTGCCAAGGGTCCTATTATTGGCAAAGTATCCTCAAAGCAAGAATGGTGGTGGAAAAAGGGATGATGTGGAGAATAGGAGATGGCAATAGAATCCGGGTTTTCTATGATAACTGGATCTTAGGTGTTTTTCCATTGAAGGCAACAGCTAGAACTCAGGAGCTCATTGACGATGGTGTGATCTCTAGCCTCACAGATACTGATACAGGAGAGTGGAACGAGCAGATGATTGATCACCTAATTTCACCATTTTTGGCGCAAAGAATAAAGGCTATACCCATGTGTAAGACAAGGTAGGAGGATTGTATATTGTGGCCACGAAGTAGAGATGGGAATTATATTGTGAAAACGGGTTACCAGCTACTCGGCAAAATCGAAAATAGAGATGTAGCATCGAGTTCCAGTCAGGCAACGCAGAGACAATTTTGGAATAGCATGTGGAAATTGGACGTTCCAAACAAGATAAAAAATTTTTGCTGGCGAGCTTGCACCAAGTCACTTCCCATAGCAAAGAATCTATACCGCAAGAAAGTACTAGATTCTCCCTTATGCTCCATATGTGGTAAGTCAGATGAGACAACAATGCATGCTCTTTGGGAATGCGAAAAGATCCAGACTAGCTGGGGCATTGATTTCAACAAGCTACGACAATTGCCTCACAAGCCCACCACATTCACGGACCTGATCTGCAGAATTGGTCACGAAGGAAAAAGTGTGAAGCTCTTTATAATGTTGGCTTGGTTCATCTAGTGCAGGAGGAATAAGTGCCAGTTCAATGAGCCGAGCCTTCCAACGGATAAGCTACTTAAGGCGACCTCAAAATTACTAGCTGAATTCCAGATCAAACAAAATGACAGCCCGGTAAAACAAAAACCAACATCCCAAAAATGGCGACCACCTCCAGAGGACACCTATAAAGTAAATTACAATGGCGCAGTCTTTTCGGACTCATATTAAGCGGGATTAGGAGTTGTAGTCAGAAATAAGAAGGTTGAGGTGATGGTATCCTTAGCAGAAAAGATTATTCTGCCATATGGAGGAGTGGAGGTTATTGAAGCAATGGTAGTAGCTAGGAGGGCTATTCATTTGGCTGTGGAGCTGGGTTTTCGGAAGTGTATTTTTGAAGGAAATTCAGAAATTGTGTTTAAAGCATTAACAGGAAGTAATTCTGATCGCTCGAGTTTTGGGCACATTTTAAAAGACTGTAAGTCTATAATGGTTTTGCTGCAAACCTGTTCTTTTTCTCATGTTAGAAGACAAGGTAATGGGGTAGCCCATGCCTTAGCTAAGAGAGCAAAGAAATCGTCTCCTCTTTTGATGTGGATGGAATCCGTTCCACCAGACATTTCTTTTTTAGTTCATGTTAATGTAATCTCTTAAGTTTGTGATTCAATAAAGCGGCATGAAATTGCTTTTTCTCAACAAAAAAAAAAAAAAAAGTTGGTCCAATTTCTCACTTAAGTTTGTGATTCAATAAAGCGGCATGAAATTGCTTTTTCTCAACAAAAAAAAAAAAAAAAAAAAAATTTGGTCCAATTTCTCAATCTGCTCAAAAAAATTGACCACAAATTTAAAACGAAAATATTTAATTACTACCGAGTGCTATTTTTGGGTAGAAAAAAAATCATGGGTATTACTGTGTCCGAAAACTGCCCGAAACCCGACACACGAAGGGCCCGAAACCAAGAGACAACAGAACGTCCAAAACATAACAGAGCAAAGTGAATTACTCACATCACAAAGAGCTCAAACGCCGCCACAAAAATACAATGGGCAGCAGTAGCAGGCGACTGAGAGCGTTCAAGCGGTGGATGAGATCCCAAGGCATCGACTTCAGCGACGCCCTCCAATTCACCGATGACGGCGAAGCCATTTCCGTGAGAGCGCTTTGCGATCTCAAGGTAGGTGACATGGTGGCGAGAATACCCAAAACCATGTGCCTCACCGTCAAGACGAGTGGTGCATGTGGCCTGATAGAATCTGCTGGGTTGGGTGGTTCCTTAGGACTCTCAGTGGCTGTCATGTACGAGAGGAGCTTAGGCCAAAGCTCTCCTTGGGCTCCTTACCTTCATCTCTTGCCTCCTCATGAATCCTTGCCTTTGCTTTGGTCTCTCCACGAGGTCGACTCTCTCCTATGTGGCACTGAGCTCCACAAGGTCGGTCATCATCACCCTCCATTATTCTTGCTTCTAATCACATGCTCTATTCTATTTGAATACAACCCAATTACTACTAGCACCTAATTGCTTACGCGATTTAATTGACTGTGAGTGGTTGAACCAAAACTTCAATCACAATGAGTAACTCAAGCACTCATTTATTAGGAAAATACGTACTTAGGTACCCTGGAGTACAGTCACAACGTGAGAGGAGAGTGCACCATTCTCCGTGCTTCGGGAGTTCCTAAGTATTATTCCATTTATTATTATCTTGTTGAGTTGGTACTAATCATGTTGTCACATCAGTTTTTAAGCTTTTTATTGTAAAACTTTGTAGTGACATTTCCCATGTAATCTTGGGTAGAAGTGCCTATCACTCACAATTAACCACATTAACATGTCATGAAATTGGGTGTCTCTGAAATTATGGATTTGAATAATAGTGATGTTAGGTATATTACGAATTTTACTACCAATTAGGTTGTATCCAAACTTTCATTTTATTAGTTTGTTGAAACCCATCAATCATGCCTGTTGTTAAGATTTGGCATTTTCCTTTAAATAAACACACCCAATTTCATGACACGGTGAAGTGGTCGACTGTTAGTAATGGACACTGTTTGCTCACCACTCTTTCCCACTATTCACAAACAATCAACCACTTTAGCAAGTTGTGAAATTGGGTGTGTCTGTAAGATTGTTGGACCTATTTATATTGTGTTCTACAATTGTAGGCAGACTGTGAAAGAAGACAAAGCTATTATTTATGAAGACTGGAAAGAGAACATTCTGCCCCTATTGGATTCACCACTGCCTTTTAATCTCAATCCAAATTTTTTTGGCGTTGAAGAATACTTGGCAGCAAGAAGTCTCATTGCATCTCGGTCTTTTGCGATAGATGAGTTCCATGGATCTGGAATGGTTCCTTTGGCTGATCTGTAAGTTAGCCCTTCATTTCTCTTGTATATTTGAATATGATTCATCTTTTAATTGTTTCTAAGTTAGAATGTAAAGCTAATTAGCATAAACCATTGTCTCCCTTCTTATTTATGTATTCTTGGTTATTTATGGCTATAACAAATAATTGGGGTTCAATTGTTACAACAAGTGAAAGAGGGGAGATTCAAACCTTGGTTCAACTTATATAGGAGACTAGACAATGCCACTGAACTACTTATATTTCCCAATATCATCATTTGATAAATGAATGATTATATCCTACGCCCATTTGGTAATGGTGCTACTCAAGTACAAGGGCTATATACATAGAGTGAAACACTGATTATAAAAGATAGAAAACTAAGCAGGCAAAAATACAAAAAACAGTAAGATACAACACTAGCGAAAGCACAAGGAATCCAGAAAATCTAGGAGTCTTGCCACTGAGAGTGAAGGAGACAGCAAAATCAAGTCACATATGTACTTCATAAATAAATATTTCAGCTTCACCATACTTAGTTCTTTTCCCTTGAAGCACCGATCATAATGTTCCCTTTGAATTTAGAGGAACTTTTGCCTTTGTTTATCCCCTTATAATCAAGCAAAATAGGAAAATGATCAGACAGTGGTCTTTGGAGTAATTTTTGATTCAGCTCGGGAAATGAGCTTCCCATTATGTTGAAACCAAGAACCAATCTATCCTAGACATTGATGGTGGGGGGGGGGGGGAGTGTGATTGTTGGACCAAGTAAGGGCATCTCCTTCCAAGGCCAAGTCCAGCATAGCATTTTCTGAGATGAACTTTGAAAAGTCACTCATTCCTGAAGTTAGTCTAGTTGCCCACCTCCTTTCAACCAAAAATCTAACCATGTTGAAATCACCCCAAGGCACCTCCCCCACCAACTAATTATCCCTGCCAATTCCTCTCATAGCTCCCTTTGAGAGGTGTCTGTGGTAGGCCCGTAGACCCTTCAAAAGCCCATTAGAAGCCATCTTCAACGAAATTTACTATTACATGGCATTCTAACAGCTTCTTCAACTTTTCTACTACGTTTACCCCATATCAACAAAATGCCACCATATGCTTCCTATAACATTTTTAGGCATTGACCCCATTATTTTCTTGAAGACATATAACATCTGCTATCCATCCCCTTAACAAGTTTTGAATTTCAAGTCACTTCTCCCCATCATTCAACCCACAAACTTCCATGAAACAATTTTTAGCTGCATGATCATGGTAATGTTAACCCCCTGGCTCTTCTTTTGGTCGTATCACTCCCCTCAATTTTTTTGGTTTCATAATTGATGGAACAAGCCAGATTCTGCAACTCCCTGACCCCCTTGGACAGATTGCGTGAACACTTTTCTTGGCACCCTTCATCCTTGTTCGATTATATCACTCAATTCTAGAAAATAAATTCATAGCATTTTCTTCAAAACCAGTCATTGATACACCCTTGGTAACTCAGTTTTAAACTGCACTGTTCAAATTTAAAAAATTCACTTCACTTCTCTAGTTTTGTTTTTATTTTTAGTTTTTTAGTTATAACTTTTTCAAACAATACCATTTTTAAAAAGCTGAAAAACAAAGTATACCAAACGAGCACTACATCATTATATGATAAATAAACTCGTAATATGCTCCTAGCCTTTTGCAATCTATAAAACCGTTCGTAGAAACTGTGTAACCAGGGCAAATCTAATCTATGGAATATAACAATGGAGTAAGCTCCTACCATTGTCTGTGATTGGTCTTTGCGTTATGTCAGTTCTAGACTCTTGAAATGAAATGCCTATGCCTTTTCCAAGTTTTCTTTTGGAGTTGCACTGGCAACATGGGCTTTGAGTTGACTTTTTCTTACTTAAGATGTGAAGACTGGATTTTTTAAACCTATTATTTTTAAGGGAAGATTTATCTTTATGTCAAGGAATGGCTAACTTAAATCCTGATAAAGTCATTAATATGCTACCATGGAAGTTCATGCTATATAAAATATTAATGACACATGTACTTTGAGAGAAAGCACTAAGCAGAGACAAAAAAAAATGTAGTGCATATGAACACTTGAACATTGGACATTTACATGTATTTTTCAGCTGTACTGGTCATTTATCAATAGCGCTGCTTGTTTCTGGATGTGTTTTTCCCTATATTTAGTAAAGTTTATGTCTTAAATAAAGGATATAAAGAGTCAAATACCATTTTCTTTGGGTTATGGTATGAAACACATTATGATAGGCGAGATTTTAGAGCTTAATGCTTATCATATAGAATGGTTATTTCCTTATGCATAGTTTGGAAGATGCAATCATGTGTATTAATTTAATTAATTATTTTTAGTTTTGCCTCGTTCATTGTCGGTAAAATTTTCATTGATAGATCCCATAATGCTTTCTACATCTTGCTTTTTACCTTATTATTTACTAATCTCTTTTACATGAAATCAGTTTTAATCACAAGACGGGAGCTGAGGATATTCACTTCACCTCTGTATCTTCTCATTCTGATTCCAAAAGCGATACTGACTGCAGTAAAAATGATTTCGAAGCCAATACTGGTGATAATGAACCATCATCTGAAAATTCCTATTCGGATGGTAGAGGATCAGATACTAGTGGTGGTAGTGACTTGGACAACTCTTCGGTCTTGGGGGATCATACCACAGCATTGGAAATGATTATGGTGAAAGATGTCAAAGTTGGAAATGAGGTTAGAATTTGCTTCTATTCATAGAGTAGCTTTTTCAATCAATTTTTCCCTTTAGCGATTTTAGAATTACATGTGGTATCAGGTATGACGTAGATTTTGAATCTTAAGGTGCATTTTTTATTATTAAGTTGCACACACACCTAGTGAGTTTTGAATCCTTGACCTCACCCTTTACCTTGGCCTTACAAGGAGCAGCGATGTAATTTGAGCTAGAGTTAACTTTGAATCTTAAGGTACATTAATTTAATATCTTCAGCAAAAAAAGGGTTCTGTGGAAATGGGTTGAATTGTCAATGGTTAATCTCTCTCTAAAGCCGGATGATTTACCTTTTTCATTAAAGACCAAACACATGGACCTTCTAGATTAATTTGGACAGGACCATCACAGCCCCAATCTTGAGATTGATTCCCTTAGGTAGGGCACCATTTATGTTGTTGGCCTTAACTATTTTATAATACTCTGCTAATAGTTCTTGTGGTAAAAATCCAGTTTCCGATAGGTTTAAAAAGATGCTTTTCTCAAACTGTTTCTTCATTTTTTTTCCCTATCTTCTCTCAGGTCTTTAATACATATGGGTTGGTAGGTAATGCTGCATTGCTTCATAGATATGGATTTACAGAGCCAGATAATCCATTTGACATTGTAAATATTGATTTGGAACTAGTATCTCAATGGAGTTTATCTTTGTTTTCTGGCCGGTATAGTCGAGCAAAGCTGTCCCTCTGGAGAAGATTGGGTTACTCTGGATGTGTAAGCGAGAACACTGAATATTTTGAGATCTCATCTGATGGGGAACCCCAAATTGAGCTGCTGATATTGTTATACATAATGCTGTTACCAGAGGATACATATCATAAGTTGGATCTTACATTGTCAACTAAAGGGAACTCTAATGGATCCATAGGCATGATTTTGTCCAAAAAAGGCAAGTTCATGCTGGAAAAAGCTTCAGAAGTGAGTAAGGATTTGTTGCTGACAAAGGATGTTTGTAATGCTCTCCGATTGCTGGCAGATATGCGCGATAGTTTTTATGGTTCTAATTCAATGAAAGATGATATTGAAGCACTAGGGAATTGTTGCATAAGAAGAAAGAGGAAGTTGTACTATTCTCTGATATTGCGTATCAGTGAGAGGGGGATCCTGGAGAGGCTCAGAACTTACGCTGCTTCTGGTGCTCAGTCTTTTAGAACTGCTAAGCGATCCTCGGTGAGAAAGAAGTTGAAGAAGACATGAATCTTTGAACTCTCTTTGTACCTCTATAGCGTTACTTATTACCTGCTTATATCTGCGGTTGCTCCAATTTCTGTGCCAAATCACAGAATAGAGGGCACACCACCATCATTTTGCCCCAAGGTTTCTACTTAATGACAATGTAATCCATTATGTAACTATTTGTAGTGAGTAGGCAATCTCACTATTGGTGAAGTAGATAGCTTGACCTTTTATTCAAACCCAATGGTAAAACTTTCAAGTAACTCTTTTTTGGGATTTTTGATTTTATTGGTCTGTTTATTTTGCTTTAGAGTTAAGAGGAAATTGTTTCCATTGAAAATATCTCAAGTGGCACTGACAATATAGACATGGCCAGAATGTGTACAAGAGGTCATACCATCTCAAGCTTGGAGTGAAGAAGATAGTGTTAGTACTTAGTAGTCCAGTTTGGGAAGAAGCTAGAACACCTCTGCTTGCTGCTAAAATGGAGTTGGGTTCTATGATAGTCTTTTAAGACCTTCCTCTCACACCATGTGTCAACCATTATCGCCAGCGTCTTGAGGCCACTCTCAGTATAGCACCAAAGTAAACTGAGGCACACAAGGAATTAGTATGGCGTCAGCCCATCTCTCTCCCAAGCAACAACAAAGCCGGTTTAGAGGAAATGGGATGGATTCTGGGAATACAAACATCTAGCCGCAAAACCAAATTGTGAGCTTCAAAATTATAAATCCAGGAACACGAAAAAAGTCTTTTTTTTTTTTTTATAAGTAAGAATGTTATATATACGAAGGGCTATTCTATGCAAGAAAAGCATTGGGCAAACCCAGAGAATACAAGAAAAGAAAACAAAGAGAAAACAAAGGAACTAGAAAGCACACAAAGAAACTACAAAAGAGAAAGAGAACAAAGAAAAGAAGGGAGAGAATCATTAGTCGTGAGTCCCCAAGCTCGAGACCAATCAAAGAGAGACCCACAAAAAGAAGCAAGGATCTGATCCTCAGAACTATCCAAACCCTCAAAAGTTCGCCGATTCCGCTCCTTCCAAATACACCATAAGATGTACAACGGAATTAAATTCCAAATCTGGGATGAGTGTTTTCCCAACTAATTCCACCAACCAAAAAACAAGTCTGGGATTGATCTAGGTGCTATCTAAGTCACACCAAAAGTCATCAAGGCAAAGCTCCACAACCGATGTGCCGTTTCACAATGGAGGAGTAGATGGTCTACCGTTTCTCCACTCCGACGGCACATAATGCACCAGTCTATAAAGACCAGTCTTCTTAACCTCAAGTTATCACCCATTAGGATCTTATTCCAAATTACGCATCAAATGAAGAAAGAAACCCGTCTAGGTGCCTTAACTCTCCATATACCTTTCTAGGGAAAGACAATTGAGGGAGGATCCCACAATTTGTTATAAAACAACCGGGTGTCAAACTCCCCATTAGGTTTCAACTTTCATCTCATCCGGTCTCCAACATCCAGATGAGGGGTAATAGCTCCCAAAGTGCTAAGGAAGTGCAGCCTTTCATCCAACTCCCACTCATTAAGATCATGAATGAGACGAACATCCCAAATTCCCCTGCCTCGACAGAGAGGCTTCAACAGATGCCTCCTTATCAAGGGCAATACCATACATCCTTGGGAAAGCCAGACGGAAAGGTTGATCCCCATACCACCCATCTTGCCAAAATCTCACTCAATTCCCCAACCCAACAACAAACTGTCAATTTTTTCTAAATTCTTCCCATCCCATATGAATACCTCTCCACAAACCACATTCATGAACTCCCCTGCCTAGCTTGGAGGTCCATCCTCCCCATTCTTCCCCATATTTTAAAGCTACCACCCTCCTCCATAACCGATCCTCTTCCTTCCTAAACCGCCACAACCGTTTCCCCAATAAGGCCTTATTGAAAGTAGTAATTTTTCTTATCCCCAAGCCACCGCTAGCTATAGGCGCACAAACTTTATTCCATCCTACAAGATGAATCTTGCTATCGCCCCATAGAAAATCCCTATAACTTTTCAATTTTCTTAGCCACATAAGTAGGAATGGTGAATAGAGATATAAAGTAGGTAGGAAGACTAGATAGCGTACTCTTGAGTAGCATCAATTGACCCCCTTTAGACAAATACAACTTCTTTCACTCGGCTAATTTCCTCTCACATTTTTCCAGAATGGAGTTCCAAATTGAGGGGGAGTTATGTGACGCCCCCAACGGCATGCCAAGATAAGACATAGGCAGAGTTTCAACTCTACAGTCCAAAATTTCTGCCAGGGCATGCACATCAACAACCTCCCCTAACGGAATCATTTCACTCTTGTGCACATTGACCTTCAAACCTGTTACTGCCTGAAAGTTGAGTAACAGCAACCGAATATGAAGAATTTGCTCCACATCTGCATCACAAAATAGGATAGTATCGTCTGCAAACAATAGATGTGAAATGCTTTCCCCACCACCATCACCCCTACCCTCAACTTGGAAACCACAGATCAAGTCAGCTCCCTCCACTCGTTTCAACATCCTACTAAACACCTCCATCACAATTAGAAACAGTAAAGGAGATCGCGGATCCCCTTGTCTTAAACCCCTCGAACTACCAAAAAAAATAGCTGGAGACCCATTAATCAAAACGGAGAACTGAACTGTAGATATATAAGTACGGATCCACTTGCACCATTTCATTCCAAAGCCCATTCTATTCATCAAATCCAGCAAAGCCCCCCAGTTTACATGATCGTAGGCCTTCTCAATGTCAAGTTTACAAATTTTGGTACGAACAAAGTCCATACCAAAATTTTGCTCAAAGCTATTTAATGTCCTGAAAATATAATCTGAAATTCTGCCAAAGCTCTTCTCCCTGCCCACACTGTACAACTTTCACAACTTTTTAACAAATTATCTTTAAAAAAACAAAGTTGATTATATTATTTTGCATTCGTGTTGTACTTGTTTCTCTGTTAGTTTTGATGAACATAATATTTTGGGAAAAAAAAAAGAACAGTTATTTTGATGCCATATTGAGGTGTGAGTTAGAACTTATTAGGGGGCGGCCCGACCTAAATGAGACTCGTTTTACCTGCCCTGTTAAGGGATGCAAAATTGGGACGAAATTTTCCCCATGCTTGAAATTGGTTGGTTGGATATGGGTATCACGATAGGAAAGAAAAATAACTATAAGAAACCAACGATGCTCTCTTCTTAAACAACCTACAACCTATATCCTCCACACTTAATAAGCATTTGATAGATTATCCAACCCTGAGCAATCTTAGTTATTGGTGGGGGTTTGGTCTGTTAGTTGGTATTTGTTTAGTCATTTAGATAGTGACTAGCATTTTTTTAGCTATGCATCACACACCTCATGTGGATCTAGCTTTCAACAGCGTAGAACACATTATGAGAGATGTTGAATGGGGCTGATGCTTCGTATATGCATGCTAATGGGGCAAGTATGTTTCTCATTGTGGTTCACCTTCATATTTTTCGTGGCCTATAACACTTCTCCTTTCGACCTTCCAGCACCGGGTAGGTGTTAGACTCTATACATCGTGTTACCACTTAGCAGAGTCCTGTGTTTTTAATAAAGGGTCGCTACCCCCTACTATTGTTTGTTTTTCTGTTTCGTTTTTGTTGTTGTTGGTGTTTTTTATTTAATATTTTTTTTTAATTTTAGAATTTTTAAAATTATTATTTAAATGAGAAAGAGAACTTTTTTTTTTCTCTAGAAAAATCATATAAAAAAAAGAAGTGAGTGGAGCCAATGCATTTAGTTAACTAGAAAAGAAAATTCTTAAGTGTGCATATTATAATTTAAAACATGAATTTCGATTTCATTTGTATCCATTTCTGATGATTGTGTTTTATCATTAGACCAAGACACCAATTGGTTTTTGGTGTAGGTAGAGATTGAATGCCAGATTTCTTGTTCGACCATAAAAAATTTTACTAGTTGAGTTAACTAAAATCCATTACTAATTGTTCCTTCTTTATAAAGTCAAATCCCTTATATCATCACTTCCCATAAAATGCCACACTCACGTAATTTGCTCACACAATTTTCTTGTGGGGTGGGCAAGGGCTCTAGGAGTGAGTTTTACACACATATACACTTAGATTCTAGAGTAAGATTTCTATCCCAAAAAAAAAAAAAAACCTTAAGAATTTATGAGGAAATATGTTAAACAAGCACATTTTACACCAATCTTCCTATTAATCACTAAGGCCTTGTTTGGTTAGTTTTTTTTCGTTACTCAGTTTTCGTCACTTAGTTTTCGTCACTCATCACTCATCACTCATCACTTAAAATACCCAACTCCCTACACCCCACCTGTTTGGCACCATCACTCATTTATCATCACTCAACATTTTTCAACTATTTGTGGGCTCCACGTCTGTCAATTGTTCAGAGCAAAACTGTTTTTTTCCCCGCAGAAGGATTTCATTCCCATTTTTTTTTATATCTTTTCTCAGTTTTCTTCCTCCTTCAGCCCTGTCACTCTCCCAAAGCACAAACCAGAACCCATAAAAATTTCTCAAGCTGCCTCGCCTCGTCAGGACCATCACCAGTGAACAACACCCATCACTTCGACGTGTATGGCGGCGCGATCTCCTCCGTCGTGACCCAGCGGCACTGACGAGCAGGAAGAAACGTGACCCATTTCCCCATTTTGTCACAGACAATCTCCTCCAACCCAAGACGGTGCTACCTCATCCCTTTCCGTACTCTCTCACCGGCTAGTATTTATCTGATTTTTGTGTTTCTCATTTAGGTTTTGAGAAAACCATCTGATTTGTGTGTTTATTTGACCCATTTCCCCATTTCTCTGTTTTCCTTTGTTCTTCCCTGGTGTTTGGTTGGTGAGAAAGTAATAAAGGAGAAGTTTTTTTGGTTTTAAATTTTGTTTATATGATATTATTGTGCTTACCCGTAACCCACTGCTGGTTTGTTTCAATAATTTGAAGTATAGACCCTTCTTGTGCTCTTGTTTGTGATGGAAGCCTGTCCTGTTTTTTTCATTTAGTTCATTTTAGTTTGCAGTCTTCATTTTAGTTTCCTTGTTGCATTCTGGTTTCCTGTTTATACTTCCTCCATTAAGATTTTTTTCCCTTTAGTGCAAAAATTATTAACAGGATTGATAGAACAACATACATCAGACTCCAAAGTTTTTTTTTCACAGATTCTTAAATCTTTTGTTTTTTAATACAACTCCAAAAGTTTTGGAGTCTTTTGGAGATCAGACTCCAAAATTATTACAACACTTAAAACCAAAACGTTTGATGCCATTTATACAGTTCACATAAGTTCTATTTTATTTAAGTTTTGGAGTAATTGGAATGGTCCTTGAAGTTCTACCCTTTTTTAATACAATACTAAAATTCAGAGAAAAAAATATTGGTCTTTTACAGATGCATAAGCGGGCTTAGTGACATTGAATACAATACTATTGAATTTTAGAATGCTGTATGATGATCTGCCAGGAGTAGTGAAATTGTTTATAATCATGCTTAGTGACATTGACTGTGGTATATGCAAGAAAGTCTTTAATTTTTGTATACAGTAGATAAAATGGTGTCCTAAATACTTTGAATTTTCAATGCAGATATTCCTTTTAATTCTCTCAAGAAGTCTATTAATGTAATGTAGTAATACGCTTTGTTTAGTTTGCCTACTACTCAATGATTGTTGTGGGTCTGTGTAGAGAAAATATGCAGCACTTCAAATAATTGTATAGAACTTACTAGTCGTTTGATTAGTATTATTTATATATGTGGTATATTCAAATGCTAGTGATTGAATCACAGTTTTCTGCCTATGTTTTTATAATTAAGATAATAATAGGACTTATTGTTCTGCCTATGTTTGCTGCCTATGTTGATATATTGGGTTGCTTTTTGGATGAGTTTCATTTTTCTTATTGGACTTATTGCATTAGTTTCATTTACTCAGCAGTGGAATGTCTTCTACCACTACTTATGAGTCCACTTTTAGCGGCCATATGTGTGATATGGATCGGTGTGTGGAAAGGACCTCCTTATCGATCCGTAATTTCGGTAGGAGGTTCTATGGATGTCAGCAGTGGTTGCCGGTTAGTATTACATGACCATCTTATATGACCATTTGAGTTGTCCTTTTCTTACTATCTTTGCTGACCATCTTATATATGCCTTCAATGTTGTAAGCAGGATTCCGATCAAGCATGTAAGTTCTTCAAATGGTTGGACAAGAACACATGCCCACGTGGCCGTGCAACAGCACCACTTGTCCATGAAAGGTTTACGAGATATAAGGCCGAGGCCATAGCTGCAAGAAATGAAAGGGATGAGGCTCATGCAAGGGAAGCAGAAGTACGGGAGCTCCTAAGGATAGCAAAGCGCAAGGCTGAAAAAACTAAGTTTGCACTCTGGATTGCTGAAGACAAGGTCTACAAGTATAGGCTAGCTTTACTTTTGTCTTGGACTGTAGTTGGCCTTTATTTTGTATTCTCTACTGTTTTTAGGGGCCATGGCCATACGCAATTGCGTCTGCCATGACCCATTTACGGTCACATGTGTAATGTGCATTAATGATTACATGCCCTATTTTAAGTTCCTATATATTTTACAAGGTGATATAACACAGTCACGTGTGTTATGTCCATTACTGATCACGTGTGTTATGCATTTTTTTTTTTAATGGTGAACTACTCTATGCATTTCATAGCATGCAGTTAAGTAATGTGAAATTTCCTTATATAATAGTGGCAATAGGTATTACATTACCAATAGGTATTACATACATCTACGTTGAAATTGCCAAAAAGAATTACATCAGAAATGTCAATAGGTTATTGACATTAACCATTACATGTAAGCATGTCCACAGTTAATCTAAATTTACAAAACAATGCATCATAATGTCCAAAAGAATGCATCATATATCATGCTAAGTGACTTCTTGATGACGGTACCTAGACCTATACAAAAGTCCCAACAAAAAGTCATAGGCATGGGTACTAGCCCTATACAAAAGTCCTAACAAAAAGGGTGAATCCTTAGACATGCCAACCATCAACCTTGACGTCGCATGTACTCCGCCCACATGCGGTCAGTCATATCATCCCTGAATTCACCCATTGCTCTCTTTGCCGCATTAGACATCTCCCTCACATGCCTCCTTTCGGCACTTGCACTTGACTCAGGAGAATTCCCATTGTTTCCAGTTTGCATATCATCCCTATCAACGTCAAGGTTCTCCCATGTGTTGAACATTACATCTCTTCGATTATTGATGCGTATAAAATTATGTATCGCACAACACGCAGAAACAACCAAACGCTGGCGATATTGCTTATACTTCGGCATGTTGCTCAAGATGGGAAAGCGAGCCTTTAAGACTCCAAAAGCCCTCTCAATCACCATGCGCAATGAAGAGTGTCTATAGTTAAACAACTCTTTCCCCGATTTTGGTTGCCTAGTACTCCTCCTCCTGAATTCTTGGGCATGATATCTGGTGGCCTTATGTGGTGGAAGAAACGATGCACCAATGGGGTATCCCGAATCAACCAAGTAATAGGAACCTACAAGCACAATAGCATATCTAAATCAGTAATAATAAAAATTACACATATTGGTAAACTAGCTCAACAAGAGACAAATTCTATAAATACAACATGCTCTCATTACTGCAACAATCTAACATGCTCTCATTTTCCCTCAATTTTTTTCATCTACAAAGTTCACAGCAATTGTGAAACAGATTGAAACACAGTGCACCAGCTGCAGCAGCTACTGAAGCACAGTGCACCAGCTGCACCAACTCATTCTGCAGCAGCTACAAGTCAAGCACAGTACAAGTAAATAGAAATCTGTATTTTTCTTACATAAACACTGCAGAATGAGTTACAAGCATTTGTCTCTCTAATTAGCAATTAAGCCTACAGTACCACATTTACCAGCTGCAGCACAGTGTAGCAGCTAGTGCACCAGTGCAGCCCAAGCTGCAGCACCTGGTGCACCAGCCGTAGCAGCTAGTGCACCAGCCGTAGCAGCTAGTGCACCAGCTGCAGCATAGTGCAGCAGCTAGTGCACCAGCTGCTGCACAGTGCAGCCCAAGCTGCAGCACAGTGCACCAGCTGTAGCAGCTACTGAAGCAACAACCATGTTTTTGCTTCTTTTTCAAGAGTGGAAAGCATATGACAAATTGAAATAAAGTGTTGATGTTTGAGACAAGGTTAGGTGTGTTTATATTTATGTCTAGGTTTTCTAGTGATGGCCGAAATTTTCTACTTGATAGATTCTGCAGAAATTGTCAAACAGAAATTTGTATTTTTCTTACATAAAAACTGCAGAATGAGTTACAAGCATTTGTCTCTCTAATTAGCAATTAAGCCTACAGTACCACATTTACCAGCTGCAGCAGCTAGTGCACCAGCTGCAGCACAGTGCAGCAGCTAGTGCACCAGCTGCCACACCAGTGCAGCCCAAGTTGCAGCACAGTGCACCAGCTGCAGCAGCTACTGAAGTAACAACCATGTTTTTTCTTCTTATTTAAGAGTGGAAAGCATATGACAAATTGAAATAAAGTGTTGATGTTTGAGGCAAGGTTAGATGTGTTTATATTTATGTCTAGGTTTTCTAGTGATGGCTGAAATTTTCTACTTGATAGATTCTGCAGAAATTGTCAAACAGAAATTTGTATTTTTCTTACATAAAAACTGCAGAATGAGTTACAAGCATTTGTCTCTCTAATTAGCAATTAAGCCTACAGTACCACATTTACCAGTTGCAGCAGCTAGTGCACCAGCTGCAGCACAGTGCAGCAGATAGTGCACCAGCTGCCACACCAGTGCAGCAAGCTGCAGCACAGTGCAGCAGCTAGTGCACCAGCTGCTGCACTAGTGCAGCCCAAGCTGAAGCACAGTGCAGCACCTGGTGCACCAGCCGTAGCAGCTAGTGCAGCAAGCTGCAACACAGTGCAGCAGCTAGTGCACCAGCTGCTGCACCAGTGCAGCCCAAGCTGCAGCACAGTGCAGCACCTGGTGCACCAGCTGTAGCAGCTAGTGCACCAGCTGCTGCACCAGTGCAGCCCAAGCTACAGCAGCTAGTGCACCAGCTGCCACACCAGTGCAGCAAGCTGCAGCACAGTGCAGCAGCTGTAGCAGCTAGTGCAGCAGCTGCAGCACAGTGCAGCAGCTAGTGAACCATATGAGGCAGAATTTAGCAGTGAAAATTTAAAGGCTGCAATACAGATGAGGCAGAATTTAAGTTCAAGACGCATACCTTCTGGTGGCCATGGGAAGCCATGCTTCGGGTCTTTAATAGCTTCTTCAAACACCCTAGAGTCGTTGGCGCTTCCCTCCCAACCACCATGGACATACGTAAACCGCATGTCATGGTCACATGCACACATGACGTTGGTTGTAACAGTGCTCTTGCGACTCTTGTGAGGCCGGAGTCTTTTCACTGAAGGCCGCGCACTAATATGTGTTCCGTCGATAGCTCCTATGCTTCTCTACAATGAATAGTGCCGATTAGTTGAAATACTATACAGTAATGTGTGAACAACCATTTTGGAAGAACTAATATTATGAAATCATTTACCTCAAACCAAGGGTCATACTTGTTGTTCCCGTGCAAATGCTTTGGAAGGCCTACCACATTCGGATCGAGCTTGATTAAATGTTGGCCATATGTGTGGACAGCCCGCAACACCCTACGGAACTTGCGGTCCACAGTTTCAGTGGAATGCTGAAATCTATCTGCCACAGGCTGCATCCGAGTATTATGGCCGATGATGTACAAAAATATGGCCACTGCCTCCTGCACGTCAACACGCCCCTTCCCTTCCTTCAAGTAACCATAATGTTTCAGCTCATGAACCAAGTGATAGAACAGATCTAGTGTCATGTGGAACATGTCATGATAATTGGTAGGATTGCCATCTCTCACTTCAGCCATATAATCACTTCCACCCAAAATACTAGTACGTTGTGGGCGCTTGTCGTAATGCCATTGGAAATATGCCACCATCTCGCCAATAAGTGGAAATACAAACCAAAACTCCTCCTCCTCGCTGTCATACTCCGAGTTCGTGTCTACACCAGTGGTCATGTCATCATCACAGTCACTGATATCCATGTCATCCCCACAACCATCAATGTCCATGTCATCATCGTCAGAGTTAAAATAAGCATCGTCAAAATCATACTGCCAAAAAAGATCACTGGGGGAGACCATTATATCTATAACTTGCAAAAATCGCAGCATTAGAACCAAAGATATTGCAATACATAAGCAGACAAATTAATATAAAGTACTAAGGAAATTGCAATAATGTTAGCTAAACTCACCTTACAATGTAAGTAACATGAACTAAATAACAAATATTATCAAAAAAATATAATACTATAAAAAAACACCAAGTACATAACAAAGCCGACACACTAATTTAAATAACATCAAAATTCATGGGCATAGTTCACAACACTTTAACATTACAATAAAACGACTTCAAAAATAAAAGTGTTCAACTGAATAAGAGAAATAAAACCAAACGTGCTCTCATTATCCAAGCACACACACACATAAAGTCCTTAAATAGTACTTAAAACTAAACCAAGTGATTCACATCAAAATCACATAACAAAGCATCACAAAAGCAATCCCTACTACTTATCCGGCTGCTGAGCATAGCGCTCCATCCACCCCCTCCTCCTATGCTCTGGTATGCCCATGAACAACACCCTTTTCTCTTTCTTTTGGAGAGCCTTGGCAATGTTATAATAGGTGTCATCATCAGGATCTTCATACTGGTTCAGCACTTGTAAAGCTCTCCCAACCGAGCAAGGATCACCACCACTGGCGGATTGTGCAACATGTTCAGAGCTACCACTAGACTTTCCCTTTTTGTTGTTGGAAAACCTTTCCCTTGCCAAGGCAGTGTACTCTTGAAGAGCCATGGTCATCTGACTAGCCCTATCCACTTTCTTGGCAACCTTCTTCCCCTTGGTAGTAGGCTCTTCCATGGGACGTTTGTCCGCACGTTGGGTTTGCTCATCAACAGGGGGATCATCCTGGGTTATGTGCTCCATGTTGGGATTGTAGCAATCATCATCACCCAACTGGGCACGACGTGCCTCATTGGCAAGTTCCTCCTCCAGCGCACGCTCTTCATCACTATCTGGGGCTGGCGTGTTTGAGGAAATTTGAAGGGAACCGGTTGCAGTATTAAGGGCAAAAATTTGCTTCAGCTTCTCATAATTAGGACACCCTTTCTTCCGTAATGCAGCTGCCTTAGAATCCCCTTGAAATGACAATATATACATCAAACTCCTGCTAATATGAAATAGAAAATTACAAACAAAAATGCAAAGAATTAGGGTAGTAAATATAACATACCGCAACCACGTTAGCCCACACCTCTTCAGAAGCAGCAATCGTTTGGGTTGTCTCATCCCATCCTAGCCCAGTATGCTTCAAAAGCTGGCCCCACTTTCTCTGTTTTTTCCTAAGCCTATTATGCTTATCTTTCACTTGCTTAGGGAGGAAACTCTTCCCAGTTTGCTCATTTAGGGTTTTTGCAATTGATAGCCAAGCTTTGGCCTTAAAGACACCATGTTCCATATTCCATTTTTCTTGTTCATCAACCATAATGTCAATGAAAATTTATTCAATGTGGGGAGGCCACAGTTTGTCATCAGCATCCTGAGTTTTTTGTGCCATCTAAAGCAAATTTCCCAGTGCAATTGGATATGTTAATATATATGTATATTAATAGTTTTATGAATGGGCCACTTGAATCTCTAACCAGCCACTCAACTTAAGTGAGAACACAAGAAAACCTATTTAGAAAGCAATTTATTTCATAACTCTTCAAGTGCCAATTTCACAATCAGCTGCAGTACTAAGATGCAAATTCTTTCTTGCATTATCAAAACTAGACTTTGTTCTTATGTTGAAGCTCTTCTGTTGGAAGAGAGGTTAGCTAAGCAAATGAAGAAATTGAATAGTCATTGTGGGAATATTTAATATATTCTTCAAAAGTGAACTACAAAATTTAAACACTACAGCAATCATATACATTAACCTATTAAAAGCAAAAAATAGTATTATATTTATTAAAGATATACAATTAAAAATTCCTAAAAATTATTACTGGCTCCAATTTCTACTTCCCCTATTGCCAATTTGCCGAGTTTTAAAAAAAAATGAAAGATGAAGACGTGCGAGGCATTTTTCAGTTTTATACACTTTCCCATCATTTTGCCTTTCATGCTTTCAACATTTTTAAGTCTTAGTATTTTTTTTTTTTGGTATGCTAGTCTTTCTTTTTTTGCTGTATTCAGTCTTTTAGTATAATCAGAAGCTGTGTATGAATTAGGCAAGCAGAGCTAAATACAGCTAGTGTTTGCCTTAGTTTAAAATTGGTATTATTCACAGAAAGTCCATACAGAAATCTTCAAGTTTGACAAAAATTTTCTAGTGAAAGAAAGTGGGGTTATGACTGTGAGACATGCGTATACAATGCTGCTAGCAGAGAAGTGGGCTGTCATTATTAGAACATGGGGTGTTCATTTCATAATTTATCTATGTAGAAAACAAGTTAAGAGAAACATGGACAGAAAAAAGAACACACAAGTTTTCATGAAATTAAACTTAAGTAGAGTAAGTAAAGCTTCTCAATAATCAGTGTTAACCATAACAAAAAACCCAGCTATATGAACACGGAAAAACCCAAACCAGCCGTTAACCATAACAAAAAACCTAGCTGTTAACCATAACAAAAAACCCAAACCAGACCATGGAAATGGAAAATGGAGAGGGAGAGAGAGATATATATTGCACCTGAGAGAGGGAGAGAAAGGTATGGACACGGTGACAGAGCTCGATAGCCTCGCCGGTGAAGATTCAGGCCTGGTTCAGTGCTTCGATCACGCGTTGCTCTTCAATCCCGCAGTGCTCTTCTCAGGCCTGGTTCAGTGCTTCGATCGCTGACTGTGGTGCCATGGAGCTAGCTCGCTGGGGATGAAGAGGGAAGTGAAAATGACTGGGGATGAAGAGGGAAGTGAAAATGAGAAAAGGCTGAGAGAGGGAAGTGAGAAGAGGGAAAATGTTCAGCCAAATTTTTGGGGAGAACTGAAACGAAACAAGGGAGCTCCAACGGTCTTTACCCAAGACTGAGACAGACGTGACAATGCACTGGCGCTAGGGCCCACGTTCACTCTTTATTTACAAGAATGCCACCGATATCAGTTTTCAGAAACTGAAAACAACTCAAAACTGTTTTCAGTTTTGGTTACTCACATCCAATAAAGTGAGTGATTGGATGATGAGAACTGAAACAGAAAACTAAGCCAAACATTTTATTTTATTGTGGGGTCCACTAAATTTGGATATTGGATCATGAAAACTGAGTATTGGATGATGAAAACTTTCAAACCAAACAACACCTAATTGATTCTCTTTGTGCATATCATTAGTATCATTTAAAAATCATTTTTAATGTTGTTGTACTTTAGAAATAAAATGTCATTTTTATTGCTTTGACTAATCAAAACTATAGTAAGAAAAATGACAATCTATTTCTTAAATTTAACAACATTAAAAATGATTTTGAAACGATACTAATAGAAAATCAATTAGTGATTAATAAGAAGATTAGTAACAACTTTAGAAATAATATTTTTATAAGCCTAAACGTTAATAAATTCTCTTTAATTTTCTTTGATTTCATTTTTGTTAAAAAAAAAAATCAAATTAGGTTGAATGTTGAGAACTCATTACTTGATGGGGCATTGAGGGAATACTTACAACCGAAGTAGGTTGAATATCAAAAGTAGGGTTCGATTAAACTCACATGGTATCTGGCCTGTGGCCTTCCTTAATGTGATGCTATAGGTATAATGTCATATTGAGGGGAAATTTTCATATGCGTTGGTGTTATGCGCATTTATATTTTTCCTTAATGTGTTTCTATGCCTTTTCCCAAAGAAAAAAAAAAGAAAAAAAAAAAAAAGAAGAGTAAAAAGTTGCAACAATGCTATTTATTTATTATAGAGGCTAAAACATAAAAAAAATAAAATTAGCAAATGCAAGTCACAAATTATATATACACCAAAACTAAAGGATTAATTTGAAATAAGAAAGAAACATGGTCAAAGCTAGCTGGTAGTGGTACAAATCATTGGAAAGTCCTCATTCGTCTCCCTTCTCAATTCTGTCCATCTGACTGTGTCTCATCATCTTTAACTAAGGAACTTACCAAACGTGGGTGTGTTGGGTTGTTGTAATTCAAATTCACAAAAAGAGCTTGAGATGGACACGTTCTACATATCTCATGGATCGCCAACGCTGTCAATAGACGAGTCGATTCCGGCAAGACATTTCTTGAAGGCGTGGCAGGAAAAAGGTTACTGCCAGCGCCCAAAGGCCATTCTCGTTATCTCTGGACACTGGGACACCGCTGTCCCTTCCGTCAATGTCATCACCGGCTTAAACGAAACCATCCACGATTTCTATGGCTTCCCCAAGGATATGTACAAGGTATTCTATACTATACTATACTATACTATACTATACACCCATACATAATAATATCTTTCTTTTCTTTTCTCAAATCCTTCGGATTTCATGGGTTTGTTTTCTTTTCCCAAAGGAAAAATTCTTATTCATATCACGACTGAATTTTTTTTTTACCTCTTTACCTATTAAATGATTTTGCTTTATGAAGTTTATAACAATTAGATTCAATAACTAGTATTGTTAAAAATTATGGCTAATTTTTCTTATAAAATGAAATATTTTTATGATCAATAAATTATAAACGATTATTTGATATCTTTTAAATTTATTTACAAAATAATTATTTGATATATTTTAAATTTATTTACAAATATAGGTCTATATTTGTACATTTTTATTCATACATACACGTAAACATGTAATATTATATATATAAATCTCATATTTGCAAGCTTGTTATATTTAAGCTTGACTCGTTCAATAGTTGAGCTTAAATTTGAATTTGAATTTGAATTTGACTCTTGTGGTAATAAATAAACATAATCGGCCCCAAACAAACATAATTTGGATTTGGATTTGGATTTGAATTTGATTCTTATTTTCCAATTTGAGTTCGAGTAGTTCATATTCGGCTGTAATTATTTTTAATATATTTGAAACAAATAATTATGGATGGGTTGGTTGGTGTGCACGTTGGTGGGATTTGGTGGGTGATGTTGAACTTGAAACTAAGATTGAAAGTTTCGCTGTCTTGTTGTGCATTCCAACCTCATCTCTGTTTTGGAAGTTTCGTTAGATGACACTTTTTTCTTTTTTTAAATAATTTTGTTTATAATTTTCCCTTTTATTGCTGTCCTTGGGATTGGGATCCATGGATAAAATAATTAAAGTTCCTTGAGTGCCTACTTTTATTATTTTGTTTCCAAGAAGCAGCCCTATGTAGAAAATTTTACTCATACAGATTTGGCAGTTGCAATTCAGTCACGCTTTTAAAAATTTTGCAACTGTCAACTGGCATGACAAGTTTTATTTTTATTTTTTTTTATGACTACTACAAAATTAGCATTCTTCCTTTCCCTTTTGATTGCGAATGGCATCATAACTGAGCTGAATTTCTCAGCTGGGGATTGGCATGTGTTATTGTCTTACCAGCAAAATTATGTACTTGTTTGATATCAGTAGTTGATAATGAAAGTTCTATTTTCTTTTCTAAATCTTGAACATGGACCTTAAAGTTGTCACACAAATACTTATGCTTGACCGCTTATTGGGTCATAATTAGTAACTAACACATAAAATGCATAATATTTGTTAAGTTCTTGTCCATTGTAAGCTTAGGCTTGCTCCTAAACAAGAATAATAAGGTCATTAATTGGACTTGGAAACAAGAAGCTTTAACAAAAGTCAATCTTTTAATTTTCATGACAAAGAGCAGGGGAAGACACCACCTGAGCAACTTGGCTGTGTAAAGATTTTTTTTTTAGAAAATTCATTTATGTTACTATCTTTTTTAATTCTTTTCCTCATTGCCAGCTCAAGTACCCAGCTCCGGGTGCTCCAGAATTGGCAAAGAGGGTAAAGGAACTGCTCATGGCATCAGAATTCAAGCATGTTGATGAGGATAGAAAACGAGGGCTTGACCATGGTGCATGGGTTCCCCTCATGTTAATGTATCCAGAGGCTGATATCCCAGTGTGTCAGCTCTCTGTTCAATCAGATAGAGATGGTACTTATCACTACAAGTTGGGCAAGGCATTGGCCCCTCTTAAGGAAGAAGGTGTCCTCATCATGGGTTCTGGAAGTGCTACTCACAACTTGAGGAACATTGGGGGCAGTTCTGTTCCTTCCTGGGCTATGAATTTTGATACCTGGCTTAAAGATGCTCTTCTTGAAGGAAGGTAATTGATAAGTGATTTGCCACTTTCTTTCTCACTTTTTTTGTCGTACATCTGGTTATATTATGATTTTGGTATGGTTTGCAAGAAATTGATGGCATCCTATGTTGACATACTATGCTAGATATAATTATAACTTCATAATTAGGCAAGTAAGGGCTAGGAGTTTATTAACTTCTAATAATGAGGCGTTTGCTTATATTTTGCGTAGATTGGTAAACTGAAAAGGTAGGTAGGGCGGACCTGGTGGTACGTAAATTTGCATTTGGCGCTAAGTTTCATATGGTAGAATAGCATTACATTTCTAAAGCAATGGCTTAAGGCTTTTTTGTAGTCTAACATTCATTTTAGAATGATGTATTTAGGCTTTTTAGTCCATTTTAGGAGTTACTATGGAAAGTACACTTACAAAATTTTTGGCATGATTTAAAAATATGTACCTTCTTTAGTGATTCAATGATGGTTTAAATGACAGTTCCTCTCACAAAAATGGGTTGAGGGTGAAGGCATTATTCCAAAAGCCCACTAGATGCATGTGGAAGTTAGCAAAAATTATAGAAAAGAACCTGTTATTAGATATGGAGAAAAAAGAGCAAAAGAATTTTCATATCAATTGAGAATGATCAATTATATTTGTGTGTTGGGGGTTTTCTTATTGTCCTCACAAATGAAAGCCTTCTCATCAAGGTTGAAGGTTGCCTTCTTACTCTGTAACCACTAGGGCATTAATGAGTCGCAAAATGCTAGTCTTTTCGACTTTCAGTGTCATTTGGATGGTCATTCTGGGTCTGAGTTAGATTTTGAAATTATTTGCATGAGGAAGATGTTCCTTTGTGAGAACCAAAGTTGGCATCAAGCAAAGTTGCTTATTATTGGCAGGGTTTGCCAAATATCTGAGAATGCCAACCACCCAATATAAGGTAGTAAAAAAATGCACACCATATGGTTAGCTTCTTTACTCCTCTTTTTTGATTCTTGCATGGAAGTAGAGTATATCTAATTTCATTAACTTTTTGTAGAATGAATTAAGTATTTAACTCTTGCTGTAGATATGAAGATGTGAATCACTGGGATGAGAAGGCACCAAGTGCAAAAATGGCTCACCCTTGGCCAGATCACTTCTATCCATTGCATGTGGCCATGGGTGCTGCTGGTGAAAATGCCAAGGCCAAAACCGTCCACCATAGCTGGGACATGGGTACTCTTTCTTATGCCTCTTACCAGTTCACAACAGCCACCAGTTGAATTTCCTTTGCAAAAGTGTGCTATTATACCGTATGTGCTGTATCTCCAAATAAGATTGGATACCAACCAGAAGTTCTTGAAGACAAGTTAATCTGTGTTTGTATAATATTGTAACTACCTTATGATAAGTTTATTATCTTAAAACCATAAAGATTTCACCTTAATAATGGCTTGCTTTTGGGGTCCATATATTTAATACTGATTAGTATCTGGTTGGCAAAAATTTGTGGAAAAGTACTTGATTTTTGTTTTGATATAACATACAAAACTCAAGTAGAAGTAGACATGGGATATCTCGACTCTCCTTTGCTTTTCCCTTTGTATTTCCATTTCTATTTATGTCAACTTCCTAATTATTTAGTTTCAACCTTTTACTGTGTTCTGACCCAAAGATAGCTTCAACTTGTTCTAGATTTCAAGTACTGTATCTAATTGCATAGAAAATGGGAAAATGTACATCTGTAAAATTCCATTTGACGCTCGTATGTGTAATAAATACATACCCTGCATGCGTATAATTCACATTTTCAAGTTATTTAGGTACGCATAAAATGCGGAAGTTCTGTTGGATATTCTTGGCGACGTAGCTGTAAAAATGGATGTTTGTATTTTAACTAATAGTTGGAACATATGTAAAACTAGCATTGCTTGGGACTTGGAAAATGAATGCTTTCAACCTGTGTTAAAATTCTTGGATCCACAATGAATAGTTGGGAAATTTGCAAAGTCACTCTTCAATATTGGACTAAATGACCATTTCAAAAAAAAAAAAAAAAAAAAGACTAAATGAGAGGGCTTCTTTTCTATTCAAAAAAGAAAAAAGAAAAAAGAAAAAAAGAGAGGAGTTCTGAAATAAACAAAGAATTAAACAAGAGGTTATAGCACGCCAATAAGTTGATTTGATTACAAGAATGATTTGAATTGGGGGCTATGTGGATGCCCCACAAAAGGGAAAAAAAGAAGCTGATTTAGGGCTATTTCCCTATTTCTTTTGATTTATCGCACATTGGGTTCTTAGCGATATGACTCTTTGTGTGCTTGTGTTTCTAGAGCGATGTGCGTGTTTGTGAGTTCATTTTTTTTATTTTCATTTTAGGAATCGTGACCAACCGTTGGTTTTTTATTAGGTGTGATTGATCACCTATGTATCTAATTCATTTAAGTTACCTAATTAACAAAAATAATTTTGAGGATTTATTAATTAAGGTAAATCAAAAGTCCGAACAAAAGATTTTGGACACGAAAGTTCGGTTACGTGTGGGGAAGGTGTTAGGCACCCCACAACGTCTATCCAAAAAATTGTATCTTATTTTAATTTAATTCAAACATTATATTTTGGTAAAGAAATAAGATACTTGGCATTTTAATTTTTGAAAAAGTTTGTGCGCACGCGCGCGCACACACACACACTCACTCACATGTATGTATGTATATATATATATATATATATATATACATACACACATGTGAGTATTTGTTTACTTATAGTATACCATGTGAGTATTTAAGTCAAAGAATATTTACAATCAAAGCATGTGAGATATAGACATAAATAGTATGTGAGGGATATTTAGCAAAAAAATAACATATACAATAGCATGTGAGTATTTATTTACTATGTAACTAACATGTGAATATTAAATAGTATACAAGAATAAATTACAATGAAAAATAAAATAAGAGGGTTGGAAGGAAAGGACCTTGTTGTCACCCACCTTGTTTTCTCATTTTTACCATGCAAAAAAAAGATGACAATGAAAATGTACTAGTGCCAAAGAAAAGAAAGGGTCTATATAAGTTTGATTAAATCCCTAAATATGCAATCCTAAGGAACGTTTTAAATAACAATGCATGAGCAAGTTTGAAAAAGAAATTATTCTTTTCGAAAATGTTAGTTTTACTATATTTTTTTTAAAAGAAAAGTTTGGAAAGAACACAATTTTTTAGAAAGATTTTGTTTTGAAAAGAGGAGGTTTTGGAAAAAGCTACTTTCATCATTTTTGGAAGAAAAGATTTCTTTTGAACAAGCAAAGATTTGAAAAAAAAAGGAAATAAGTCTTCATTTTTTTTAAATGCCATGGAAACCGAAAATTTTGGGAAAAAAATTATTTTCTTTGTAAAGAAAAGCATTAATTTTAAGAAGAACAAAGAAAATGGAGTTTTTTTTTTAAGATTCATGGATCTATTTTTTTTTTAAGGAAAAAAAGGTATGGCTTTTAAAAGTACCCATGATTTTATTTGAGAAAATATTTGGAGGAAAAAGCTTTGATTTGGAAAATATTTTTATAAAAGTGGAGGACTAGAAAAAACTCTTTTATTATTAAAAAATTTCATGGGCTTTTCTTTTGAAAAGATTTGAACCAAAAAAATTCCAATGACTTTTGTGTGGAAGAAAAAGACATGTGTTGAAAATATTTTTCTAGGGAAAAATTATTTTGAGGGCAAAAGATTTTAAAAAGAGAAAAAGCTCCTGGGTTTTATTTTCAAAAAAAAAAAAAAAAGGTTTATGTTCAAAAGTCCCATGATTTTGAGAAAAAGTAATATTCATTTTAAAATTTGCAAATTCTAAAGTTTTTCTTCATCATATTTTTGAAAAGTTTCCAACGTGGTAAAAGAAAACATTTTCTTTTGAAGAAAGAAGAAAACACTTTCCTTTTTAAAAAAGGAGCCTCATTCTCGGATTAAAATAAGGAAATTAATACATAATTTTTAGAAAGATAATTTTTTTTAAAGAAACTCAGCTTCTTCTTCTCCATGAACCACTCTACCAAACAAAACCCTCTTCTCTCTTCAACTCCTTCATCTTCTTCTTCTTCTTTGAAGCACTACACTCCAGTCTTTGTTTCTTGGGCCTCACATGCACTTTAAAAAATTGGATCTATAGTTGCGTTCGTCAAACGTCACTATAGGTCCATTTGGGCTATAGTGGCAATTACAAATGGCACTATTGTACTGTGACTATAGGCCTATAATGGTGTTTGTAAAATGTTGCTATAGGTTGAATTTTTTTTTTTATTAATTAAGTTATAGCAGCGTTTTAAAACGCTACTATAGGTCCATACCCTATAGTGACGTTTTTAAAACGCTGCAATAGACCTGATTTTTTTTAAAAAAGAAAAATTGGCTGTAGTAGTGTTTCGAAACTTGACTATAACCAAAAACCACCGAGAAAAAAAAATTTGGTAATCAAAAGTTTTTATATTTTTTAAAATTGAAATTTTAATTTTTAAAATTTGAAAGCATTAATATTAGTGCTTTCAAATTTTAAAAATTAAAGTTTCAATTTTAATTAAATTAAGAAATTCAAAATAGAATTAAAAAAAATACAAACCCAAACCCAAAAAATTCAAAATCAAATACAACATACTCACAATCAAGAATACAAACCCATGAATCTCCTCTCATTCAACAAAACCAACCCAAATCCATTCAAGGAACACAAAAGCACAAGCTCAGAAACACAAAAGTACAAGCTTAAGAACACAAACCCAGATTTAAACATAAGCATAATATCAGCAACACAATAGCACAAATTCAAGCATAGATCCAAAAAATTCAAATCACCTATATTACTATTTAATAGGCTTCCCCTGTTTGGGATTCATATATATATATATATATATATATATATATATATTTTTTTTTGGTTCAAAAATGCCCTTACACCCCCATATTTAAGTAAAGGCAAAACAAAAGGACAATCTGATAAAAATACAACTCTAAATTCCACTAAAATATTGCTTAAAAAATAGGTTCACTCTCTTGTTGATTTTCAAATTGCTTTATCCACTTTTATACTACTATTTATCTATACTACTATTTAAGGGACATCCCTTGCTTGGGATCATTATTATTTTTGTTCAATAATGCCCGACACCCCTATACTTAAGTAGAGACAAAACAAAAGGACAATCTGGTAAAAACACAATTTTAACTCCTATTAAAACATTGCTTAAAAAATAGGGTCATTCTCCTGTTGATTTTTAAATTGTTTTATTTTATATATATATAAAATAAAAACACAAAAAATTTTTTTCTACAAAAAAAGTCTCAACGCACACGCGAAGCACGTGTGATGAGGCTAGAATTATTTTGTTTAAGCCAAAATAGCCAACATATAAGACGTTGTTCAAAATACTGAAATAAGGTAATTCTCTCTCTCTTCTACAAGCGGTGGCTTTGAGGGAACTCGAAATCTCACACTTGACCCATATCGTGAGAGTAGCACTGTGAATCGAAATTCCCAACCACTGAAATAGAAATGCTACACCCAAGCGTAACCATCAATGCCACAACCATAAATACAAACACTCTCTTCACCTTTAATCCCTATTTACCTCCACAAATAACACAACCACTGGCCACGCTCAGCTTCTTCTTCTCCATGAACCACTCTACCAAACAAAACTCTCTTCTCTCTTCAACTCCTTCTTCTTCTTTGAAGCACTCAACTCCAGTCTTCGCTTCTTGGGCCTCAAGCACACTTTAAAAAACTAAATCTATAGTCGCGTTTGTGAAATGACACTATAGGTCCATTTAGGCTATAGCGGCATTTTCAATAGTGGCGGTTACAAATGTCACTATTGTACCGTGACTATAGACTTATAGTGGTGTTTGCAAAATGCTGTTATAGGCCGATTTTTTTTTAATTAAGCTATAGCAGCGTTTTAAAACATCAGTATAGGTCCATATCCTATAGTGGCGTTTTTAAAATGCTACTATGGACCCTTATATTTTTTTTAAAAAATAATTGGCAATAGCAGCATTTTGAAACGCCACTATAGCCAAAAATAAGTTTTTTTCCTTTAATTTTTTAAAATTGAAATTTTAATTTTTAAATTTGAAAGCATTAATTTCAATTTTAATAAAATTAAGAAATTCATAACAAAATTAAAAGAAAAAAAAAAATACAAAAACAAACCCAAAAAATTAAAAATCAAACTCAAACCCAAAAAATTCAAAATCAAACATAACATACTCACAATACAAACACAGCATGTTCCAAAATACAAGAACACAAAGCCCTGAATCTCCTCTCATTCAACAAAACCAACCCAAATCCAACACCAAATCCATTCAAGGAACACAAAAGAACAAGCTCAGAAACATAAAAGCACAAGCTCAAGAACACAAACTCAGATTTAAACATAAGCACAATATCAGCAACACAATAGCACAAATTCAAGCACAAATCCAAAAATTCAAAATCACTTATACTACTATTTTATGGGCTTCCCCTGTTTGGGATCTTCATTTTTTTGGGTTAAAAAATGCTCCTACATCCCTATATTTAAGTAAAGACAAAACTAAAGGACAATTCGGTAAATATACAACTCTAACTCTCACTAAACTATTGCCTAAAAATAAGGTCACTGTCTTGTTGATTTTGAAATTGCTTTATCCACTTCTATACTACTATTTAAACATTGCCTAAGTCTGTCACCATGTCATAATATTTAGTTCTTAAATTATTCCTTTCTTGTTCATTGTATTTTTCAAAAAACTGGTTTTTTTTAGTCAACGTTTTTAGGTTTTAAATAATCATGTTTTAGTAATTCTTTATCTAAAACAAATTCCTTAGATAAAACATTAACTTGTCTATCATGCTCTGTAAATCCTAATATATCTGTGTGGATAGGAGAATCAGGTTGAGGTTGGGGCTGATAAAGGGCTTGGTGAACATTAGGGGTTGGTTGTGTGGTTTTTGCTGGATAATAGGTTGTCTCAGTCTGGGCTAGAGCTCTTTCAGTATTTATAAGGGGGAGATGTACAATTGGGGAAAGATTTTGAGGAGGTAACGGTTTGGAATCAGAGAAAGGTGTCCTAGAAGAAAAGGAGCTTCTAGGGGTAAACATTATAGGAGTCTTTCTGCTTGAGGAACTACTGGGTCTAATAAGGCTATCAGTTTGTTTGTCATTATTGTTGAAAGAAATAATAATTGTACCGTATGTCTTTTGTGCTATAAAATTTGGTTCAGTGTTTTCTATCTTTGGTGTGGGAGCAGTGGCCTTTAGTTTCCCTCTTTCAGGAAGGTTTATGTCTTTCCAATGTATCTTTCTCAGTACACGAAGTCTACTATTTGGGGTTGAGGCTTGAAGAAGGAGATTCTGACCTTTGGGAGAAGGTTTAACTATGGATTCAGGGTCTAAGATGGTTTTCTTAAGTTTATAATAAATCCTATAAACAATAGCTAAAGGTTCTAAGCCTTCTTTCATATAATAACCATTTGACTTATATTGAAAGTTAAAGCATACATGATATTTTTGTCAGATAGGCTTAAAGCAAAATTAGGATAACAATTAAAATATATTGGCCCATTGTGTAAACTTGTTTCCATCATTCCTAGGAGTGAGTCATTAAACCTTAAATGTTTGTCATCTCTTAAACAAAGTAAAACACTTGCATTTAAAGCTTCTCTTGTTCATAGTTTTACAGCTACTTGAACTAAACCAACATGTAAAAAGGCATATTTTTCTGCATGTCGGTTAATTGAATCTATTGAAAAATAACTGTATTGTTTCGTATTCATTAAATAAAGTGTAAGTTCTTTCAACAGTTTTTATAGTGTAGTTTGTCAGAAAAGATAATTTAGAAAAAGAAGTCTGTTTGTAGATTTGATCAGTTCTTTCTGTCAGTATATTCCATTTATTCAATTCTAACAAATTTCTGTCTATATCTTCTATGCTATATTCCTCAGAATTAACTATTCTATCATTTTCCATGTTCTGATTAGTGTGTGCCAGACCCAAATGTGTCTTAGCAACAGATAATGAGCGACTAAACATATTCATTCTACTTTTAAACAATTAATAATTACTGGCAAAATAGAAGCATAAACAATGGTATTAAAGCCATGGATGGTAGATGTATGAGTTTTATTTCTTTGCAATTAAGAAGTTACTAGGAACTCATATTTCTACAAAGCCACTACTTGCTCCTTGATAGTGTTGGTCAGTCTCAGACTCGTTGGCAAACCGTAGTTTCGCGTTGGTCAGCCCGTTTTGTTAAGTCGACGGACATGTGTTGTTTGGGTGGTCTTGCAATGGAGTTTCCCGAGGAGGTTGTCCCGCTAGCAAGGATACCAGTGGTTAGTAATAGTTCCGCTAGTAATTATTAATTGCATAGAAGTACAATGAATATGTTTAGTCGCTCATTATCTATTGCTAAGACACACTTAGGTCAGGCACACACTAATCAACACATGGAAAATGATAGAATAGTTAATTCTGAGTAATATAGCATAGAAGATATAGACAGAAATTTGTTAGAATGGAATAAATGGAATATACCGACAGAAAGAACTAATCAAATCTACAGACAGACTTCTTTTTCTAAATTATCTTCTCTGACAAATTACACTATAAAAATTGTTGAAAGAACTTACTCTTTATTTAATGAATATGAAACAATATAGTTATTTTCAATAGATTCAATTAACCGACATGCAGAAAAATATGCCTTTTTACATGTTGGTTTAGTTCAAGGTAAAACCATTAACAAGAGAAGCTTTAAATGCAAGTGTTTTACTTTGTTTAAGAGATGACAGACTTTTAAGGTTTAATGACTCACTCCTAGGAATGATGGAAACAAGGTTACACAATGGGCCAATATATTTTAATTGTTATCCTAATTTTGCTTTAAGCCTATCTGACAGAAATATCATGGATGCTTTAACTTTGAATATAAAGACAAATGGTTATTATATGAAAGAAGGCTCAGAACCTTTAGCTATTGTTTATAGGATTTATTATAAACTTATGAAAACCACCTTAGACCTTGAATCCATAGTTAAACCTTCTCCCAAAGATCAGACTCTCCTTCTTCAAGCCTCAACCCCAAATAGTAGACTTCGTGTACCAAGAAAGATACAATGGAAAGACATAAACCTTTCTGAAAGATGGCAACTAGAGGCCACTGCTCCCATACCAAAGATAGAAAACACTGAACCATATTTTATAGCACAAAAGACAGAAGATACAATTATTATTTCTTTCAACCATTAACTACCTAGGAGAGAGCACAACAGTAATATAGAAGCATAAACAATGATAAAATAGATGAAAAGAAGAAAATAGCAAAATAAATATATTCAAAATAAGTTAAAATAGAGTATGGAATATGAAAACAGAAACTAGTAATATCTTACTTGAATAAAACTTCTGTCTTTGATTAAAACTGAAAACTGCTGTCTTTGATACAAAGTTGAAAATAAAACACCATTTGAAGAGTTACAAGATTATAAAGTAAAATCTGTAAAGGGTTACAAGATTATATTTGTCTCGAAGGGAAGGGTTACAAGATTACAAGAGGGGAAGGATTACAAAAGTCTTTCTGACGGAGAGAGAAAGCTATCTTGAACCTAAGTTTTGAACCTCAAAGTTGGACCTTAATTCTGGACCTGCCTTCTGTCTTCAGAGTCTGTCATTTTTTAGAAAATTAAACCATGGTAAGTCTTCGAAAGTAACCTGAGTTAGTAAAGTTAACTCAAGTTATTTAGTCGGTAGAACATTATGGACACTATTATGTATGAATAGTTGACTTTCATAAAGTTGCTTTTGAATCTGTCTGGGAGTCTATCAAGGTGTCAAAAAGAAGTCTCTGTTTTGTCTGGAAGCTATTCACATGTGCTGGTGAATAGTGGTTATGTCATGATTCTGTCTGGGATTCTATCTGATCTGTTTTGTCTTTCAGTATTTAGTTAAAAAGAAGTCTCTGATCTGTCATCTGTCATATGTCATAAGGATCTTGAGAATCTTGAAATGCTTTAGGGTGAGTCCTGTAATTTGGGGAGGAAGATTCCATTACTATGACATCTTCATCATTTGAAATTTGTGATGCAGCTTCAAGTAACTGCTTCTTAAGCTGTCTTCTGTTTGAGACAGAGGCAAGCTAGCACTGAACTTGACTCTTTTCTAGAAAGAAATTAGAACTTTCTGTCTGGGAGGAAGAGGTCTTTTTCTGTAGTTCTTGGCAAATATGATCATAATTAAACTTATTCCACCATTTTAATTTAAACTTTCTAGTGAGCATGGGAAAAGGATGCCGGGGATGCTTTTCTATCTTGTATTCCCATCTAATGATCCATGGGAGATCTGGAAATCTGTAAAAGAACTGCAAAAGATGTGGGAAATCCTTAAAATGTGGTATGTTTGGTTCTTTCTTGAAAGTCTCATAGGCTTTTAAGAGATTAGGAGGGAGAATCATAGCTTCAAGACCATAAGAATTCCACCAGTCAATGAACCATCTTGGTATCATCATGTCTTTCTTTCTGTACATATCAAACCGGAAAAACCAAGTATGCCTGTAAATATTATTTTGGAATAAAAGGAACCTATCCCAAGCTTCCATATAGTCATAATAATTAAAAAACTGAGGTTCAAAAGTTACGGAAAAGTTCTTGGTGATCCAGGGCTCTGCTTTCCATTGGGAAGGGGTGAGGATCTGTTTTATGACGACTTTAGAGTAGTCAACTCTATTTGGTTCTTAGGAACAAGGCATATGTGTTACCAATATTGAGTCTGTATCAACTAAAATAAACTCATAAAATGTCTGGGTCTTAAATGTTTCTATCTTAGGATGTTCCCATCCTGGGGGTATGAGCTGTCTGACTAGGGAAAGGGTGTCTGTTATGTGCTGGTATTCGGGTTCAATCCATAAAAAAAAATTCCAAGAGTCTTTTAGGAGTTCAATACTGTGATCTTCTTTTGGGGTTTGGGCTTCCAAAGAGGTAGAGGATTTGTACTTTGTTTGGTTGGAGGGAGAGGTTAAAGGGGGAAAAGAGGATGTGACCATGTTAAATGGTTTCTTTAAAGGAGGAGTTGAGGAAGTTGAGGGCAAGGCATAAGACTGTTTGGACGTCGAAGTGGGGCTTGGGGAGAGAGGTTGGAAGGGATTTGGACTACAAGTCAATGGGGTTCTTTCTTGGGGTCTATTTGAAGAAAAAGTAGGTGAGGTGAAAGAGGGACAAGGGAGGAATCTACTGGGGGGAGGAATTGGAGGAGCAACATAAGACTGTCTGATTCTGGGTTTGGGGGATTTGCTTTTATTTGCAGGGAACTCATCTTCCCTGCAGGAATTCACGAGTTAGGAAATCAGGAACCGAATTAGTTTCTCCTTTAATATATTCAATATCAAATTCAAAAACACTTAAAATAGCCTGCCATCTAGCAAAACTCTGTTTGGAAACAAGATTTTGAACATCTTTTTGTAAAACTTCTTTAGCACTTTTACAATCCACACAGATTAAAAACTTTTGATTGAAAAGATCATTTTGAAATATTAAGACACATAATATAATAGATAAAATTTCTTTTTTAATAGTGCTATAATTCTACTGAGTAGCTGACCAAGAGCCAGAATGAAATCTAACAATTTGTTCTTTAGCATCATCTTTTGCTACCTGTTTAGGATTCCACCATAGCCTATATCAGAAGCATCTGTCTCAACAATCTTAAAAGCATGAGGTGAAGGAATAACAATGCAAGGGAGTTGTTTAACATATTTTTTTAATCTGTCGAACTATCATAGTATGTTTGTCTATCCATGTAGGAGGATTCTTTTCTAGCCTTTTATATAAGGGTCTGCATATTTTTCTTAATCGTTGAAAATAGTCTGAAACATAATTTTAGCTGCCAAGAAATCTTTGTAACTGATTTTTATCTTTTATTTCATCTGAAAATTTGTCTGCAAATTGAATGGCTCTATCAATGGGACTTTAGGTTCCCTTATAAATATTATGTCCTAGAAATCTGATTTTATCTTGGAAGTTTATCTTAGTGGCTAAGACAACTAATCCATTGTGTTTAATTACTTGGAAAAATATATCTAAATGTTTCCAATGGTCATCAATTGATTTTGAGAAGATTAAAACATCATCTATATAGACAATTGAAAATTTTGTAAAAGGTGTTAATATATCATTCATTATATTTTGAAACTCACTAGGTGCATTTTTTAATCCAAAAGGCATAACATTTCATTCATAATGACCAAAAGGAACTGTTAAAGCAGTTTTATATCTGTCTTTCTCATCAATTTGTATTTGCCAAGATCCACTTTTCTATCAAATTTAGAAAATATGGTTGCTTCATGAAGCCTGTCCAGTAATTCTTTCTTATTAGGGATGGGATATCTTATCCATTGTAATGCTGCATTTAAAGGTTTATAATTTATAACTAATCTTGGAACTCCTCGTTCCAATTCAGCCTGTTTATTAACATAAAGAGCAATACAGCTCCAAGGAGACTTGCTTTTTCCGATCAATCCTTTATTTAAAAGGTCTTCAATCTCTTTTTTACAGTGTTCTAATTATTCATTATTCATTTGTATTGGTCTAGCTTTAGTGGGTATCTGTCTTTCATTAAAGTCTTTTTCATAAGGTAGTTGTACTATGTGTTGGTGTCTGTGCCAAAAAGCAGTGGGGAGATCAGAACAAATTTCCGCCTCAATTTGTTGTCTTAATAATTTTATTTTATGATTCAATATGGGGTCAGTTAATTGATCAGCAACTCTTTTGTATGTTATTTCTGACTTTAAGGATTCCAAGTTTCTATTTTTTCTGTCAATCCTTCTTTATCAATTTTCCTTACTATGGAAATATGATTATTAAGTGAATAGATTTCTTTCGGGATAGGTGGTAGGATGAATTTAAAAAGTATATCTTTTCCTAACATATTGGTTTTAATTCCTTCTTTTGTCGTTAGAAAGGGGTAAAGTAAAGCCATAAAGGTGTTTTCTAAAATAATTTTAGAAGAAAGGTCTTAATTAAAACAAACATTATCTCGAAGCATATTCCGTCATTACATATGTGGACATTAAGTAATTTATAATTAATTATTAGCTTTTCTCCGTTAGCTTGAGTTAATCTTTTTGAGGATTTTTCACAATATTTTAAAGGTATTAATCCTTCCTGGATATAATTCATATCAACGCCTGAGTCTATTAAAGTAATTTCTGTCAAAGAAAATTCTTTATTGATTACTAAAGTGATTTCTGTATGTCATTTTTGAAAAATTACTCTATTAATTAAACTCAAAATTTTTTGTCTATTGTTGTTATTATTCAAAATATTTAAAGAAGGGGGATCTATCATAGATCTAGAACATTCTTTCAAATTTATTATTTCTGCAATATTTTGTTCATTTAATTCTGTGGAATTATCTTCTTTAATTTCATTTATTTCTTGTTTTACCATTTTAGCTTCTGTCCTTAAGTCTTGTAGAATTACAGGCTTTATATCTATATCTACTCTATCTTGTTTCTTCTTTATTTCTTCTTTCTTGTCTTTTCCTTCCTTTCTACATTTCATAACATGGTGTCCATCTTTCCTACACTTAATACAAGTAATAGGAATGTGTATAGAATTCTTCAATTTTAGTAAATAGTCTTTTTTATCTTTTAAGTGATGAGGTAGATTATCTATCAATTTCATTAATATGTCCTTTTGTTTCGTTTTTCTTTTATTGACTTTAAGTGGTTTAGTTTATTTTAGTTCTTTCTTTTTCTCAACTTGGTCTATTTCTTTTTGACTCACATTAAATATTTCCATTAATCCATTTAGTATATCTTGTTCAAATTCTAATTTACTGATTTGTTTAACAATTTTATTATGCCTGTCACATTGTTTTTTAGTATGACCATATTTTTTACATTTATGACAAATAGTATTTTTAACATTTCTGTCAGTTTTCTCATTATCTAATAACTTAGTATTATTTAAAACTGTTATCTCTCTTTTTCTGTCCATATCTAAATGTGAATTTGGAATTTCCATCTTTTTAGTTAATTCTGCCAAACTATTATTTTGGGTATATATTATGGATCTTTCAATTGACTTTAGTATTTAATCAATTTTATCTTTTAAACTATTATCAATTTTCCATCTATTGTTGATTACTTTTACTTTTACTACACTATCACCATTTTCCTTCCTTTGTTGACTATCACTCTTTCTTGTTCTATCTCTTCTTCTACTTCTAGCTTCCTACGTAAAGTTTCATTTAGAGTACTACATTATGTCTTTCAAAAGAAATATAGAAAGAGACATAGACCAAGACCCTAAGTGTCCGTTCGGTTAGAGGAGTGAAAAAGTGGATGGATGAAAAATTGTGAGAGGATGGAAAAGTGGGAGGATGGAAAATATTTAGTTTTCCCTCTTGTGTGTTCGGTTGAAGGGGTGGAAAAGTGAGATGGTGGAAAACTCTTTTGTTTGGTTGGAGAGAAAAAGGGAAGGATGGAAAATGTAATTTATATAAATTGACTATTATACCCTTATTTCATAATAGGTATGAAATATATTTATTTATACTCATTAAATAATATAAAATTTATCACATCATATATATAAATTTATATTATTATTTTTATTATTATAATATAAAAATTAGATTAGGTCATATTGAAAAAAAAAAAAAGAAGAAGAGAGAAGAGAACAGGTCACGTTGAAGAAAAGAAAAGAAAAGGAAAAAATAATGCAGGTCGCGTTTGAAGGAAAAAAAAAAAACTACAGGTCACATTGAAAAAAAACAGAAGAAGAAGAAGAAGAAGAGACGTTTAGTCACATTGAAAAAAGAAAAAGGAAAAAAAAAAAAAAAAAAAGAAGAGAAGAGAGCGTTGGAAAAAAATATGTGGGAATAGGGAATTTTTGTAAAAGTGCTGCTATACAACTTTTCTCTCCAGATTTTCCTTCCGATTTGGAAGGAAAAAAAATGTGAGCCCGGAGAGAAAACTTTCTTCCGAGTTTTCTCTCTTTTCTATTTTCCTTCTCCAAACGAACAGTGGAAAACAGTATTTTCCACCCTATTTTCCTCTCTTTGTTTTTCATCCTCCCTGTTTTCACTCTAAACGAATGGAGCCTAAAGGAAACTCTATGTAAAAAGCTAAATATAGAAAGAGACATAGATCAAGACAAAGCAAAAGAAATGATGGAAAGAAAGAATAGTGAAAAGCTAGAGACAAAAGAAGAAGTAGGGAAAGTTATGCTAAAAGAAAATAGTACTCTAAATGAAACTTTAGAGTAGGAAGCTAGACGTGGAAGAAGAGATATAACATGAAAGAGTGATAGTCAACAAAGGAAGGAAAACTATTAATAAAGAAAAGGAAAATAGTGATAGTGTAGTAAAAGCAAAAGTAATCAACAATAGATGGAAAATTAATAATAGTTTAAACGAGAAAATTGATGAAAGACTAAAGTCAATTGAAAGATCCATAATATATACCCAAAATAATAGCTTGGCAGAATTAATTAAAAAGATGGAAATTCTAAATTCACCTTTTAAATATGGACAGAAAAAGAGAGATAACAGTTTTAAATAATACCGAGTTATCAGATAATGAGAAAACTGATAGACATGTTAAAAATACTATTTGTCATAAATGTAAAAAATATGGTCATACTAAAAAACAATGTGATAGGCATAATAAAATTGTTAAAAAAATCAGTAATTTTTTTTTTTTTTTATGCAAGATAGAATTTTTACCTAGCCTAATCTAAGTGTATATGTGTGTGAAGCTCCCTCCTGGAGACTTGAATCTCAGCCCTTACCCGCCACACCCCACAAGCATTTATACTTGTAGAGTGACCACCGCACCAAGGGTGCGCGGTGGTAAATCAGTAAATTAGAATTTGAACAAGATATACTAAATGGATTAATGGAAATATTTAATGTGAGTCAGAAAGAGATAGACCAAGTTGAGAAAAAGAAAGAACTAAAATCAACTAAACCACTTAAAGTCAATAAAAGAAAAAGGAAACAAAAAGATATATTATTGAAATTGATAGATAATCTACCTAATCACTTGAAAGATAAAAAAGACTATTTTCTAAAATTGAAGAATTCTATACACATACCTATTACTTGTATTAAGTGTAGGAAAGATGGATACCATGTTACAGAATGTGGAAAGAAAGGAAAAGACAAGAAAGAAAAAATAAAGAAGAAACAAGATAGAGTAGATATAGATATAAAGCCTATAACTCTACAAGACTTAAGGACAAAAGCTAAAATGGTAAAAAAAGAAATAAAATAAATTAAAGAAGATAATTCCACAGAATTAAATGAACAAAACATTGCAGAAATAATAAATTTGAAAGAATGTTCTAGATCTATGATAGATCCCCCTTCTTTAAATATTTTGGATAATAAGACAAAAAGTTTTACAATTTCCTTCTACAAATTTTCTTAGTTATTTAATATTATATAATTATTTAAAGTTTTCAAAATAAATAATGTCAATTTTTTTTAAGTATATTTAAAATAAATTATATATTTTAATAAGAAAAATATTTATTTTTCTCCCAACATATCAACACATTGAGAACATGTAGGAGTATTCACGCTGTCACACATGGGGGCCTTAGGCACATTAACGTACTGGGTCCTTCTTACAAGTCAGTCCTTCGAAGCCTTCTGTTTTAGGGAAATACTTTTCCCCACTACATTTTCAAAATACTTTAACAACAAATACTATGTGGCATGTTGTTATTGATGGCCAAAAAAATAATTTCAATTACTAATTCAAATTAAAACTAGTAACAACTTGTCACCTAAAACTTGTTGTGAAAGTGTTACAAAAATATTATGCACATAACATTTCTCTTTGTTTTATTGTTCTTTTGCTTTTGACATTGAATTAATGTAAAGAGTGTCATATAGATATGCCCAAACCAAGTGGGAGCTTTCTTTGTTGGCTTTTCTTTATGGAAAGTTATACTTTGATTTGATTGGGCTTATATAGATATGTCGCGAGTATGATTTGAGAGGAAAAGGAAATAACAATAATGTCAACCACAAAAATATGTTATGGGATGTGAACATCTCATCAAAAGACAAGTCCTTTTCCTATAAATAGTGCAACAATTTCCCTTGATCATCCTTAATAACTTCACCAAATATGTATATTTAAATACCCCCATCACATTCTAAAATCCTTGCAAACCAAGCCTCTTAAGTCTTAACTCATTTCGCTCTTATAATTCCAATCATTTTCTTTCTTCATCAATATCGAACCATGTATTTTTGGAGGAAAAACCTTTTTAGCATTGCCACAGTCTTTACGCTTTTGTCTTTGATTTTCCTTGCTAAGCCTCATGAAGTCATTGGGTGTTACAAAGCCAAAATATGGGGTAAAAATAATGTCATTTTCACCATAAAGAAGAATTCCAAATAACTCATCACTAAATTAAACTATTAAATTAAAATTTTTTAATTCTAACAGAATCTTTTTAAGAACAACTATGTGCATTGAAAACTCAATATATTTTTTTTTTGATAAGCAAAACTCAATAGTATTGATATATAAGCTAATTACATATATCTCTATGTATTAGGAGAATTTAGAAAGTTAGTTAATTCTACCGTTACTGACTAAAACACCCCTTATACCTCTTATTATCATTACACTTAAAAAAAAATGGGGCATATAAGGAAATTCAATAGCTAAATTCAAAATTAGTTTCTTAAAAAAACAAAAATCCCATGTACAACCCCACTACCAAGCATTTACACAACCCTTTAGCAAATTTTAAAGGTTTTATTTTTAAAACCCATCTAGAATGTAGACATTAAAAAAAAAAAAAAAAAAAACACACTCTTAACGTGCGGAACTAAATTGTTTTCTCTTTGCAAAATTTTCGAATTCTATTATCTTTTCTTTAAAACAAATATAAAAAAATTCTCCTAACTCTTTTTACTACTTTCACACAAATCCACAATCCCACTTTTTCTTTCTCCTTCTTTTTTTTTCTCTTTTTTTTTTTTTTAAATCCTCACATTTCCCTTCGGTTTGTTCAATGTATATTTAAATAACCCCATCACATTCTATAATCCTTGCAAACCAAGCCTCTTAAGTTTTAACTCATTTCGCTCTTGTAATTCCAATCATTTTCTTTCTTCATCAATATCGAACCACATATTTTTGGAGGAAAAACCTTTTTAGCATTGCCACAGTCATTATGCTTTTGTCTTTGATTTTCCTTGCTAAGCCTCATGAAGTCATTGGGTGTTACAAAGCCAAAATATGGGGTAAAAATAATGTCATTTTCACCGTAAATAAAAATTCCAAATAGCTCATCACTAAATTAAACTATTAAATTAAAAATTTTTAATTCTAACACAATCATTTTAAGATCGCTATGTGCATTGAAAACTCAATAAATTTTTTTTGATAAGCAAAACTCAATAGTATTTGTAGGAGTGTTGGGCCAGGAATTCCTTACCCATGGACGTGTTGGCATAAAACCCAAGCCGAGGACTGAGGTTCGTCCGAGAATAAGTAAATTTTGTCAAGGAAGTATGTGTTGATAGATAAGGAAGTTACTATTGAACGCAGTAACTAAGGAGGTAGTGCCGAGGATGGGTGTCACCTAGGATGACCAAGCCGAGGTATTTTTTGGTGGTCTGCCACACAGGAGAACACCTCAGAAGGTTCTGTCGGAGCAAATAAGCATTTCTAATAAGTACAGTAGGGGAAGATCCTAAAATATCAAAGGGGAAAGCTGCTACCACTGCATTGAATGCTCTACAGCTAATCTTCCGGTCGCATTAATGTGGAGGTGATACCTGAACAGTGAATTTCAACCTTACAGCTACTATATAAAGACTTCAGAAAAAGGGGACTGGGACAAGTATCAACACTAATCACCTAAACTGAACGTGGAAGGCAAGGAGGAGATAAAGGAGGAGTATAAATGGAGGAGGATACCCAAAATGGGCGGGGATCAAAAAATCAAGAAAGAAACATTGTAGCCACTAAGAACCAGACGTGTAATCAAGTTAGAGCATTATATAAACCAAGGTTGATCCCCTCAGATGCAAGCCAAAGATTGTTTTCTGAAATTAAACTTGTCTGTTTTATTTTTCTTATCATCTAAATTCATCCTATTGATTGTCTAATTCATCCTAGCCTAGTTTTTCTCTACCTACTCTCTACAAATCTATTGTTTTTGGGCCTTTTGAGCAGGTCCATCCATCGTTTGGGCCTAGGAACCGAATCTGTGCCCATACAATTGGCGCCGTCTGTGGGAAAAAACTGGTTTGTTAGTGTGTTTGATTTTTAATCATGATGGTTTAGGTCCGAACCAACCAGAATCTATGGGATCTTAACGGGAAAACCATTCTCATGATCTTGGGCATAGAGAGGGCCAGGAGCAAAGTGTACATACCACCCACATTGGTGAGAGTTATTTTAGGGGCGGTAGCCACGTCTCTCATGAGGAGAATGCCAAGGCCATGCAGAAGGAGATTGATTACCTAAAGAGGAAGTTGCGCCACGAGCAGAGAAGGCGAAGTCATTCAGTCTCTAACCTTTCTTCAGATGGTGAGGGTGATGGTGATTATAGGTGTAGGTCAAGAACAACTCTGAGCGAAATATTCTCGTATGAGGAGGATTATCATCGTGAATGCAAGAACAGAGATTCATCCACAAGGGGCCTAGGAAATGATGCAATGAGCAAGGCACTTAACCGAAACTCTATGTCTCCCTTTACGCGTAGAATTGAGAGTGGAAAGCTTCCTCAGTGATTTACCCAGCCCACGTTCACCATCTATAATGGTCGGACAGATCCTATTGAACATGTCAGCCGCTTCAATCAGAGAATGTCAGTGCATTCTAGGAACAAGGCTCTGATGTGCAAGGTGTTTCCATCCAGCTTAGGGCCTGTGGTGATGAAGTGGTTCGATGGTTTGGGGGCAGGTTTTATTAACTCTTTTAAAGAGCTTACTCGGGCGTTTAGTTCTCATTTTATCACGTACAGTCGAGTTCCTCGGCCTTTAGATTCTTTGTTGTCCCTAACTATGAGAGAAGGAGAAACCTTGAAACATATTCGGACAAATATTGGGAAATGTTCAATGAGATAGATGGGGACTTTGCTGACGTGGCTGTCAGAACTTTCAAGGTCGACCTACCTGCTGAGCGTGGCTTGAGGAGGTCTATAGCAAGGAAACCTGTTACTAGTGTATGCCATCTCATGGATAGGATTGACAAATATAAAAGAGTTAAGGAAGACAAGTAGCAGGGAAAGGGCAAATGTAAGGTTATCCCTCGGGATAGGAGAGATTTCAGGTCGGACCGTTATAACAACAATCGGCCACGAAGGGATTTTGGAGGGCAATCTGGATCCACAGCTGCCTAAGTTATTAACACTGCGTTCCGGGAACCAGTGTATCAAGTACTGGAAAAGATCAAGAATGACCCATACTTTAGGTGGCCAAACAAAATGAGCGGAGATCCTACGAAGTGCAATCAGAGTCTTCACTGCCAATACCACTGGGAGTGGGGGAATACAACCGAGGAGTGTAGAACATTGTGGAGTCATCTACAGTAGCTGATCCGAGAAGGTAGGTTGAAACAATTCTTGAACCGACCTAGTGAGCAAGAAGGTCAGGCAGGATCAGGGATTCAAGGCAGTAATTCTTCAAGATCCCTTTTGGGCACTATCCACATTACCTTACAGCACTAGGAAGAACAGGATCTTGTCCATCCAGGGTAATGATAATAGCTAGGTCATCTACCGAGGACTCTAAACATGAACCGAAGAGGGCTAGGGTTGGGATCCAGCCTGTGTTAAGCTTCTCAAATGATGACAAAGCCGGGATTATACAGCCACATGATGATGCTCTGGTAATAACCATTAGGATTGATGGGTATGACGTGAAGAGAGTAATGGTGGACTAGGGTAGTGGGGCAGAGATTATGTATCTAGATCTATACAAAGGGCTCAATTTGAAACCGGAAGATTTGACCAGCTATGATTCACCTCTAGTGGGCTTAGACGGGAAAGTTATTATCCTGAGAGGACAAATCAGACTGTCGGTTCAGGTTGGCTCAGAGGTGGTGGAGGTGGATTTTATAGTGGTGGACACTTTTTCTCCATGCACTGCCATTGTGGTACGGCCTTGGCTTCATGCCCTTAAGGCCGCCTCGTCTACTCTTCATCTCAAAGTAAAGTACCCGTTCGGGGATTGAGTTGAAGAACTGGTTGGGAGTCAGTTTGTGGCCAGACAATGCTTGATGGCTACTATCATGCACTGGCCTGAGTCAGATTCTTCAGCTCCAGCAGATAAAGTGTGAGGATTTGGAGAAAGTTGTTGTAGATGATAATCTGGAGAAATTTTTTCAAATCGAAACTCAGCTGCCTCCTTTGGATATGGAAGAGTTGGTGAAATTTCTTAGGGAGAACATTGATGTATTTGCCTGGAATGCTTACGAAGCCCTTGAGGTGGATCCGAGCTTCATCTGTCTTCACCTAAACGTCAATCCGTTTGTCACCCCTAAAAAGCAACTTCCTCGGCACTCTTCAAAGGATCATTCTGATGCCGTCAAGGAGGAGGTGATGAAGCTGAAATGGGCTGGGGCTATTAAAGAGGTGTTTTACCCTGAATGGCTGGCTAACACTGTGGTTGTGAAGAAGAAGAATGGAAAGTAGCAAGTATGTGTAGACTTCATGGATCTAAATAAGGCCTGCCCAAAGGACCCTTTGTCTATGCCTCGGATCGATCAATTAGTTGATGTAACCGTAGGACATCCCTGGATGAGTTTTTTGGATGCTTTCCAGAGCTATCACCAAATACCTTTGGTTTTAGAAGATCAAGAGAAGACAACTTTTGTCACTCCCACTGGGAATTATCATTACAAAGTGATGCCATTTAGATTGAAAAATGCAGAGTCTACTTACTAGAGAATGATGACGAGGATGTTTGAGCCACTGTTGGGAAAAAATATCGAAATTTACATTGATGATATGGTGGTCAAGAGCAAGAAGGAAGCCGAGCACGTTAACGACCTCGAAAACATCTTTGAAATCTTGAGAAGGCACAAATTGTGACATAACGCTTCTAAGTGTTCTTTTGGGGTTGGATTAGGAAAGTTTCTATGCTACATGGTCACGCACCGTGGGATTGAAGTCAATCCAGACCAAATTAAGGCTATCAATAATTTGCGGCCACCTCAGAATCCTAAGGAAGTCTAAAGGTTCACAGGGATGATCGCTGCTTTAAACCGATTCATATCCAAGTTAGCAGACAGGTGTAGGCCTTTCCTCCAGTTTTTGAATAAATGGAAGGGATTTGAGTGGACCGAGGAGTGTGCCTTGGCCTTCCATCAATTAAAGGAGTATCTTTCCCTACCACTTATTATGTCCAAACTCGAGGCAGATGAGGTCTTGTTTGCCTACGTGGCAGTGGTCGCCCACGTGGTAAGCCTGGTGTTGATAAGAGTTGACTGTGGCATATAGAAATTAGTTTATTACGTGAGCAAGTCCCTACATGAGGCCGAGGTCTGGTATTTTTCACTCAAGAAAGCTATTTTGGCAATGGTGCATGCCACTCGTAAGCTTCCTCATTATTTCCAATCACTCATAGTTGTTGTCTTGACCCAACTGCCACTCAGGGCTCTACTACGAAGCACTAACTATACTGGAAGGATTTCCAAATAGGGCACGATGTTGGGAGCCTTTGACATCAAGTACATGCCCTGTACTTTTGTCAAGGGTCAAGTATTGGTCGACCTGGTGGCCGAGTTTGCTAAAACCTTAGTACAAGAAGAGGTGAAGAAGCAGAACATGGATGGAAATTCAGTTGGTGTAATCTCTATACAAAAAGCTTTGCCCTGGAGGGTTTATGTTGATGGTGCTTCGAACCTCAAAGGATCTAGAGTGGGGCTAGTTCTAATTTCCCCCGAGAAGATCATAATTGAAAAATCCTTGAAACTAGGTTATTCAGCCACAAAAAATGAAGCTGAGTATGAAGTTTTGCTAGTTGGAATGACCATGGTCCAAAAGATGGGTGGAAAGACAATGGAAATATTCTTGGATTCAAGACTGGTGGTAGGTCAAGTCCGAGGAGAGTTAGAAGTCAGAGATCCCAGAATGCAAGAATATTTAAATTAGGTTAGACATTTACAGTCTCGGTTTGAATCCTTTAATATATTGCAAGTGCCTAGAAGTGAAAATACACATGCAGACTCACTTGCAACATTAGCGACCTCGACACGGAGTTTACCTAAAGTAATTCTTGTAGAGGATCTTTTTAAGCCTTTTGGGTTGAAAAAAAAGGTGGTCTTTGTTCACCAGACAAGGGTAAGTCCTAGTTGGATGGATCCTATCCCATTATTCCTTAAAAATAATGTCCTGCTTGAGAATAAATCTGAGGCAGACAAAATATGGAGGAAGGCCCTTCGGTTCTGGCTGTTTGAGGATCAAAAATTGTATAAGAGATCTTTTTCCAGGCCATATCTGCTGTGCATACACCCAGAAGCAGTTGAAATACTCTTGGAAGAGTTACATGAAGGAATTTATGGAAGCCACACTGGCGGAAAGTCTTTATCCCACAGAGCTCTTACATAAGGGTATTGGTGGCCTAACATGCAAAGAAAAGCCCAAGAATACGTAAAGAAGTGTAATTAGTGCTAGAGATTTGCACCAAACATCCATCAGCCAGGAAGAGTCCTAAATCCTTTGTCAAGCCCTTGGCCTTTTGCTTAGTGGGGCTTGGACATTGTATGACCTTTCCCCAAGGCAGCAGGAAACAAGAAGTATTTGTTGGTTGGCACGGATTATTTCACTAAATGAGTTAAAGCAGAACACTGGCCAACATTAGGGACATGGATGTAAAGAAATTTATTTGGAAAAACATTGTCTCTCGGTTTGGAGTCCCTCACACCTTCATCTCGGATAATAGATTTCAATTCGACAGTAATCTTTCAGGAGGTACTGCTGTGGGCTTGGGATAACTAATAGGTATTCCCCCCCAGCCTATCCACAGGGGAACGGGCAAGCCGAGGCTGTGAATAAGGTTATAGTGAGTGGGCTCGAGAAGAGGTTAGATGATTCCAAGGGAAGATGGATAGAGGAACTACCACACGTTCTTTGGACATACAGAACTACACTTCGGAGGTCCACTGGAGAAATTCCTTTTTCAATGACTTATGGGGCCGAGACTGTTATTCCATTGGAAACTGGATTCCCTACATTAAGAACAAGTTCTTTCACTCCGAGTAGAAACGATGACTTACTGGGGAAGGGTTTGGATTTAATTGAAGAACGAAGAGAAAATGTCATGGTCTAATTGACTTACTATCAGCATAAATTTAAGTAAGGGTATAATGCCAACGTGAAAGTAAGGCCACTAACAATTGGTGATTTGGTGTTGAGAGAGGTTTTTGGTTCTGCAAAGAACCCAGCTTGGGGAAAGTTGGGACCCAACTGGGAAGGGCCGTATCGTATTACATCTGTGGCAGGAATAGGTGCATATTGTCTAGAAGACCTGGAAGAAAAGGCTGTACCGTGTCGCTGGAATGTAAACAACCCGAGAAGGTATTATAATTAATGAGAATATACTTTATCATGTTTGTGGTGGTTATATTATGCGTCAAGTATCATTTGTCTAAGTGTTAAGCAAGAACCTTAGTCACGCTAGGTCTTCGGACCACATACTTTGGAAAAATTAACACCCTATGACATCTTTCTAAGTGTAAGCAAGAACCTTAGTCATGCCTGGTCCTCGGACCACATACTTTGGGAAAATTAACATATCTAGATTCTGGAAGCAGAATAACACATTATATTGATTGTTTAAATTGTCTGATGGAAGCAACCTTATTGAACAATTTAAATTTCCATTAGAGAAGCATGTATAACTACACGCCAAAAATCCTATGTTAAAATCATTTGAAAGTATATCCATGATTCATTTCTAGTTTTATTACTGAATCTAAAACCTTTAATTTAGCAAAGGGAAGAAACTCAACTGGTGTTTAACATGAATCGGTACTACTCACTTGCAGGGTTGGAACTGTACCAAATCTTTCTATTAACAAAGTGCTAAATGGGGTGAAAACTGCATCAATACTCATTTAGAAACCATAGAAAGAAGTCAATTGCTCATAACTTTCATTAATAGAAGCCTTAAAGCAAGGCGTATGGATTACAAAAAAGTCACGTTGATTACAAATTCAAAGTAGCATCTAAAAATAAAAATACAAAAGAGCAGGCAAGAAAAATTCGTTACATCAGGAAATTATTTCTTTTTTATTACAATTTTTTTCTTTGGGAGGAGCTTGTTGAGGCTCTGTAGGAGCTGTTTTTGAGATCTTAGGACCATTGCCTGCTGGGTCAGCTTTACTGGGTAGAGGAAGATAAGCCAAGACAATTTCCATACTTTGTTGGGATTCTCTCTCGGCTTATGGGTCCTGGGTGGTAATAGGAGGCTCCGGAGCAGCAAGCACCATTCCTTGGTCATTTTTCTCTTCTTCTATCATGTCGAATACCTTGTCAAAGGAGGTGGGGACGATGGCCGTGCTATCCTTACCTCCCTCTACAACTTCGGGAGTGTTAACAGACCTTAAGCCAAAAGGAGTAGACTCTTGGATGGCAGGGGGATAGTACACACTTTTTGCCTTCCTAAGTATTGATGAAGTCTCAACCCTAGCTTGGTTGAGAGCTCCGTTCCATACTTGGGCACAGTAAGTCCTGCACACCCCCGAGACCTCAGCCCTCAAAGCTTCCTCGATCTCTACCACTCCTACGTCGTATCCTTCTTGCTCGGCCTGATCCCGAGCTTTCTCAGACTTTGCCCTTGCCAACTCAGCCTCCTCCAATCCCTTTTTGAGGGTAGCGATTTGAGTTTTGGAGGCAGCCAACTGGTCCTCAGCATTTCGAAGGAGCATCCTCTGGCCCTCTGCCTGCTTTTCAGCACTGTTGAGGGCAGCAGCTGCGCTTTTTCTCTCCCTCTCCTCCTCCATCAATTTCTTCTTTAGCTCTTGGGTGTTTTTCTTAGCAGCATTGAGAGCGTCAATGGCGGCGTTGCGTTTTGCTTCCTCCTCCTTCATCTGCCTGTGGCAGCAATAGGTTATCTCTTTCGCCAGGAAGAAAGCCTGGATGGCTTGCCAAAGAAGGAAACACGGTTCATAAAAAGAAGAAGAGAAGTATATATATAAAATAATAATAATAAATAAATAAATAAGTAAAAAAAAATATTGGTAAGTGGAGAACGTACCATAGCCAGGTATCTCTTCAGGCTGAGGAAGATTTCATGTCTCTTCATGGACCGAAGCTCAGCCATATCTTCTGGGAGCAGTAAAGCCTGCTCTACCGCATTGGACACATAATCAGCCTTACCTCCTTGAAAGTCTCTAATGGAGGCATTGGCTGGCAGAGGAGCACCGTTTAGCATTGGTGTTGGCAGCCACGCTTTGGGGGCAGTCAAAGGACCACCCTTCTTCTCGGCATCCCTTTGCCCCACCTTGGACTGCTTGGCCGCTCGCTGTGCCTCGTCCTCCTGGGTAGGGTGGCTTTTCCCCACCTCCATTACCTCTTTACCCTTTGAGTCCCTTTTTCTCTTCAGGTCGCCAGGATAGAGTTTGAGGGGCAGGGTAAGTGGAACGATGGGAGGCTTAGTCTGAGCTGTTTTAACCGGAACATCCTTCCCGAGTTGGGACTCTATCAGCTCAAGCCGACTGGACCTAGCCTTGCGTTGGTCCCCATTTCATCGAGTGTTGGCGTGAATGGAAGGTTGAGATTAACAGTCGAAGTATTTTGGGACAAATTTCAGTTGAAGACTTCAAACTCGTCCTCAGAATCAGATACTTCTATTACTTCTTCTTCCCTTGAAGAGGCTGGGTGAGAAGAAGTTCCTTCCTCGGCTTTGTGTTGTGGTGGTTGGACTTCCTATGGAATTCCCTCTGGGATGGATGCAGCCATAGAAGCACCCTCTACTATTGGGGTAGTGGTGAGAACACCCTCCGATTTTGGACCCGATATGAGAAAGCCTGGCGCGGCAATGCTTATCCAGTGCAGGCGTAGGTCTCGAGCTTTAATGACGCACTTTAGCGCCTAGAAAGCCTTGGAAATTGGCGTATAATTCAAAATCAAATGAGCCGCCCTAAGTTGGCGGTTCGTATGAACAAAAACCTTAGCTTTGAGGATTTTATCCAAACTTTTTTTGTTGACAAGGCCGAAGTGGGGAATGGCAACTCTAACGTCTGCAAAACAACTAATAATAATAATAAGCAGAGAGCAACGCAAGCAAAAAAATGAATGATGAAATGAAAGGAAAGAAGCATTTAAGAAATTATGAACCAAAAGCTAAAATCCCACCTGGTTTTCCCCCTTCGGTTGGGCAAGGGAGGCCATTGTGCCATTCCCCTGATAGGATTAGGAAATCCTTTTTTAGTACCTTGTTGGATTTGGGGTGGCATTGAATAAGTCTAACTTCGGGGTGCCTGGAATTTTGGTAATACCCCTGCCTTTTCAAGTGATGAAGGTTGTAAACCTAGTTAACATCATGGTGGGTCTACCCTAAGCCTGTTTTCATGTTGAGGGCATCTTCGGAACCTAAGATTCTGAACATATTAGGAGCACACTGTGTGGGAGCTAGCCTGTGAGCTCTAAGGTAACCCCTAGTAACGTCACCCATAGAAATCTTCATCCTTCCTTCTATGAAAGCAATCATCGGGATTACTACCTCCCCCTCTTTCCTATCTATGTGCCATTGACCCTCTTCACAGTATCTAATGCCTACTCCATGAGGGATCTCATATTGAGCCCTAAATCTTTCTATTCCCTCTTTGGATTCTACTAAGCCTTTAAACCTACCCATTTCTAGAAGAAAATTGAAGTGACTAAGAAGATTGAAAAAAGAAGATGAGGCCAAGGATAAATAAAATGCAGAGAAAAGAGGGAGTGGGTAAAAAATTATTAACAAAATTATATAGGGAGTTTAGGAAAACTTACAAGAAGAAAAAGGATATCCTCGGACAGACTTTTAGTACTTATAAGGGAACAAAGGAGGTGGACAAACTGACAGGCTCAGTGTATTTGCGCTGGAATGAAATGGGCATTAAGATAAGGTGCATAATTGATTCGATGGGTATTTATACCCATGAGAAACCCAAAAGCGGGAAAATTCCCGCTCGTTCCCCAGTGAAACCTTTAGCCGTTGGATTCACATCACGCCGTAGAACGTGGAAAACAGGGAGCCATCAGAATTTAATGAGGATGCGTCTCGAACGCTGCATCGTCAGGAGCGTGTCTTGAGTAGTTAAAAAAGGCACCTTTTTAAGCAGAAGTGAACTAAAACGGGTACGTGGCAAATACAATGACATCGAAATCCTCCTTTCTTCCCGAAGACTTAGAAAGAAGTATCTCGAGGGGCTATTGTAGGAGCGTTGGGCCAGGAATTCCTTACCCATGGACATGTTGGGCCTAAAACCCAAGCCAAGGACTGAGGTTTGTCTGAGAATAAGTAAATTCTGTCAAGGAAGTCTGTGTTGATAGATAAGGAAGTTACTATTGAACGCAGTAACTAAGGAGGTAGTTTCGAGGATGGGTGTCACCTCGGATGACCAAGCCGAGGTATTTTTTGGTGGTCTGCCACACAGGTTAACACCTCAGAAAGTTCTGTTGAAGCAGATAAGCATTGCTGAAATGTACAGTAAGGGAAGATCCAAAAATATTAAAGGGGAAAGCTGCTAGCACCGCATTGAATGCTTTGCAGCAAATCTTCTGGCCGCATTAATGTGGAGGTGATATCTGAACAGTGAATTTCAGTCTTACAGCTACTACATAAAGACTTCAGAAAAAGAGGGATGGGATAAGTATCAATACTAACCACCTAGACTGCACATGGAAGGCAAGGAGGAGATAAATGAGGAGTATAAATGGAGGAGGATACCCAAAAAGGGCGGGGATCCAGAAATCAAGAAAAAAACACTGTAGCCACTAAGAACCAGACGTGTAATCAAGTTAGAGCATTATACATACCAAGGTTGATCTCCTCGGATGCAAGTCGAGGATTGTTCTAAAATTAAACTTGTCTGTTTTGTTTTTCTTATTATCTAAAGCCATCCTATTGATTGTCTAATTCATCCTAACCTAGTTTTTCTCTACCTACTCTCTACAAATCTATTGTTTTTGGGCCTTTTGGGCTGGTCCATCTATCGTTTAGGCTTAGGAACCGAATTTGTGCCCATAAAGTATTGATATAAGCTGATTACATATATCTCTATGTATTAGGAGAATTTAGTGATAGTGTCCTAAAGTAACCCAACTCCAAAGCTCGTCCGTAGGGGTTGTCCAAAGAAGAGGTAAAGATGACTTAGCCCAGAAACCTTGTCCATGTCAGGGTCGTCCGACCATAAAGACTCTTGGACGGCCCATGGGGACTTCAGATGAGATTACCACATGCCTTCCCTGGACGAGGTTTACACACTTATTCTAAAACACATACGAACAATCAAAGACATTGCCACAAAACCATCTCCAATGACAGTTACAGAATGTATGACCAAATAATATAACTTCCATAGCAGTTAATGGAAGTTATTAAATAACTGCTCACAGCATGCACTATATAAACAACGATCATCGATGAAAAGGTACGGAAATCATTTTCTAAGTAATTTGGAATTCTTAAATTTAAAAGATACACTGACTTTATCATCGGAGGGTTTTTGGCCGGTCCACCCCGGTCACCTTTGATAGTTTGTTCATCTCTTTAGGTTTTTCCAGATTATCTCTTCATCATCGAAATCCGAAGCATCTAGCCTACTAATTTTGTCACGCATCATCAGTTGGCGCCGTCTGTGGGAAAAAAACGTAAGGTTGTACTTTATAATTCTTTTCCACTGACAAAAGGCTATATGGTTCAGACAAGGTCAAGGGCTACCAGCCCAGGCCTCCAAGAAAGTAGGGATGCTTCCAGCAATCCTAACCGTGATCAACAGTCAGCGCTAGTCACCCAAAAGCCTGCAATCCAACATATACAATCCATGGCAGCTGCCATGGCAGAGTTAACTCGTCAGAATCAAGAGTTAATAAGGGAGATTCACTTGCGGAGGCAGCGTCAAGAAAGGTTCGAGGAAGGACAAGCCTAGAGTCAAGACGGTAGGGAGAATGCCGAGTTCGAAGGCCAGTCGAGGGGTACCGCTTCATGACGGGTGCCGCACTTAGAGAGGGAAATGGACCAGATGCGTAAAGCCATGGATGAAATGAAGGAGAACATGAGAAGGGCGAATCCCGTGGAAGACTTGGTTCACCAGATAGACTCCCCTTTCACGGCTTCCATCAACAGTCATCCCCTGCCTGCAAAGTTCAAAATGCCTTCCTTAGACTCGTATGATGGAACGCGTGACCCATGCGATCACATCGCAACCTTCAAAACTACAATGCATCTTTAGGGAGTTCCGGACGAGATCATATGTAGGGCTTTTCCAACTACACTTAAAGGACCGGCGCGAGTATGGTTCAGTAAGATACCTCCAAATTTTGTAAGTTCATTTGAAGAATTGAGTAAACTGTTTGTCAACAATTTCATTGGAGGACAGAGGCATAAGCGCTCCTCGTCTAGTTTGTTAACCATAGAGCAGGGGGAGAATGAGAGCTTATGGTCCTTCATTACCCATTTCAACAGAGAAGCCCTGACAGTGGACAAGATGGACGATAAACTGCTGCTAGCAGCCTTCCATAATGGGGTCAATTTCGATTTATTCATCCATAAGCTCTATGAACAAGAGCCTCAGACCATGGCTGAACTCGTCCATTCAGCCCAAAACTTCATGAATGCAAAAGATGCAATCATAGCCAAGAAGAGAAAGAAAGCCGAACGAAGGGAGGGAGATATCCCCTATCATCTGGAACAAGCTCCTCGTCCAAAGAAGGCTTGCACTGGGGATAAAAGGGATCAAGACAATAGAAAGCCAGTTTCGTCTTCAGGAAGAAGTAAGCACTATACGCCTCTGAATATTCCACTTGACCAAGTGCTTATGCAGATTAAAGACGATTCATCCCTGAAATGGCCAGAAAAGATGAAGGGAGACCCCAACAAGCGCAATAGGAATAAATATTGCTGTTTTTGCAAAGACCACGGGCATGATACGGACGAGTGTTTCGATCTAAAGCAGCAGATAGAGAACCTCATCAGGCAGGGAAAACTGAGAAACTTCCTTGGACGAGATCAGAAAGATGAAAAGTTGAAAGGAAAGGTGGAGGAGATGCCGCGACCACCGCTGGGAGAAATAAGAGTGATCATAGGAGGGACCTCGACAGGACAAACTTCTAGGTCGCGAAAAACATACCTGAAGGCAGTGCAAAACGTCCAGCTCTCAGGGCGACCGATTAAGACGAGGAAAACTGAGGAACAGGCTATTACCTTCACGGATAAAGACGCTGAAAAGGTTCACCACCCCTATGACGACGCGATCGTTATTACTTTGCTTATTGCGGGTTATACAATCAGAAGGGTGTTAGTTGACAATGGCAGTTCAGCGGACATCCTGTACTACCGCGCCTTCTAGCAAATGAATCTTGGACGAGACCTACTTCATCTAGTGAACTCACCTCTGGTGGGGTTTGGGGGAATGAAGGTACAACCCATGGGAATAGTTACGTTGCCTGTGGTGGCGGGGGCACATCCACGGCAGATAACCAAAGAAGTAAATTTCCTCGTGGTAGACTGTTCGTCATCGTACAATGCCATCATCGGGAGACCAACCCTGAACAGTTGGAAGGCAGTGACCTTTACCTATCACCTGTCGGTCAAATTCCCTATAGAGTATGGAGTAAGGCAAGTGCAAGGAGATCAGTTAGCAACAAGAGAATGCTAACTAGCCATGCTAGCCATGGACGAGGGGGCGCAGACAATGAGCATAGAGGAAAGAAGAGTTGTTGCAGAGCCTAGCGAAATACTGGAAGACATTCTTTTGGATGAGAATGATCCCAAAAGATTTACTAGAATAGGAACAAATATGAGGAATGAAACAAAGCAAGACCTCGTCTGCTTCTTACGGAGGAGTGTTGATGTATTTGCATGGAGTCATGAAGATATGCCAGGAATTGACCCAAGTATCATCACTCATCGGTTGAATGTATGCCCGTCTTACAAGCCCGTCCGTCAGAAGAAAAGGGTTTTTGCTCCAGAACGGGACAAGGTTATTAAGGAAGAAGTCTAGAAGTTGACAACAGCGCAGTTTATTCGGGAAGTCTATTACCCAGAATGGCTGGCCAATGTAGTGATGGTTAGGAAGGCAAACGGCAAGTGGAGAATGTGTGTGGACTTCACAGATTTGAATAAAGCTTGCCCCAAGGACAGCTACCCCTTGCCGTGCATTGATCAGTTGGTGGATTTAACAGCTGGTCATCAGCTATTAAGCTTCATGGACGCTTCTTAGGGTATAACCAAATAAAGATGGACGAGGCAGACTAGAAAAAGACGTCCTTCGTAACGAGCCAGGGGTTGTTTTTTTATAAGGTGATGCCCTTCGGTTTAAAGAATGCAGGGGCGACTTATCAAAGGCTAGTTAATCATATGTTTCAATTGCAAATAGGACGGAATATGGAGGTTTACGTAGAAGATATGCTAGTGAAGAGTTTGGACGAGAAGAACCACTTGGATGATCTCCAAGAAACTTTTGACACGCTCAGGCTGTACAATATGAAGCTGAATCCTAGCAAGTGCGCTTTTGGAGTTTCGTCAGGAAAATTCCTTAGATTCATGGTCTCACATAGGGATCGAAGTGAACCCCGACAAAATTCAGGCGATCATTGATATGAAACCGCTAGGAAATATCAAAGAAGTCCAATCACTCACCGGACGGGTTGCCGCTCTCAACAGGTTTGTCTCTAAAGCAACTAACAAGTGTTTGCCGTTTTTCACGGTCCTTAAAAAAGCTTTCGAATGGACGGATGAGTGTTAAAGGGCTTTCCAAGACCTCAAAAACTACTTGACTACGGCTCCGCTGCTAAGCCCGTCTGTACCTGGTGAAGAATTATACTTGTACTTAGCAGTGTCCCCACATGCAGTAAGCTCGGCGTTGATCAGAGAAGAAGGAAAAGTACAGAAGCCAGTCTACTATATGAGCTGAGCTCTGAGAGGGGCAAAAGGACGATATCCTTTGATGGAAAATTAGCCTTTGCTTTGATTACATCCTCAAGGAAGTTGAGGCACTATTTTCAAGCACATGTCATTAACGTTTTGACAGACCATCCATTGAAGAAGGCAATGAACAGGTTAGAAGCTGCAGGACGACCAGTACAATGGGCTATTGAACTTGGGGAATTTGATATCAGGTACCTACCAAGGAGCGCGATAAAAGCTCAGGTATTGGCAGATTTTATTGCGAAATTTACTCCAAGCATTGAAGGTTTAGGCGAGCCGGACAACACACGAAGATGGGTCGTCCACGTGGATGGGTCCTCCACATTACACGCAGGGGGGATAGGAGTTATTTTGAAATCCCCGGAGGGAGATAAATTGGAGTATAAGGTTCGCCTGCAGTATGCAACAACCAACAACGAAGTAGAATACAAGGCCCTTATGAAGGGGCTAGAATTGGCAAAGTCTTTGGGAGCAAAATCATTACTCGTCCACAGAGATTCTCAACTGGTCATAGGCCAAGTGAATGGGACATACGAAGCCAAAGAGGAACACATGAAGAAATATCTAAATAAGGTGAGATGCCTAGTGAAGAAATTCAAAGAAGCCAGTTTCATTCAAGTCCCAAGGGAAGAAAACACAAAATTCAAAAGAAGCCTCGGCAGGTGGGGCTTTGGACGACTTTGACGAAATTCAATATATGCCAAGCATAGATCTTCCGGAGATGCATCAGATAGAAAGCGAAGAAAATTGGACAACTCCAATAGTGGCATACTTGAAGGATGGAAGGCTACTGGAAGACGAGGCTAGGAAACTAAGAATCAGGTCGGCCAGGTACGTCCTCATAAATGAAGTGCTATACAAAAGAGGGTTTTCTCAGCCTTACCTATAGTGCTTAGCTCCAGACGAAGCAAACTATGTATTGAGGGAAATTTATGAAGGGGCATGTGGAAACCACTCGGAAGCAAGAGTGCTAGTACATAAAGTCATCCGCGCAGGATGTAACACCCCAAACCCATACCAAGGATTTAGATGCATAACCAGCATTAGAAAATAATCAACAATAATATAATGGAACAGAGCGTAATTAATTATCCACAAATAAACTTCTATCCAACATCAACTTTCCTATAAAATCCATAAAAATACAAAATCCTTCAATTCAAAGTCTCCAAATACAATAAATAAATAGTTCCACAAATGTCAAACTCATTGTCCCTAAGAAATTATGCTAAAACAGTTCACCAACTAACATAGCTCCAAAAGAAATCGTCAATCTAAGGCTCCATTGATCTACCATCAAAAGACATTTCATTGCTCAGATCTGAAAGGGTGGAAAAAGGGGGTGAGCTAGAGGCTCAATAAGAGACTACATAACATGAGGATGTCTTTCAAAACAAAACATTAGTATCATTGACAAAATATAGTCTTCTCAAAACATTTACAGATCGTTTTAACAGTAATATGATATATGCTATAAAACTGTTAAAAATACAACATTTCACTATAACGCTGTAATCATTAAATAAAATAATAACCACTTTAATATGCCAATATGCACTAAATAGGTAGAAACAATTTATTATGAAAATAAACAATTTTCCACTTACAAAGATCTGTAGCAATAAAACAGTAGTTCGATATGGATAATATTAGTCAAACACAGACAAAAGCTGCTAAACACTCGGTGGGTGATTCCCATGGGAACAATAACACTAACCTCAAAGAGGCAACACTAGCTCCAAAGAGCAACGGTAACACTGCACCACACCACACTAACACTACATCGGCCGAAGACCAACACTTAACCCTGTGTTGGCAAAGGTTGCAGACTGTCTAGTTGACCGTTTGAAACATTCTTGACATATACAGTTTCATAATAATATACAATAATAATAAAATTTGAGTATGTAAAAAGCACTAACAATGGTATAAGTTTTTGAAACTTCACTTTTGCAATTATGTATATATATATATATATAAATATATTTTTACCACAAATATATATATATATATATATGTATATATATACGTCTTGAGAGACGTCATGTGCTGAAGTCCACTTACTTCTAGTTGCTAACCCAAGCTTCACTTCAATCGCTCGAAACGACGTCAACTAGAACCTATATAATAATTAAATAACTCAATGAGGGCAGGTTTTGAATAACCACAAAGTCCTCTTGATAAAACAATTCCTCAGCCACTATGAAGATTTGGCAAAGTAAAAATTAACATATCTTTCTAATATACCCCCAAACCTATTCTAGATTAAATAATTGTAAAGCATTCCCTAAACTAACATCTAATATACCTATATATATAAGAACACGTAACCATCTGATGAAAACCACCCAAGGACATCTACAATTGTTTAATCTATAAAGGATGAGATGTACCACACGTACATAAGAAGATCTGACTCAAAAAATCGAATATAATAAGGTATGACTAAATATACTTCCATGATCTCTATTCCTATGCACTATTATTAAAATTCTAAAACTTTGAACCAGCAAGAAGACAAAAGTTTCCCTTAATCAACAAAAGTGTCCAGCGAAAACAATAGGCTTGCATAGATTGATGTTTACCTCAAATACAAAATAGAGTTTGCTGGCTGCCCTTGTAGCGCACGGCCTTCAATCCTTTTGGTTTGAGAAACCCTAAACTCTACTCTAACTCTTTATACGCTAATTACTGATTTTTTTTTGTTGTTGTTGTTTCACTCTCTGCCTTTCACGTAGGAAACCCTAACTTTCAGCTTTACACGTTAAAACTGTTCCCTACATTGGCTGGAAATTAAACTCATAATTAGGTTATTTACATAGGCTAGGACTCTAAAGAATTCCAATAACACTTAAACTCCTAATCCAACTAGGTTTTAATCTCTTATCCTTTTCCTTAACTGATAAGGAGACCAAAAGTTAAATTTAAATAAACCACAAAATAATTATTCACGTTACCCCTTATTATTATTATTTTTTTTTGTAGAAATCATAATATAAAATAATATCTCCTCCAAAATAAATTAAGCAATTCATCAAATCCACTCTAGAAGCAGTTAAATTAAATTTAAGTGAGACGGGTATTACATTCTCCCCCTCTTATAAAATTTTCGTCCTCGAAAAATTCAAAACATACCTCACTTTTGAAATAGCTGGGGATATTTGGATTGCATTTCGTCTTTACGCTCCCATGAAGCTTCTTCTATGGAATGATTCCTCCATAATACTTTGACCAAATGTATAGTCTTATTACGTAGCACTTGCTCTTTATGATCTAAAATCTGAATTGGGACTTCCTCATAGGATAAGTTCTCTTTGACTTGAAGTGGCTCATAACTCAAGATATGAGAAGGATCAGGGACATACCTTCTCAACATGGATACATGGAAAACGTTATGTATCCTTGACAAAGCCGGTGGTAAGGCAAGCCGGTAAGCAACAGAACCAACTCTCTCCAAAATTTCGAAGGGCCCCACGTACCTAGGGCTTAACTTACCCTTCTTGCCAAACCTCATAACTCCTTTCATAGGTGCCACTCGAATGAAAACCATGTCTCCAACTTCAAATTCCACTTCTCTTCTCCGTGGATCAGCATAACTTTTCTATCTACTTTGAGCTGCACACAACCTTTCCCGAATTACATCAATCTTTTCACTGGTCCTTTGAACAATCTCAGGAACCAAGATTCTCCTCTCTCCAACCTCATCCCAACAAACCGGGGATCTACACTTTCTCCCATACAAAGCCTCATAAGGTGCCATCTTAATACTGGAGTGATAGCTATTGTTATAAGCAAACTCCACCAAAGTCAAATAGTCATTCCAACTACGCTTGAAATCCAAGACACAAGCTCTCAACATGTCTTCTAAAGTTTGGATAGTTCTCTCGGACTGTCCATCTGTTTGAGGTGGCAAGCAGTACTAAAGTTCAACTTAGTACCCAAGGCTTTTTGCAAACTATCCCAGAACCTTGAAGTGAATCTCGAATCTCTATCAGATACAATAGAAGCTGGCACTCCATGCAACCTCACAATCTCATTTATATAAAGTTCAGCCAGTTTGTCAAGAGAGTAGTTCATTCTAATTGGAATGAAGTGGGCAGATTTAGTCAACCTATCCACTACCACCCAAATAGCATCATGATTCTTAGGTGATCTTGGTAACCCACACACAAAGTCCATGGTGATATTCTCCCACTTCCTCTCAGGAATAGGTAAAGGTTGTAACAACCCGGATGGTCTTTGATGTTCCACTTTGACTTGCTGGCAAGTCAAACATTGTTCCACAAACTGAGCAATTTCCCTTTTCATGTTGATCCACCAATAAACTTCTCGAAGGTCATGATACATTTTGGTACTACCCGAATGCATTGTATAAGGCGAACGATGGGCCTCCCCCAATATCTCTCTTTTAATCAATGAATCATTAGGCACACAAAGCCTATTACCAAACCTCAAAACATCGTCATTAGAGATATTAAAATCAAATCTACTTCCACCACGTACTTGTTCCATGATCTTAAACAATTGAGGGTCACCACTTTGAGCAGCTTTGATCTTATCAATTAGGGTTGGTTGTACACTTAAACTTGCCAGGTAGGATTGGGAGTCTCCAATCACTATGTCTACTCCAAGTTTCTGAAGATCAACAATAATATGCTTATGAGTAGTTAATAAAGCAGCTGAGAAGCTATATGACTTTCGACTAAGTGCATCAGCCACAACATTGGCTTTACCAGGATGGTAATTTATGGAACAATCATAGTCTTTAATTAATTCTAGCCATCTCCTTTGCCTCAAATTTAATTCTTTCTGAGTGTATATGTACTTCAAACTTTTATGGTCAGTGTATATTTCACATCTCTCACCATATAAATAATGCCTCCAAATTTTCTATGCAAAAACCACTGCTGCCAATTCCAAATCATGAGTTGGATAATTCTGTTCATAATTCCTTAGTTGTCGAGAGGCATAAGCAACCACCTTCCCATGTTGCATTAGAACACAACCAAGGCCCTTACGGGATGCATCACTATATATCACAAAACCACCAGAACTAGATGGAATAGTCAATACTGGTGCAGAAACCAACCGTTGCTTCAACTCCTGGAAACTTCTTTCACATTCCTCTGCCCAATCAAACTTTGCATGTTTTCGAGTTAATCGAGCCAAAGGAGTTGCAATACTAGAAAATCCTTCCACAAATCTTCTGTAATAACCTACCAGGCCCAAAAAACTTCTTACCTCACTTACATTAGTAGGGACAGCCCAATCAACTACAGCTTCGATCTTACTAGGGTCCACTGTAATTCCATCTCTAGAGATCACATGTCCTAAGAACACCACTTGATTCAACCAGAACTCACACATTTTCAATTTAGCATACAACTTCTTGTCTCTTAAATTTGCAAAACCATTCTCAAGTGTTCCTCATGCTCTTCTTGGCTTTTAGAGTAAACCAAGATGTCATCAATGAAAAAAATAACAAACCGATCCAAGTACTCATGAAATACCCTATTCATCAAATCCATAAAAACAGCTGGAGCATTTGTTAGACCAAAAGGCATCACTAAGAACTCATAATGACCATACCTAGTTCGAAAAGCTGTCTTTGGTATGTCATCCTCCTTAACTCTCAACTGATGATAACCATATCTCAAGTCAATTTTAGAGAACACTTGAGCGCCTTGAAGCTGATCAAACAAATCATCAATTCGTGGCAAAGGGTATTTGTTTCTGATGGTTACCTTGTTCAACTCCCTATAGTCAATGCACAACCGCATACTACCATCCTTCTTCTTAACAAACAACACCGGAGCACCCCAAGGGGAAGCACTAGGCCGAATAAAGCCTTTATCAAGCAAGTCTTGCAATTGCTCCTTCAATTCATTGAGCTCTGTAGGGGCCATTCTATAAGGTTCTTTGGAAATTAGGCCAGTACCAGGTACTAGGTCAATAGTGAACTCAACCTCTCTGTCAGGGGGTAGTCCAGGTAAGTCCTCAGAGAACACATCTGGGAACTCTTTCACCACTGGAATGTCTTCAACTTTTAATTCTATTTTATCACCCTTCAAAGCACAAACAGGGAACCCTTCACAACCTTTCCTTAGCAATCGTCTTGCCTGCATAACTGAAACCAATAAAGGTGGTTTCACCACACGATCTCCCTCGAAGGAGAATTCTGGCTCCCCAGGAATTCTAAATACTACCTTCTTCCCAAAACACTCTATGGAAGCATAAAAAGTAGATAACCAATCCATCCCTAAAATCACATCAAACTCAAACATATCTAGCAACATAAGATCTGCTTTTAATTCCCTCCCAGAGACTAAAACATTACAAGACTTGTACACTTTTTGGGTAATCATTTGTTATCCCGAAGGTGTAGCAACACACAATTCATAATTTAAACTCTCAGGTTCCATGTTAAGCCTTTGTGCAAGTCTATGTGAGATGAAAGAATGGGTTGAACCAGAATCAAATAACACTTGTGCATGTTGACTGGAAACAAGAAGTGTACCTGAAACCACTGATGGGGATGCCTCGGCGTCCTGTTTAGTCAAAGCAAAAACTCGGCCCTGAACCTTGGGTTTCTGTTGGCTCCCATTTGTATTGGTAGTTTGTTCAGCTCGCAAATTTGGACAATCCTTGATGAAGTGTCCAGTCTTACCACATTTAAAACACGCCCTTGACTCCAAATAACATGTTCCACTATGAGCCTTTCCACATCTTGGACAAGTTTTATGTGCCTTCTTATTAGAATTAGGCACCCCTTGCCTCTTGAATGAACTTCCACTAGACTTTCCCTTAAGAAAATTACTCTGGCTTGGCTTCCTCTCTCTGCTATGAGAGCTCGATTCACCACTTCTGCGTATGTTTCCAATTTGAACATGGAAACCGGTCCCTGAATTTCCTCCCTTAAACCTCTTTCAAAATGCCTAGCCTTCCTTGCTTCCGTGTCAACCATGTGTGGAGCAAAGCGGGATAATTTAGCAAATTTCCGCTCATACTCATACACTGATTGAGTACCTTGTGCTATGCGAATGAACTCAGCTTCCTTTTGCACCATCAAACTATCAGGAAAATACCTCTTACGAAAGAGCTCAACAAAATGCTGCCAAGTTATAACTTTTCTTCCATGTGTCCTTTCTGTGGACTCCCACCATTCCAATGCATCACCTTTCAGTACAAAAACAGCAAGGATAACTCGTTACTCATCACTAACTTCCATTGCTCTAAAAAGCCTTTCTATCTCCTTAAGCCAGTTGTCAGCCTCTATTGGATCCTTTGTACCCTTGAAAGCAGGAGGGTCAAGCTTTCTAAACTTCTCCAAAGCACTAGTCGGATTGGTGGCTCCTACTTGATGTTGCACTATATTGGTTAAGCCCCCAATGGCTTCGATAATAGCTTGAAGATTAGTGGTTCCCCCAGCATTCGGTTGATAATTCTCTGGGTCCCTCCTTGGTGGAGCCCTCTCTCTAAGCAATACAACAAGATATCATAAGTAAAGATTTCAAATATTCCTGAGGGTCAAAACCAAACACATAGATAGTACAACAATCATTCCTACACACTCCAGAATAAATAAATAAATAAATCAAATAAAATCGCTATGAAAGGTCAAATAATTCTAACACTAAAATTCCTTGTAATCACACTCTTGTTCCAAAATAATCTTAAGATTAAACCTATAAGTCTACAGAATCATAAACCTATGCTCTGATACCATATCTGTAACACCCCAAACCCATACCAAGGATTTAGATGCATAACCAGCCTTAGAAAATAATCAACAATAATATAATGGAACAGAGCGTAATTAATTATCCACAAATAAACTTCTATCCAACATCAACTTTCCTATAAAATCCATAAAAATACAAAATCCTTCAATTCAAAGTCTCCAAATACAATAAATAAATAGTTCCACAAATGTCAAACTCATTGTCCCTAAGAAATTATGCTAAACTAGTTCACCAACTAACATAGCTCCAAAAGAAATCGTCAATCTAAGGCTCCATTGATCTACCATCAAAAGACATTCCATTGCTCAGATCTGAAAGGGTGGAAAAAGGGGGTGAGCTAGAGGCTCAATAAGAGACTACATAACATGAAGATGTCTTTCAAAACAAAACATTAGTATCATTGACAAAATATAGTCTTCTCAAAACATTTACAGATCGTTTTAACAGTAATATGATATATGCTATAAAATTGTTAAAAATACAACATTTCACTATAACGCTGTAATCATTAAATAAAATAATAACCACTTTAATATGCCAATATGCACTAAATAGGTAGAAACAATTTATTATGAAAATAAACAATTTTCCACTTACAAAGATCTGTAGCAATAAAACAGTAGTTCGATATGGATAATATTAGTCAAACACAGACAAAAGCTGCTAAACACTCGGTGGGTGATTCCCATGGGAACAATAACACTAACCTCAAAGAGGCAACACTAGCTCCAAAGAGCAACAGTAACACTGCACCACACCACACTAACACTACATCGGCCGAAGACCAACACTTAACCCTGTGTTGGCAAAGGTTGCAGACTATCTAGTTGACCGTTTGAAACATTCTTGACATATACAGTTTCATAATAATATACAATAATAATAAAATTTGAGTATGTAAAAAGCACTAACAATGGTATAAGTTTTTGAAACTTCACTTTTGCAATTATGTATATATAAATATATATAAATATATTTTTACCACAAATATATATATATATATATATATATATATGTATATATATACGTCTTGAGAGACGTCATGTGCTGAAGTCCACTTACTTCTAGTTGCTAACCCAAGCTTCACTTCAATCGCTCGAAACGACGTCAACTAGAACCTAAATAATAATTAAATAACTCAATGAGGGCAGGTTTTGAATAACCACAAAGTCCTCTTGATAAAACAATTCCTCAGCCACTATGAAGATTTGGCAAAGTAAAAATTAACATATCTTTCTAATATACCCCCAAACCTATTCTAGATTAAATAATTGTAAAGCATTCCCTAAACTAACATCTAATATACCTATATATATATATATATATATATAAGAACACGTAACCATCTGATGAAAACCACCCAAGGACATCTACAATTGTTTAATCTATAAAGGATGAGATGTACTACACGTACATAAGAAGATCTGACTCAAAAAATCGAATATAATAAGGTATGACTAAATATACTTCCATGATCTCTATTCCTATGCACTATTATTAAAATTCTAAAAATGTGAACCAGCAAGAAGACAAAAGTTTCCCTTAATCAACAAAAGTGTCCAGCGAAAACAATAGGCTTGCATAGATTGATGTTTACCTCAAATACAAAATAGAGTTTGCTGGCTGCCCTTGTAGCGCACGGCCTTCAATCCTTTTGTTTTGAGAAACCCTAAACTCTACTCTAACTCTTTATACGCTAATTACTTTTTTTTTTTTTTTTTTTTTTTTTGTTGTTGTTTCACTCTCTGCCTTTCACGTAGGAAACCCTAACTTTCAGCTTTACACGTTAAAACTGTTCCCTACATTGGCTGGAAATTAAATTCATAATAAGGTTATTTACATAGGCTAGGACTCTAAAGAATTCCAATAACACTTAAACTCCTAATCCAACTAGGTTTTAATCTCTTATCCTTTTCCTTAACTGATAAGGAGACCAAAAGTTAAATTTAAATAAATCACAAAATAATTATTCACGTTACCCCTTATTATTATTATTTTTTTTTTTGTAGAAATCATAATATAAAATAATATCTCCTCCAAAATAAATTAAGCAATTCATCAAATCCACTCTAGAAGCAGTTAAATTAAATTTAAGTGTGACGGGTATTACACAGGATACTACTGGCCAACCGTTCAAGCAAACGCAAAGGCCTATGTCAGAGTATGTGACCAATGTCAACAATTCAGCAATGTCCCTAAACAACCATTAGAGTATCTTACTCCTATGATGGCCCCGTGGCCATTCGCACAATGGGGACTGGACATTTTGGGTCCCTTTCCACTTGGAACCAGGCAGATGAAGTTTTTAGTGGTAGGTATTGACTACTTTACTAAGTGGATAGAAGCAGAACCACTAGCAAAGATCACACAACAAAATGTTAGGAATTTCGTCTGGAAAAACATTGTGTGTCGGTTTGGGGTGCCAAGGGTATTGGTATCAGAAAATGGACGCCAGTTTGACAATGCGCTTTTCAAGGACTTCTGCGAACATTTTGGAATTCAGAATCATTATTCCTCCCCATCCCACCCTCAAGCAAACGGCCAGGTTGAAGTAGCAAACCGATCCTTGTTGAAAATCATCAAGACTCAGCTTGATGGGGCAAAGGGAGTATGACCGGATGAATTACCAGGCGTATTGTGGGCTTACAAAACAACAGCGAGGACCCCCACAGTGGAAACCCCTTTCAAACTGGCCTACAGGAGCGAAGCAATCATACCTGCGGAGGTGATCATGGCCAGCCATAGAGTGATGAAATATCAAGACGAAGACAACAGAGATCAGCTTCGACTTAACCTCAATCTCATAGACGAGGTAAGGATGAACGCAGAGTAGAGAACGGCAAGGTATAAAAACTTGATGGCCAAACACTATGATGCCATGGTCAAACCCAGGCGCTTTAACATAGGGGACCTCGTCCTAAAGAAGGTTTCCTTGGCCACCAAAAACCCTGCCCATGGAAAGCTGGGACCAAATTGGGAAGGACCTTACAGGGTTATCAACTACAAAAGGCAAGGATCCTACTATTTGGAAGCCCTGGACGGATGGAAGTTAGAACACCCTTGGAATGTTGAACATTTGAGAAGATACTATCAATAAAAAACAACCATGGATGAGCGTCGCCATAGGACGGACGTCATGGACGTTCGAAGTAATTGTTATTTTCTAGTATTTGCTTACTACTAATGTTTTAGATGTATATTACTTGTGAACGAATTTGTGTTTAAGCATTTGTATTTCCCTAAAAGCACTAGCTCTTAGGCATGTGCCATGCCTGTGGACGAATATTTACACAGTGGATTTCCAAAGTATGTATGTGATGTATTTCTAAGTATATCTACGTATATGTATGAAAATAAACCAAAGACGAACAAAATCCTTGGACGCAAGGATGTATCGTCCAAAAGTTTTCCTTAAATAAGGATAAAGCAAAATAGGCACGTTCATCCAAAACCGAGAGACGAGTTGATGCCCCAACGTGTTAACCTGACCATGGATGAGGGATATCTCAACCCAACCATGGACGAGGAAATGCACAATCCAATGGATATCAATTAAAACAGCTAAAAATTTGGACGAGTCAAAAAAGCTTGCTTTTAAATAAACAAAAAACTAGCAACTCGTTCATAGGCAAATGCTCGTCCAACAAATAGACGAGAAACAATGTTGAAATCAACAATGACAACACCATTCATGGAAGGGCCATTCTGAGTTCAAAAAAAATAAAAATTGAGTTGAACGTGAACAGATCCCTATCAAGGACGAGTCAAAACGTTATTGGAATGCAAACTAAGTTCGTCTATACAATGAATAAATGAAAAATAGAGTAAACATTCATTCATTAATAAAAAAAGGTGGACAACTTGTGTCCAAAAAACTCTTAGTTGAAATAAACAAGAGATTGTTTAAAGCCTCGTCCTAAAACTGTGGACGAAGAAATTGTACTTGGATTACATTCAAAAGTCTAGAACAATAGACCAAATAAAAATAAAAATACAAAGAAAAACAAAGTACAAAAGTAGTCTTCATTAGGGAGGATCAGCGCTGGGGTCGTCTTGGATAGGTTGGGTGGTGGCGTCATCCTCAATATTAACGTCTGAGCTCGTTTGGAGGAGAGAGCTTGTAGTAGCACTGCCAAGGTTAAGCTTGATAGAGCTGAAGTCCACATCAGGAAAGCTTTCCATGGCGTCTATCCTGAAGTCTTCAAACCCAACTACATAGTTGGTGTCCAATAAGTCAGTATACTGCTTGGATGCCTTAAACTCCGCAACTGCGTCTCCCTTAGCTTTGTCCAGAAGAACACTCAACTCATCATTCCTCTTTTGGAGGTGATCAAGACGAGTGTCCTTCTCTATGGCATCAGACTTCAGCTCTTCAATGTGGTTCTGTAACTCCTTCGCCTTGTCTTTGGCTTTGGCCGCCACCTCAGCCCACCTTTTAGTCTCGTCATTAACCTCCTGTATCCTCTTCTCTAGCAAGATCCTCGTCTTGTCCATCTCCGTCGCTTGTCTAGACGCGGCGATGAACTTAGACATTGCCTGCATAAGAATTATTAGATGGAGCATATAAACATATTTTTTGGTAAGACGAGGCAAACAAAGAAGTACCTTAAAAAGGTCATGAACACCAGAGTGCTTAAACTCCTTCAAAGACATTGCATAGCACGCCGCCACGTCTTGATCAGTCACAGCCTTTTCAAACTTTTCCCAGGCCAAATCTTCATTTTCTACAAGGTTTTGAGGAACTCCTCAAGAAGGCTGGGACGAGACAAGTCCATGGGCAAGTGGTACATCCATGGAAGGAGGGTCCAAAGGGTCAGGATCTACGTCATGAATGTGGACGGGAAGCTGCTGGGCAAAAGGAACAGAACCAGGCTTGACGACCCCAGCCTTGGACGATCCATGCTTAGCCTTTTTCTCCCTTCGTCGACTAGGAAGGTTCCCCAAGTCGATTCCCTTGGAAAGGCTCTTTCTCTTGTCACCTGCTGAAGGACGAGGCTGGGAATGAACCCCCTGCATAACCACCTCGTCCATCACCTCTTTACCCTTGCTTCCTTTCATTGTGGCCATCCCTAAAACAAGAAAGGGAGAGGATTTAAAAAAAAAAAAAAAGGAAGAAAGAAGAGGAAGAAAAGAGAGATGAAAATGAAAAATGGAAAGAAAACTTACTTCTGTGCACAGTGAGCTCGTAGGCAATGGCTTCAACGGACGGTTCAGGACCTAACCCCCAAGCTGCAAGACGTTTGAAGCTAACTAAAAAATGAAACGTCCTGTCCGTATATAGACAAGCCTTTTGGACTCGTTCAAGATGGAACCTATCCAAGTGTGGTCGTCTAACACCTAAAAAAAAAATTTGTTAGATAAGAACGATAAAAAATAATAATGAATAAATATTAAGTTAAACAACCCCAAGCATACCTTCAGGACGAAGGTTCCCTAATTCTCCTGTATAGGAACCAAAGGGATCCCTGTCTACCTTAACTGGGTCCCCAGCCCAGAAACCAGAGATGAAGAAGAATTCAGCCTTCCAGTTCTTGTCTGAGGTCACTAAGGACTTTATCAATCTATACTCTTTCCCCCTGGCTGTGAATTGGTAAAAGCCAAGGGATTGGTTGATCTCGGAAGGTTTGTAACAATAAAGGAACTCGTTCACAGAAAGAGGACGGTCTCCCTCAAACACCTCCCTCCACAAAACTTGCATGGAGACAATTAGCCTCCATGCATTGGGATTGAATTGACAAATGCCTTAGCTTAGCCTAGTAAGCAATTCCCTAGCAAAGGCATTAAGAGGCAACCTCAAACCCCCCAGAAGGTAAGCCTCGTAAATACCAACACCAAAATGGGGTTGGCAACACCACTCACCACGTACAGGTACCCTAGGATTTAGGCTATCAGGAATTTGATACCAAACCTTAAGGGACCCTAGCCTCTTCTCGTCAGTCCTAGAGGCAATCCCTATAGCACAACTGTAAACAACCTCAACCTCGTCCTGGACACTGGATGAGGGAACACTCGCGCTAGCCCCTAACCCAGACTCGGTTCTTGTCCTAAGTCCTTCCTAAAGAACCTCCAAAGGAACTCCAGGGACACCAGAAGTATACTCATCTGAGGTGTTCCCCTCACTACTGCTGTTGCTACCACTACTACTACTATCACTTGACCCACTAAAGCTACTTGGTTCATGAAACTCGTCAATGGCTTTTTCAACGCTATTACTAGACGAGGAAAGGACAATCTCAGTCATTTTTTGGGAACTTAAAACCTAAGGACAAGAGTGAGGAAAATACCTGGATCTAAATGATGACTATGGACGCGAGAAACTTCTAGACGAGGCGCTAGGACGAGGAGTGTCAAGGAAGAAAATTTTCAAAAATGAGGGGGGTAGCTCAGGAATTCCACTATTTATAGGCAAAGACTTTAGAATCTGAAATGACATAGCCAACCATGAGCTGACACGTGGCACGTTCCTCAAAAAATAAGCCGACGTGAACTTTCACTAGTGAGATCGTGACACGTGACGAGTTTAAGCATTGATATGAATACACGCGTCCAGAGAGCAACACCATGTCACACCTTCCTAGACGACCCACGGACAAGGGGACAACTGATAGTGTCCTAAAGTAACCCAACTCCAAAGCTCTTCTGTAGGGGTCGTCCAAAGAAGAGGTAAAGACGACTTAGCCCAGAAACCTCGTCCATGTCAGGGTCGTCCGTCCATAAAGACTCTTGGATGGCCCACGTGGACTTCAGACGAGATTACCACATGCCTTCCCTGGACGAGGTTTACACACTTATTCCAGAACACATTCACGTAATCAAAGACATTGCCACGAAACCATCTCCAATGACAGTTACAGAACGTATGACCAAATAATATAACTTCCATAGCAGTTAATGGAAGTTAATTCCGAACCCTCCGACCTCCTTCAATATAGGAGAAGTTATTAAATAACCGCTCACAGCATGCACTATATAAACAACGATCGCCAATGAAAAGGTACGGAAATCATTTTCCAAGTAATTTGGAATTCTTAAATTTGAAAGATACACTGACTTTATCATCGAAGGGTTTTTGGCTGGTCCACCCCGGTCTCCTTTGATAGTTTGTTCATCTCTTCAGGTTTTTCCAGATTATCTCTTCACCATCGAAATCCGAAGCATCCAGCCTATTGATTTTTTCATGCATCATCATTTAGAAAGTTAATTCTACCTCTACTGACTAAAATACCCCTAATACCTCTTATTATCATTACACTTTTAAAAAAAAATAGGGCATAAGGAAATTCAATAGCTAAATTCAAAATAAATTTAAAAAAAAAAACAAAAATCCCATGTACAACCCCACTACCAAGAATTTACACAACCATTTAGCAAATTTTAAAGGTTTTATTTTTAAAACCCATCTAGAATGTTGACATTTAAAAAAAAAAAAAACAGTCTTAACGTGCGGAACTAAATTGTTTTCTCTTTGCAAAATTTTCGGATTCTATTATCTTTCCTTTAAAACAAATATAAAAAATTCTCTTAACACTTTTTACTACTCTCACACAAATCCACAATCCCACTTTTTCTTTCTCCTTCTTTTTTTTTTCTCTTTTTTTTTTATTTTATTTTTAAATCCTCACGTTTCCCTTTGGTTTGTTCAAAATTCAAATAATCCTAATGTTTTATTTGAACTCAAATTATTATTATTATTATTTTAATTGAACTCAAATTATTTTTTTAATTGCATCTCATGTGGTTTAACAAAAAAAATAAACTATACATCATTTTTTTTTATTTGTTTTAGCTATTGCTATATTACGCTTGCATATAATTCTGTAGTATTATGTTAATGCCATCAATACGGATGAGGTGGAAACACAAGAGAGTGGCTATCAGGAAAGAGGAGATAAGCAAAGAGAAATTGGAAAACCTCCATTTATTATCTAAGGAAGAGTAGGATCTCTAGCATGAAGTTCCACTTTAATTTTTGTACCAATTGTTTAAACAAATTTCAAAATTATTACATATTTCTTTTGTTTTTTCGTTTTTTTTTTTTTTTGTATGAACCTTCCCATAGATTTTTTTGTTTGTTTAACTGTCCCATTAGATTTCAAGCGTTACAATATATTTTACTTTTTTTATTTATTGTTCTAGGAGACTTCAATTCTGTTTTAGATTTTGTGTCAATTATTACTTTATTTTTGTAAAGTAAGGAGGAAGTTTTCCTTTAATAAATGATATATTTAAAGTATATTTAAAGTAGTAAACAATAAATGATATTTTAAAGTAAATAAATGATATATTTTAATTGAAAGATATTTATTTTTCTCCCAACATATCAACACATTGAGAACGCGTGGGAGCATTCACACTATCACACGTGAGCCCCTTAGGCATATTAACGTACTGGGTACTTCTTACAAGTAAGTCCTTCGAAGCCTTTTGTTTTAGAGAAATACTCTGCTCACAGCATTTTCACAACAAATGTTATGTGGGATGTTGTTATTAGTGGGTAAAAAAATAATTTTAATTATGAATTCAAATTAAAACTAGTAACAACTTGTCACTTAAAATTTGTTGTGAATGTGTTACAATTCCAATCATTTTCTTTATTCAGCAATATCGATCCATGTATTTTTGTAGGAAAAACCTTTTCAACATTGCCACATTTTTTATACTTTTGTTTTTTATTTTCATTTTGTTTTAGAAAACAAAAGGAAATGATATTATATTATGACTAGACTCATCACATGTGCTTTGCGCATGCAGTAATGCTCATTTTTATATATTTATTTTTTGGATTTGTGTTATAATGTTTAAAAGTGGTATATAAATAATTGCGTGTATTTTTTTTTTCTAAAAAAAAGAGGTAAGGTAACGTGAAATAATGTTTAAATTTGAGATAGAAATAATGTCTGGCGTTTTTGGCGGAATGGAAAAGATAAAAGAAAAAAGCATAAAACTTAGGAACAATAAATTATTCTTTTAACCAGTTTGTGTTTTTTAATTTAAAATTATTTAACTATAAGATATGAGTATTTTAGAGAGTTTAAGAATTGGTGTAAGGGTATTTTGGTACACAAAATGTTGAAATTCAAACAAGGAATCTTGTTGTTAATAGTACAGATAAACAGATACTCCCAGCTCTCTTTCCCACAAACCTTTCTCTCTCCACACTCCCAAAAACACCTCTCTCTCTCCACACTTCCAAATTAATTCTCTTCTCTTCTCTTTGGTCTCAAAAAAAAAAATGCTTTATTTTTCTCTCCCTCTGTGGTAATGGGTTTTGATTTTAATGGGCTGATTCAAGGGATTTGGGCTGATTCACATTCTAAGTTGGGCCCAAAGGAAGATGAAGGCGTAATAAATTTAATTCAAGCTATTGAGGGCTGATCTGGCTTAATTGAGCTTTATTTATGGCGTGGATTAATGGCTGATTGACTTTCCAGCTCTAAATCAATTAATAGATATTTTTCCTAATTTAGATCTTCTAATTTTGGACCAGATCTACCTTAATTTTAGGTTTTTATTATTTAGAACGTTTTTTAGCTTTTTTTCCTATTTTGGATCTGCCATCTTCAGACCAAATCAGCTTTTAATTAGGGTTTTATTATTTAGTACGTTTTTAATATTTCTACATTCAGTCATGCCTTATAAATAGCATGCACTCATTGTAATAGAGAAAATTATTGAATAAAAATCTAAAAAAGGTGAGGCTTTGCTCTTCTCTTTGGTTCTTCAAGAACTATGAACTTATCAAGGATTCTTCCTTGTGGCGTTCAAACTTTATACCTTCGGTTCATGATTCCATTAAAATCATTAGGTCGAGGTCTGTTACTTATACCTTTGGTTCGCGTTTCTCTTATAAACGTTGGGTCAGGGTTTCTATCAAATTTGAATTTTAGCTTTCTTAGGCAATATTCCAATATTGTGTGTTGAGTCTCAAAGCGAGTCGATTGAGGTTCGCATTAATGAACAATAAAACACTAAAAATTCCACTCAAAACCCACAATTTCTAGAAATACAACTTTCGAAGTCATTAAAATGTCCAAACTGCCTAGTCTAAATCCTTTATATTACAAAAATTTTCACTCAAAATCATAAATATCGACAAAATTCCCACGATAAATCCATTCGCTCTATAACCAAATTCATTAAATGGCCATATTCTGGTTCAAAACTCATTAAATTGCAAAAACATCCCACGAGAAGCGTTAGAAGGGCCTAAGAAAATGCATTAATATGCAATAATATTCCCTCTCAAGTTTGTTAAAACGGTGGAAAAAAAAAACTCCTAAAATAAGGACTATAAACGATGTTACTTATCCAACTTATAAGGAAGCATGTTATGCAGTTGGACTTCTTAATGATGACAAAGAATGGCATGATTCCCTAATTGAAGCTTCGAGTTGGGCCAGTGGGCAACAATTGCACCAACTATTTGTTACACAGCTATTGTTCTGTGAAGTAGCTGATCCATTAAGTCTTTGGGAATCCAATTGGAAACTAATTACAGAAGATATACTAAATAAGCAAAGGCCTATCCTTCAATTCCAAGAACTGATCTTATCAGATGACTAGCTGAGAAATTATGGATTGTATGAAATTGAACAAATCCTACAACAATATGGAAGATCACTTAAAGATTATCCACAAATGCCCCAGCCAGATATGGATCTTATTCAGAACGGGAATAGACTTATTCAAGAAGAAATGTTGTATGATAACGTTTGAAAAAAGAACATGAGATCCTAATTTCTAGCCTAAACAATGAACAGAGAATAATCTACAAATCTATAATGGAAGTTGTTGCTACTGAAAGAGGGGGAATGCTTTTTGTCTATGGACATGGTGGAATGGGTAAAACATATCTTTATAGAACCATCCCGTTTGGTATAAGATCAAAAGGCAAAATTGCTCTTGTTGTTGCGTCTTCAGGAATTGCTTCTTTGTTGCTTCCTAGTGGAAGGACTGCTCACTCAAGATTTCATATCCCAATTAATGTAAATGATGACTCTACCTGTGACATAAAGCAAAGAACATAAGCAGCGGAACTTCTCTCAAAAACAAGTGTTATACTTTAGGATGAAGCACCAATGGCACATAGGAATTGTTTTGAAGCTGTTGACCACACGTTACGAGATATACTACAAATTGAAGATCCTCAAAATGCTGAAAAATATTTTGGTGGTAAAGTTGTAGTTCTAGGTGGTGATTTTCGACAAATACTTCCAGTTGTGAGAAAGGGAAGATGAGAAGATATAGTCCAATCCTCAATTAGCAAGTCATATCTATGGAATGATTGTCATGTCTTTAAACTCCAAATAAATATGAGACTTCTACAGAACAATATGAGTGGAATACAGACATCATCTATAAAGGATTTTAGTGAGTGGAATCTTAAAATATGTAATGGTGAATTGGGAGAAAGAGATGGGGAGAACAACATTTCAACTCCAAGTGATCTGATTATCCAACCTTCAAAAAATCCAACGCAAGATATTATTGACAAAACATATCCAGGTTTGGAAAATAAATTTACAAATCCAAGTTACCTACAAGATAGGGCAATTGTCGCCCCTACAAATGAAGTTGTAGAAGAACTAAATGACTACATTGTGCCATCCTTAAATGGAGAAGTTCATAATATCTAAGTTCAGATTCTATATGCAAGGCTTCTTCAAATGTTCCTGACTAGGATATCCTGTATACTGTTGAATTTTTAAACATGTTGAGATTTCCAAGATTGCCAAACCATAAACTGACATTAAAAATAGGTTTTCCAGTAATGTTGCTTAGAAACCTGAATCAGAATGAAGGTCTTTGTAATGGAACAAGACTCATTATAACAAGATTGGCTACATGGGTGATAGAAGCAGAAATCATAACTTGCACTAATATAGGCAAACATGTGTTCATTCCAAGAATAACATTATCTCCAAGTGATTCAAAATGTCCATTCATTTAAAGAGACGACAATTTCCAATTTCAGTGTGCTTTGCAATGACTATAAATAAAAGCCAGGGACAATCATTGCAACATGTTGGAGTGTATTTGCCAAGATTTGTTTTTAGTCATGGACAATTGTATGTTGCAGTGTCTAGAGTTACAAACAGAAATGGACTAAAATTCCTCATCATTAACGTTGAGACTGAAAAAAAGTCTGAAACAAAAAATATTGTGTATAAAGAAGTTTTTACCAATGTTTGACTCAAGAAACCAACTACTAGAGGTAACATAATTTTATATATTATTTATTTTTCTGTTTATCTCCTCCAAATTGATTTAGCCACTTATATATGCTTACTATTTCGTTAAATTTCATGTCTATAAGATAATTCAATACAAGCTAATTACTATTTTCTATCTTTAACAAACTTATTACTTTTTGGTATCTCTGTTATACTACTTTGTTTTTTTTTTTTTTTTATTCTATTAAGTATTTAAATGAAAGATTGAATTTTTATGAATTTTCAAATTTATTAATCTATACAGGTAATGAGAATCAACAAGCATTCAAGGATTCATTGCATGTTCCAGTTGGGCCTATTACTAGAGCAAGATCCAAGAAGATCAAAGAAGCACTTAATGGGCTGATTCTAACACAGGACATTCCAGATTGGGCCTAAAGGAAGATAAAAGCATAATAAATTTAATCCAAACTATTGAGGGCTGATTTGGCTTAATTGGGCGTTATTTATGGCGTCGATTAATGGCTGATTGACTTTCCCGCTCTATATTATTAGTTAATAGACATTTTTCCTATTTTGGAACTTTTAATTTCAGACTAGATCTACCTTAATTTTAGGCTTTTATTATTTAGGACGTTTTTTAGCTATTTTCCTATTTTGGATCTGCTATTTTCAGACCAAAGCAGCTTTTATTTAGGATTTTATTATTTAGTACGTTTTTTATATTTTCTACATTCAGTCAAGTCTTATAAATAGCATGCATTCATTGTAATAGAGAATATTATTGAATAAAAAATCAGAAAAAGGTAAGACTTTGCTCTTCTCTTTGGCTATTCAAGAACTGTGAACTTATTAGGGATTCTTCCTTGTGGTGTTCAAACTTTATAACTTCATTCGTGATTCTATTATAATCATTGGGTCGAGGTCTGTTACTTATACATTTGGTTTGCGTTTCTCTTATAAACGTTAGGTCAGGGTTCTATCAAAATCTGAAATTTAGTTTTCTTGGGCAAATATTCCAATATTGTTTGTTGGGTCTCAAAGCGTGTTGGTTGAGGTTCGCATCATTTGGTATCAGAGCTCAGGTTCTAGAATCAGTTTTCTATCCTTCTATCCTTTGTTTCCTGTTATCTTCCTATCTTGTTCCTTTTGTGTTCTTTGTTCCTCGTTCTTCTTCTGTGATGTGCACTAGGTTAAAATCGTGCACCGAGTTCCCAAAAAAAAAAAAAAAAAAACAGGAAAAAAGAAAAAAAGAAGAAGAGAATTCAGAAAAAAAAGAAAAGAAAAAGAAAATATATTGTTTTTAGTTTCAGTTCTCTTAGACCAAAACGTTGTTTTCTTTTGTCCTTTTTCGTTGATCTAGTGTTTCTGTCATATTTTTGTTGAATTTCTTGGTTAAGTTTATTAGTTTAATGCAGAACTGAAAAGAGGAAGCTACGAGTGGAAAAAGGCCAGAGAGTGTGAGACTAATACCGGGAAAAAGCCAATTTAAAAGTGAAACATGAGTGGAAGTGACATAATTTAAGTGTAAACACGTGAGGGAGTGTTGTGAGGAATTATTTCTAACATTTCTCGGTAGTTTTAAAAGTATGTCTTGCAGGGGTGAAACATCAAATAAGGAAGGAGGGGTGGAGTCATCCATCATGTTACAGGCTATGCAACAACAATTTGAACTCATGAACGTGGTGTTTAATGAGATTCGGGATCGATTGGACAAGCAAGATACTGTTATTACTAATTTGCGTGAGGAGCGTCCCAAAAGAGCCCCTAATGCTAGAAGGCAAGAAAGGTATGCGCGCATGAATGATTCTGATGACTACCACGAGGATGAGTTTGAAGATGATGAGGATCAAGTTTCGTGGAACAATGAGGGCAGGTTTGCGCAAAGGGGCGAAAGGCGTGGTAGAGGATTCCAAAGAGATCCAAGATTGCAAGATGGGGCTGACAGAAACGTAGGAAACATAAAAATGAAGATACCATCATTCCAACGGAAAAATGATCTAGAAGTGTACTTGGAGTGGGAAATGTAGGTGGAGTTCATCTTTAATTGCCACAACTACTCCAAGGAGAAAAAGGTAAAACTAGCTATCATTGAGTTTACTGACTATGCTATTATATGGTAGGATCAACTTGTGATGAATAGAAGGAGAAACCGTGAAAGGCCTATTGAGACATAGGAGGAAATGAAGGCCATCATAAGGAGGCGGTTTGTCCCTAGTCGGGATTTGTTTCAGAAATTACAAAGTCTTACTCAAGGCTATAGGAGCGTGGATGACTACCACAAGGAGATGGAGATTGCCATGATTCGAGCTACTGTGGAGGAGGATAGAGAAGCTACCGTGGCAAGGTTTCTAAATGGGCTAAATCGGGACATTGCCAACGTGGTGGAGTTGCAGCACCACGTGGAGTTGGAGGACATGGTGCATATGGCAATAAAGGTGGAACGACAGCTTAAAAGGAAAGGAACTCGGTCATTTCAAAATCCGGGCTCCTCTACTTCATGGAGGTCAAATGGGAGGAAAGAGGAAGGGGTTGTTTTCAAGCCCAAAACTGAACCACCAAAAAGGAGAGATGAAGCTCCTAGTGTCAACAAAGGTAAAAATGAATCCCAAACTCAAAACGTGATATTAAGTGTTTTCGTTATTTGGGAGTAGGTCATATAGCTTCACAGTGCCCAAATAAGAGGACCATGATTGCACATATTGATGGTGAGGTGGAAACTAAAAGTAAGGGAGATGATGACCTGATTCCATCACTTGAGGATGCTTGTGACGATGATGTGGAGTATCGAGTGGAGGGTGAGTCACTTGTGGCTAGGCGTGCTTTGAGTGCCTAAGTCAAAGAGAATATGGAACAACAAAGGAAGAACATTTTTCATACTAGATGCCACGTAAACAACAAGGTATGTAGTATGATTATTGATGGGGGGAGCTGTACTAATGTGGCTAGCACTACTTTAGTTGAAAAATTGAATTTACCTACTTTGAAACACCCTAGACCATATAACTTGCAGTGGTTGAATGATTGTGGAGAGGTTAAGGTAAATAAGCAAGTACTGGTTTCTTTTTCAATTGGGAGGTACAAGGATGGAGTACTTTGCGATGTTGTTCCAATGCATGCGGGTCACATTTTATTAGGCAAGCCATGGCAATTTGACAGGAAGGTCACTCATGACAGGTTCAAAAGTAGGTATTCTTTTGTAAAAGACAATAAACCCATTACTCTTGTACCGTTGACTCCAAGTCAAGTGTATGAAGATCAAATGAAATTGAAAAGAGAGAATGACTTGAAAAAAAATTGTGAGATTGAGAGTTCAAAAAAAGATGATGAAAAGGAGAGTGAAAGGAAAAAAGAGAGTGAACAGCAAAAAGAGAGTGAAAACAAAAGAGGGATTGAAAAGAAAATAGAGAGTGAATAAAATGAGAGAAAAACAAAAAAACAAGGGAGTTTTTATGCTAAGGTGTGTGATGTCAAGAGTGCTTTTTATACAAACCAGCCCATATTTGTACTCTTGTACAAAGAGGTCTGTTTTAATACTAACGAACTTGACGAATCTTTGCCTAGTGTTGTTGTTTCTTTGTTGCAGGAATATGAGGATATGTTTCCTAATGATGTTCCTAGTGGATTGCCACCTATTAGAGGAATAGAGCATCAAATTGATTTTGTGCTAGGTGCAACAATTCCTAACCGACCAGCCTATAGGAGAAATCTGGAGGAGACAAAGGAACTTCAAAAGCAAGTTGAGGAGTTGCTGACCAAAGGACATGTGAGAGAAAGCATGAGTCCATGTGCGGTACTAGTGCTGCTTGTGCCTAAGAAGGATGGAACTTGGAGGATATGTGTTGATTGTAGGGTATCAAGAACATTACGGTAAAGTATAGACATCCCATCCCTAGGCTAGATGATATGTTGGATGAATTGCATGGATCATGTGTCTTGATGCGAACCTCAATTGACTCGCTTTGAGACCCAACACACAATATTGGAATATTGCCCAAGAAAGCTAAAATTCAGATTTTGATAGAAATAATTGCTCACAACACTCCCTCATGTGTTTGCACTCAGATTATGTCACTCCCACTCGTGTTTTGCTCTTAAATTGACTTTTTTCCGATATTAGTCTCACACTCTCTGGCCTTTTTCTACTCGTAGCTTCCTTTTTTCAGTTCTGCATTAAACTAATAAACTTCATCAAGAAATTCAACTTTTAGTATTTAAACAAATACCAACGGCAAGAAAATATGACAGAAACACTAAATCAACGATAAAGAACAAAAGAAAACAATGTTTTGGTCTGACAGAATTGAAACTAAAAACAATATTTTTTTTTTGTTTTCTGTTTTCTTTTCAAAAATCTCTTCTTTTTTTCTTTTTCTTTTTTTTTCTTTTTTCACTTTTTTTTTTTAGGAACTCGGTGCACGATTTTAACCTAGAGCACGTCATAGAACAAGAACGAGGAACAAAGAACACAAAAGGAACAAGATAAGAAGATAACTGGAAACAAAAGATAAAAGGATAGAAAACTGATTTTAAAACCTGAGCTCTGATACCAAATGATGCGAACCTCAACCGACTCGGTTTGAGACCCAACACACAATATTGGAATGTTGCCTAAGAAAGCTAAAATTCAGATTTTTGATAGAAACCCTGACCCAACGTTTATAAGTGAAACGCAAACCAAAGGTATAAGTAACAAACCTTGACCCAATAATTATATTTGAATCACGAACCAAAGGTATAAAGTTTGAATGCCACAAGGAAGAATCCCTGATAAGTTCACAGTTCTTGAAAAACCAAAGAGAAGAGCAAAGCCTCACATTTTTTCAGATTTTTATTCCAATAATCCTCTCTATTACAATGAGTGCATGCTATTTATAAGGCATGACTGAATGTAGAAAATATAAAAAACGTATTAAATAATAAAACCCTAAATAAAGGTAGGTCTGGTCCAAAATTAGAAGATCCAAATTAGGAAAAATATCTATTAACTGATATGGAGTTGGAAAGTCAATTAGCCATTAATCCATGCCATAAATAAGGCCTAATTAAGCCAGATCAGCCCTCAATAGCTTGAATTAAATTTATTACGCCTTCATCTTCCTTTGGGCCCAGCTTGGAATACCCTGCGTTAGAATTAGCCCAAATCTCTTGAATCAGCCCATTAAGTGCTTCTTTGATCTTCTTGGATCTTGCTCTTCTAATAGGCCCAACTGGAACATGCAATGGATCCTTGAATGCTTGTTGATTCTCATCACATATAATCCCTCATTCTCCTAAGATATTTGAGTATATGCTTTACTCACACTAAATTAAGTGATCTTTGATTCAAATGATATTTGCTTACTGTACTCACTGCAAAATAGATATTTAGCTTAGTATATAGCATAGCATAAAAACTTCCTATTGATATGGTATTAGGAACCGTCTTAATATGCTCTTACTTCTATATGTCTTAGGATTATAGTCCTATATAAAGGAACTTCAAACTTAAAAGGAAAGAATCCTTTCTTAAAGTACTACATGCTATACTTGGCTATAATCTAATCTATTTAAGCAGTTTGAGATAGACCCAATATCCTAATTTCTGAATTTTAACGAAGTTTAATTCTTAGGATGTGACCAGTCTTTCCCAAGTACTTTATATCAAACTAAATTAGACAACAACAAAATTCCATTGATGACAATAACTCTACATCATTCTAAATGATTAAAATGTCTTCAACATACATTAAGAAATTTATTATTCTATAAAGCTTTTACACACAAAAAGCCTTTTAATACTTGATCAAAACTCCTAGAAAGGATTATTTCCTTTCAGACATGGAGTTCCTCTATCTGATGACCAAAAGCCTAAGACACAAGAGGAAGAAAATATGATGAGACAAGTTCCTTATGCTTCTGCAGTTGGAAGTCTCATGTATGCCATGCTTTGTACTAAATCAGATATCTGTTATTTAGTTGGCATGGTCAGCCGATATTAATCAAATCCAGGACCAAAACATTGATAAGCTATAAAGCATATTCTCAAGTATTTACGGAAAACGAGGGATTATATGTTTGTTTATCGTTGTGAGGATTTGATTCCCATTGGCTATACAGATTCAGACTTTCAATCGGATCTAGATTTCAAAAAGTCCACTTCAGGTTGTGTGTTCACCGTGGGAGGTGGAACCATAAGTTGGAGGAGTGTTTAGCAATCTTATATTGCAGACTCTACCATGGAAGCTGAATATGTTGCCGCTTGTGAGGCAGCAAAGGAAACTGTTTGGCTCAAGAAATTCCTTTTGGATCTTGGTGTTATAAGAATGGAGCAAGTTCTTATCACATTGTTTTGTGACAATAGTGGAGTAGTTGCGCAATCAAGAGATCCAAGGAATCACATGAAAGGAAAGCACATTAAGATAAAGTACCACATCATTCGAGACATTGTTGCTCGTGGAGATGTGGTGGTTGCAAAGATTGAAAGTGCAAATAATCTAGCAAATCCCTTTACCAAAACCTTGCCTTAAAGGACATTCGAGCCACATTTTGAAGGAATGGGAGTTAGATTAGTGCACAATAGTCTTTAGGGCAAGTGGGAGATTGTTAGGATTAGTGCCCTTAAATCCTATTGTAATATGCCATGTATGATATTATGTATGACATTATGTATTAAATGATGTATGACTTAATATTGTGATTAATAAAGTTGCTTTATTCTTATCTAAAATGATGGAAACATGAATATTTGGACATTGTCCATGAGATGCATAGTATATGATTTATATGATTTAGTCATAGAAGATATAAATCACAAGTTCTTTGTAAACTCAGAATTTTGGTTCGTAATCGGTGATGAAATTGAGTATTTCATCTGCAAAGACTATAACATATCAACTAAGATGATTTGTCTTGATCATGGAAGTGGAAACTTCTAGTTGATGTGTTGATATGTTTTAAAAGTTAAGATATATTGAACTGGACCGTTATGAGATTTATTATTCTCCTAACGACTGTCAAATGAATAATAAATCTCACGACTTATATTCACATGAACTCTTAATCCTGAGAGAATAATGAACCTAATCATGAAGTGTAGGTTGTTTTGATATATCAGGAGTGAGATCTAAAGTATCGGTCAAAACGTCAGTATGTTGGGCAGCCACATTTAGTGTTGATGGAACATATATTTTCAAGATGGAATTCATAGTCTCTTAACGGAGATATAAAATATTCCCTTGAGATAAGTTTAATGGGTTCAGTTATTCAGAGCGTTAGGCCTAACTACTTTAGTAAGACTAATGTATATATTTATGAAATTAGATTTCATAAATGTATGATGAATAACTTTAAAAGGATTAAACTGGGTACTCAAGGATTAAGATGTAGTAATTCACAAATTGGCAGTCTACATTCATGACTTTGTATTACTACGAATATTTTATAAAGGGGTTGCATGTGAAATAAAGTCTTATGAAATAATTTATTGATAAGGCCTAGAGTGCAATTATATTTATATAGTGATATTAAATATAATTAATGGTAACTTTGGACTTATCAAAAGTTGACAGAAAAGCCCACGGCCCATTGGAGCTAGTGTCTTATTTGTTCCCTTTTGGTCTCATTCCAAGCCACACATTAAAGCCCAATTTCGAATGCCCAAAAGGTTAGCCCAATTAGATAATTAGTTATGTAGAGAGAAACATACAGAATTTTAAAAAGAATGAAATGGTTTGTATGTTGGTAGTAAGAGAGAGACTCCTACACATGCTCTCTAGAACATATACACATAATTGATTGAGAGACCACACATCTTGGAAATCAAGTGGAATTGGAGTGAAGATTAAAAGTTTTCCCAAGTGCTTTTCATCTTCGGTTTTGAAATTCACTATACCAAGGTACACTATCTTGATTCTATATTCTAAAACTTACATAGTGCATATTATCAATTGCGAATGAAGTAGATCCGTTATTTTTTTTTTCCACTGCGTATGTTTTGTATGCGTTACAAACATGATTTTTCCAACAAGTAATACATAGAGTATTTCTCCAAAAGAAATAAGCAAATGGAAATACTTATCATGTGCTTTACTATTTCTAAAAGAGTCTTATTCCTCCTTTATGTATGCACTGACTTAAAAAAAGTCATTGAAACTCTATTCCTTTACAATAAAGGAACCCTAGATCATATTATCCTCAAAATAGAATTCATAGACTGGAAATATATCAAAATAATGGTTCTAAAAGCCCATCTTTCACCAATCTTGAATATCATTTAGATTAATAAGATCTAAACATAGGTGCCAAAACATACAGTACCAAAGGATAGAAACTTTTTCTTTAATAAGTAAAACATGTAAATTTTCATCTAGAAAATAATCATGGACAATACTTAGCTTTACCAAAACAGAAACACTTTCCTTTTGGTCATACTTTTAAGTCAAATTTCCTTTTGGCAACTACTAGGGCAACTTGCTTGTCCAACTATTTGGTATTATAATTCCTCTTCTTACCACCCTTACTTTTCGGTTTAGGCTAAGAATTTGAATTAAATCATATTGATCTTAGCCTTAGCTTTTAGTATGTCTTCCATTGCGTAGAACTTACTCATCAATTTAGATAACATAAAAAGAATTTATTTTGAAAACAATCTGAATTGATCAAATAATTCTAACAAGGACTTGTGGATCATATCCAAATGAGATTAACATTTAATCTCTACATCCAAGAATTCCAATTCATTTTAAAAGTAAAATAATTTCATAAAATGATATAGAATTGAAACTTCTTAAGCTTTTCTTAGCACTCAATATGATTCATATCAAATATCTCATTTAGATTTAATTCTAAGTCTAGTACTAACTCTTGCATCTCATGTTGTAGCACAATTGAGATAAAAGCCAATATAACATTTCAGCATTTCAATGGAGACTATGATCAAATCATAAGCTATCTTCCATCAATGCATCATGCATAGGAAATTATGACAATGCTGAATCAAAACATATTTATGTACTTCAGCTCCTTTAAGCACCATGTCCAAAATTATTTCTTAGTAAATGTGATTCAATTAAAGTATTAGCTAAAGAACAAAATTTATGACAACTTTATTTTGAGACTATGAACTTTAATTACAGGGATATTATTGATGAGAACCAACAAGTATTCAAGGATCCATTACATATTCCAGTTGGGCCTATTATAAGAGCAAGATCCAAGAAGATCAAAGAAGCACTTAATGGGCTGATTCAAGAGATTTGGGCTGATTCTAACGCAGGACATTTTAGGCTGGGCCCAAAGGAACATAAAGGCATAATAAATTTAATCCAAGCTATTGAGGGCTGATCTGGCTTAATTGGGCATTATTTATGGGGTGGATTAATGGCTGATTGACTTTCCAACTCTATATTAGTTAAGAGACATTTTTCCTAATTTGAAAATTCTAATTTCAAACCAGATCTACCTTAATTTAAGGCTTTTATTATTTAGAACGTTTTTTAGCTATTTTCCTATTTTGGATCTGCTATTTTCAGACCAAATCAGCTTTTATTATTTAGTACGTTTTTTTTATATTTTCTACATTCAGTCAAGCCTTATAAATAGCATGCACTCATTGTAATAGAGAAGATTAATATTGAATAAAAATTAGAAAAAGGTGAGGCTTTGCTCTTCTCTTTAGTTCTTTAAGAACTGTGAACTTATTAGAGATTCTTCCTTGTGGCGTTCAAACTTTATACCTTCGGTTCATGATTCCATTATAATCATTGGGTCGAGGTCTGTTACTTATACCTTTGGTTCGCGTTTTTCTTATAAACGTTGGGTCAGGGTTTTATCCAATCTAAATTTTAGCTTTCTTGAAAAAATATTCCAATATTGTTTGTTGGGTCTTAAAGCGTGTCGATTGAGGTCCGCATCATTTGGTATCAGAGCTCAGGTTCTAAAATCAGTTTTCTATCCTTTTATTTAATTTTATTTTTTTCTTGTTATCATTTTATCTTGCTCCTTTTGTGTTCTATATTCCACGTTCTTATTTTGACGTGCACCAGGTTAAAATCGTGCACCAGGTTCTTATAAAAAAAAAAGAAAAAAAAAAGAAAAAAAAAAGAAAAAAAAAAGAAAAAAAAAGAAAAAAATATCAAAAAAAATATCAAAAAAAAAAGAAAAAAAAAAAGAAGAGACATGAGAAAAAGAAAAAGAAATCCAAAAAAAAAAAAAAATTTGTTTTTATAGTTTCCGTTCTCTCAAACCAAAATATTGTTTTCTTTTGTCCTTTTCTTTGATTTGGTCTTCCTATCATATTTTCTTGCCGTTGGTATTTGTTTAAATACTACAAGTTGAATTTCTTGATCAAGTTTATTAGCTTAATGCAGAACTGAAAAGAGGAAGCTACGAGTGGAAAAAGGCAAGAAAGTGTGAGACTAATATCAGAAAAAAGCCAATTTAAGAGTGAAACACAAGTGGGAGTGACATAATTTGAGTGCAAACACGTGAGGGAGTTGTGAGGAATTATTTCTAACATTTTTCTCTGTATTTTCAAAAGTATGTTATCTAGGGGTGAAACATCAAATAAGGAAGGACGGGAGGAGTCATCCATCATGTTGTAGGCTATGCAACAACAATTTGAACGCATGAACGTGGTGTTTAATGCGATTTGGGATCAGTTGGACAGGCAAGATACTGTTATTGCTAATTTACGTGAGGAGCGTCCCAAAAGAGCCCATAATGCTAAAAGGCAAGAAAGGCATGCACGTGTGGATGATTCTGATGACTACCATGAGGATGAGTTTGAAGATGAAGAGGATCAAGTTTCGTGGAACAATGAGGGCAGGTTTGCGCAAAGGGGTGAGAGGCGTAGTAGAGGATTCTGAAGAGATCCAAGATGGCAAGAGGGGGCTGATAGAAACCTAGGAAACATAAAAATGAAGATACCATCATTCCAAGGGAAAAATGATCCAGAAGTATACTTGGAGTGGGAGAAAAATGTGGAATTCATCTTTAAGCGCCATAACTACTCTGAAGAGAAAAAGGTAAAACTAGTTGTCATTCAGTTTACTGACTATGCTATTATATGGTGGGATCAACTTGTGATGAACAGAAGGAGAAACCATGAAAGGCCTATTGAGACGTGGGAGGAAATGAAGGCCACCATGAGGAGGCAATTTGTCGCTAGTCACTACTACAGAGTCTTACTCAAGGCTATAGGAGCGTGGATGACTACCACAAGGAGATGGAGATTGCCATGATTCGAGTTAATGTAGAGGAGGATAGAGAAGCTACCATGGCAAGCTTTCTGAATGGGCTGAATCGAGACATTGCCAACGTGGGAGAGTTGCAACACTATGTGGAGTTGAAGGACGTGGCGCACATAGCAATAAAGGTGGAACAACAGCTTAAAAGGAAAGGAACTCGGTTATTTCAAAATCCGGGCTCCTCTACTTCATGGAGGTCAAATGGGAGGAATGACAAAGGGGCTATTTTCAAGTCCAAAACTAAACCACCAAAAAGGAGGGATGAAGCTCCTAGTGTCAACAAAGGTAAAAATGAATCCCAAACTCGTAATCATAATATTAAGTGTTTTCGTTGTTTGGGAGTAGGTCATATAGTTTCACAGTGCCCCCATAAGAGGACCATGATCGCACGTATTGATGGTGAGGTGGAAATTGAAAGCGAGGGAGATGATGACCAGATTCCATCACTTGAGGATGCTTGTGACGATGATGTGGAGTATCCAGTGGAAGGTGAGTCACTTATGGCTAAGTGTGCTTTAAGTGCCCAAGTCAAAGAGGATGATATGGAACAACAAAGGGAGACCATTTTTCATACTAGATGCCATTTCAACAGCAAGGTATGTAGTATGATTATTGATGGGGGGAACCGTACTAATGTGGCTAGTACTACTTTAGTTGAAAAATTGAATTTACCTACTTTGAAACACCTTAGACTATACTTGCAGTGGTTGAATAATTGTGGAGAGGTTAAGGTAAATAAGCAAGTACTGGTTTCTTTTTCAATTGGGAGGTACAAGGATGAAGTACTTTGTGATGCTATTCCAATGCATGCGGGTCACATTTTATTAGGTAGGCCATGACAATTTGATATAAAGGTCAATCATGACGGGTTCAAGAATAGTTATTCTTTTATAAAAGACAATAAATCCATTACTCTTGTATCGTTGACTCCATGTCAAGTGTATGAAGAACAAATGAAATTGAAAAGAGAGAATGACTTGAAAAAAAATTGTGAGATTGAGAGTTCAAAAAAAGATGATGAGAAGGAGAGTGAAAGGAAAAAAGAGAGTGAACAGAAAAAAGAGAGTGAAAACAAAAGAGGGATTGAAAAGAAAATAGAGAGTGAAAAAAATGAGAGAAAAAAAAAAAGAAATGTGTTTTTATGCTAAGGCTAGTGATGTCAAGAGTTCTTTTTATACAAACCAACTTATATTTGTATTATTGTACAAAGAGGTATGTTTTAATACTAACGAACTTGACGAATTTTTGCTAGTGTTGTTGTTTCTTTGTTACAGGAATATGAGGATGTGTTTCTGTTGGGAAAAATACATGTTTGTATCACATATAAAACATACGCAGCGAAAAATTAACGAATTTACTTTATTAGCAATTGATAACATGCACTATGAAAGTTTCAGAATTCAAGAACAAGAAAGCGTACCTTGGTGCGGTGAAATTCAAAAACAAAGATCAAAAGTTCTTGGGAAGAATTTTAGTCTTTACTCTAATGCCATTTAATGCCCAAGATGTGTGGTCTCTCAATCAGTTTCCAAGGTGAGAACAGGGGAGTGTTCAACACTCACATACAAACCATTTCATTCCTTGTGTAATCTTGATGAAAAACACTTATGAAAAGACACATGAAAGGACCTCTGAAATTCTATATGTTTCTCTCCTTATATACAACTGATTATCTAATTTGGCTAGCCTTTTGGGCCATTCCAATTGGGCTCTAGTGTGTGGCTTGGAGTGGGACCAAAAGGGAACAAATTGCAAAGTTACCATTAATTATGGCTCTAGTGTGTGGCTCTAATGGGCCTTGGACTTTTCTGTCAACTCTTGACAAGTCCAAAGTTACCATTAATTATATTCAATACCACTATATGAATAAAATTGCACTCTAGGCCTTATTAATAAATTATATCCCAAGACTTTATTATACATGCAACCCCTTCATTAAAATATTCGTAGTAATACAAAGTCATGAATATAGACTGCCACTTTGAAGATTACAACATCTTAATCCTTGAGTACCCGGTTTAATCCTTAATGTTATTCATCATATATTTATGAAAACCAATTCCATAAATATATACTTTAGTAACTCCTTACTAAAGTGGTTGGGTCCAACTCTCTGAATAACCAAACCCATTAAACTTATCTCATGAGAATATTTTATATCTCTGTTAAGAGATTATGAATTCCATCTTGAGAATATATGTTCCATCAACACTAAATGCGGCTGCCCAACATACTGAGGTTTTGACCGTAACTTATAGATCTCACTCCTGATATATCAAAGCAACCTACATCTCATGATCAGGTCCATTATTCTCTCAGGATTTAGAGTTGATGTAAATAGAAGTCGTGAGATTTATTATTCAATTGACAGTCGTTAGGAGAATAATAAATCTCACAGCAGTCCAGTTCAATATGTCTTAACTTTTAAAACATATCAACATATCAACTAGAAATCTCCATTTCCATGATCAAGACAAATCATCTTAGTTGATATGTTATAGTCTTCGCAGATGAAACGCCCAATTTCATCACCGACTACGAACTACATTCTGAGTTTACAAAGAACTTGCAATTTATATCTTCTGTGACTTTTCACATAAATCGCATACTATGCATCTCATGGACTAAGATAATGTCCCATTTGTTCATTTATAAATAGTCTCATATAATTAAACAATTTAATTATTTATAACATGCCAATAAATTGGATTTTAGGGCATAAACCCCAACAATCTCCCACTTGCCCTCGAAGACAATTTACCATATATTCGACACTTATCTCCCTTTAGAGTAATTTATAGTCACTCTAAGACAAGGTTTGGAAACAAGTTTCAGCTAGATTTATTGCATAAGCAATCTTTTTTACTACTACTCAAGTACTCATATCTCTCTAGTGAGATAATACTTATATTTAATGTGTATCTTCACCACTAGGATGAACACATATCTTAAAGTCCAACTTCATAAATCACAATCAAACTACAAGTCAGCATTTGTACATCCAGTAATAATCAAAACCTCACTTTTGTGGACAAGCATATAATCCCTCATTCTCCTAAGATATTTGAGTATATGCTTTACTCCCACTAGATTAAGTGATCTTTGATTCAATTGATATTTTCTTACCATGCCCACTGCAAAATAGATATTTAGCCTAGTATATAACATAGCATAAAGACTTCCTATTGATATGGTATTAGGAATCATCTTAATATGCTCTTCCTTTTATATGTCTTAGGACTATAGTCCTATATAAAGGAACTTCAAACTTAAAAGGAAAGAATCCTTTCTTGAAGTATTACATGCTATACTTGGCTACAAATTAATCTATTTAAGCAGTTTGAGATAGACTCAATATCCTAATTTCTGAATTGTAACAAAGTTTAAATTCTTAGGATATGACTAGTCTTTCCCAAGTACTTTATATCAAACTGGATTAGACAACAAAAACTCTATTGATGACAATATCTCTACATTATTATAAATGATTAGAATGTCATCAACATACATTAAGAAATTTATTATTCTATATAGCTTTCACACACATAAGGCCTTTTAATACTTGATCAAAATCAAACAATTTGATTACTTGATCAAAGATGATATTTTATGACTCAGATGCTTGCTTTAATCCTTAAATGGAATTTAAGCAACTTGCATACTAAACACTACTGTTTCTTTACTATGTACAAGTCTAGTTATATCATGTAGATGTCTTCCTCAAGATTGTTATTAAAAGAAGCTTTCTTGATATCCATTGCCATATTTCATCCAAATGAAATATAATGGATAAGAGAATCTAGATAGAGTCAAACTTGACTATTGGTGAAAAAATCTTTTCATAATTGAACAATTTCTTTCTGAATAAATCTTTTCACCACTAATCTTGACTTTGAAGGTTTGCACCTTCAAATTTATCAATCTCATTTACTTGTAGACTTATTTGAAAACAATAGGCCTAATGCCATTAGGCGCCTCTACAATTTCTAGACTTCAAATAGAATCCAATTCTATTCACATAATGTTGATCCAGTAATCCATATTCATATCATCTAATGCCTTTACGTAGGATCGATGATTAAATTCATATCCTTATAGAATGACTTCAAAAGTTTATCCCAAAAGTATGAATTTGCTTGGTAATTAATAATCCTCCCACTACGATATTGTACCTGTATACTAGCTATACATTTAGAATAATACCTTATGGTGTATCTAATACAACCATCTAATTTCTAAATGTATTTTATAGTTGTCTTTCAACAAATTCTGACATCTTTCTTCTAGAACAATTATACGTTTTACTTTAAGATTATTCACATAGTCATCATCAAGAACTTTATATTTGTACTTTACAAACATCTTGTTTTCTTTATGACTACCAAAACGATCTTTTGCAATTCATTTTGGATACCCATCATAAACATACATTTTTCTACCTTTTGATTTCAATTTTTTTTTTTTTTAGACTTCCTTTCTAGCATAAGTGCTGGACATTTCCAAAAGTGGAAGTATCATATACTAGGTTTTCACCCAATCCACGATTTGACAAATGTCCTAGGAACAAACTTTTGAAATCAACTTTAAAAAATGTATAGTAATTATTAGAGTATATGTCCAAAAGAAATAAGCAAATGGAAATACTTATCATGTGCTTTATTATTTCTAAAAGAGTCTTATTCATCCTTCATGCATGTGCTAACTTAAAGAAGTCATTGAAACTTTATTCCTTTACAATAAAGAAGCCCTAGATCTTATTATCCTATAAATAGAATTCATAATCTGGGAATATAATAAAATAATGGTTCTAAAAGCCCATTTTTCACTAATCTTGAATATCATTTAGATTAATAAGATATAGGCCTAAGTGCCAAAACATACAATACCAAAGGATGAAAACTTTCTCTTTAAAAGGTAAAACATGTAAATTTCCATCTAGAACACAATCATGGACGATGCTTAGCTTTACCAAAACAGAAACATTTTCCTTTTGGTCATGCTTCTGAGTCTAATTTCCTTTTGGCAACTACTAGGACAACTTGCTTGTCCAACTGTTTGGTATTATAATTTACCTTCTTATCACCCTTACCTTTCGGTTCAGGCTAAGAATTTGAATTAAATCATATTGATCCTAGCTTTAGCTTCTAGGATGTCTTCCATTGCGTAGAACTCACTCATCAATTCAGATAACATAAAAAAAATTTATTTTCATAAAATGATATAGAATTGGAACTCCTTAAGCTTCTCTAGGCACTCAATATGATTCATACCAAACATCTCATTTAGACTTAACGTAAAGTCTAAGTCTAGTACTAACTCTTGCATCTCATGCTGTAGCACAATTGAGATAGAAGCCAATGTAACATTTCAGCATTTCAATGGAGACTATGATCAAATCATAAACTATCTTCCATCAATGCATCATGCATAGGAAATTATGACAATACTGAATCTAAACATATTTATGTACTTCAGCTCCTTTAAGCACCATGTCGAAAATTATTTTTAGTTTATGTGATTCAATTAAAATAGTAGCTAGAGAACAAAATTTATGACAACTTTATTTTGAGACTATGAACATAATTACAGGGACATTATATTTTGCATCCATAACCATATAGTATGAAACCCAAAAAATACTATACTAGGTGCAACGACAACCTAATCATGCAATTAATATTCCTCGGAAGCAAGGTCATACCAATCACTATGATCAGGCGAGAATTATTCTCATTATTAATGCTATCATGGCAACTCTTACCAAACAAAAATAATTTGCCGCTCTTCCTTTGGCCTCTAAGTAATAATAGCAAGAACTCAGCATAGAGGATACTATTAAACTTAGTCTAGTGTACACCATTGTCTAGAATTATGTGTAGCCACATTTCATCCCTTTAACAGGCTTATTTTGTAGTACCATGATAAAAACACCCTCCGCATGGAATGCAAAGCTCGAAGCTAAGATAAGGTGTTTGATCAAATCACTATAAACCAGGAAATTCAATCTCGTAGTACCATGAAATAAATATCCTCTGCATGGAATGCAAGGCTCGAGTCCAAGATGAGATGTTTACCCCACACCACTATGAACCGACAATGGAGGCCGTGAGATCCAACCCTTGTATCTCTCTCCCACTAGAAATTTTAAAACAAGTGGATTGTCATGAATTCATTGTGATCTAATCACAATTTTAACCCTACACATCAAATGTGTTTAATTGTTTAAATTCAATGTGATGTTACTAAAGGAAAATTACATGTTTGTATCGCATACAAAACATACGCAGCGAAAGAATAACGGATCTACTTCATTCGCAATAGATAACATGTACAATGTAAGTTTCAGAATATAAGAACAAGAGAATGTACCTTGGTGCGTTGAAATTCAAAACCAAAGAGAAGAAGTTCTTGAGAACATTTTCAATCTTCACTCCAATTCCACTTGATTCCCAAGATGTATGGTCTCTCAATCAGTTCTATGTGTTGTTCTAGAGAAAATATGAAGAAATTTCTTTTCTTTCACTTATATGAACATACAAACCATTTCATTCTCATATAAAATTCTGTATGTTTCTCTCCTTATATACAAC